>NMRB01000054.1:736512-753921 GCA_002633025.1 Notospermus geniculatus
ATACTGTGTGTCTCTTCAGACAGAGAATATCACACACACCTCTTTCCTGTAAAAAGGCAATGTGCAGCCGTAAATGATGAAATTAAAACAATAATTCAGCAAACTAAACTGATCTAAGAACGCCAATATATCATAGATCATGCCCATGTACTCTGTGTCGGCAGTTCCATTGATCTCAAGGGATAGCAGGTAAGTAACCATGCCTGATGCTGGCAACATAAAGACAAGATACATAGTCGAGACCAGTAACAGAGAAGCTACGACCTGGCGGTCCTGATGTCTTGTTTGTACCGCCTTCTTAGATTCAACAGCAGCTCTTGCCCGCTGTATCCCAAGTAAAATCATTACATTTGACAAAACTATCACAAGACATGGGATGTAGTTATGGACTGTCGTGTCGAACTGCCATAGAATAAGTCTTACAGAAGCAGTCGTGGTGTAAAAACAAGAAAGGCTTGAAGATGATTCATCAAAGGTGTAGACGTGGTTCAACACCAGACGATGGACGCTGAGCACGATTGACATTCCACAGATAATGAAGATCACCAGGGACCTTATTCTTGGCGTTATATTTGTACGTTTCAACGGAAACCAAACGATGAACGCCCTCTCGAAAGCAAAACAAGCAATTACCCAGGCGGATATGATTTCCCAAACATGGAGAGAAAATCCCATGAATTTACACGCGGCATTGGAATAGATCCAGATGTTGAACGCCATTATACCGTTCGTGGCGTATCCCAAACCATAATAAATCCAATCGAAAACACCGAAGAAAAGTATCACGCCGGTGTCTGATACAGCTAAAGTGGTGAAATACTGTACAAGAGCGTCAGCACGACTTCTCGTCCGGACAAAAACGATGAACGATAAAGTATTTCCGAATATGCCAAGCAGTAGAATTGCAGGCACGACATACCCTTTAATCGACATAGCAATGCTCTGAAGAATATTGCCTGGAATGAATGGATTCCATTGAAATTCCGTCTCATTGTAGACTGGTACCATATCTCTTCTTTGCCGACGCATTCGCAAGTAACTCATCAGCGGAAAGGCTGTGACGTTTATATCAGTAAATGATATTCTCGGTGGTAAGTATATAATTAACAAGTCAGACAATGACATCTATTTAAATCTACTTCTATTTCTGTATATACGTGGTATCAAAAATGTACCAATATTTCGTAGTAGGAAAATAACAAACGATGAAAAAGACTTTACAAGAGATTTATGAAGTTCTTTCAGATTGCAGCGGAAAGTCGGTGAACACTAACTTCATCTGGTTGGAAGGTTGATTTCACTTGGCAGAAGATCGGTATCGCCAATAGCAGGCCATCAATACGCTAAATTAAAGTTCGTGAATATTCCCCGTGTCAATTATTTTTCAGCCACTAGCATGAATATTAATCCTATCATAACATGAAAGTACGCTGCTGAAACGATCGCTCCAACTACCGCGACAACGAGTGAGATGACGCCAAAGACAATTTGCAATCTGCTGCAAAGCATCTGTGCTTCCGGTTTGAATGCTGGTCGTGGCTTGTCGGGTCTGATCGGCTCGGGGTACTCAAACACGAGGTGGATGTTCTGCACCTTGGAGGAAGGAATATTCCTTCCTCCAAGTCTGCACTAATCCTTCCAGCCTGGATGCTTTGGGGGGGGGGGGTTCCGTATTGGCGGTAGCTTGTTGCTGCTGTACTCTTGTTTCGGATAGGCCATCTTTTATTTCCTCCTATCGTATTGCGAGATCTGAAATTGAAGGGAAAGATTTAGACTGGAAGCCCATCCTAACTCGTTTACGTTATGAAATTAGCAAATGTTAGGACGGGTAGTGGCCGTGCCGTTCTCAAATGTGATTGGTCAGNTCTTCTGATATTCGGGGGTAAGGAGATTACCAGATTAGAAAAAAGCCTTCCAAACGACGAGCATGCAGGCGACGTGTATGAAACTCTGAAGAAAAAGCTGAACGACCATTTCACTCCAAGGAAGAACAAGCATCATTCCAGGTACATTTTCCTTAAACTTCGACCCAACAATGGTGAAACAACGCTGGCATATGCAGCAAGATTGAGAGAGAAGGCCAGGGAATGTGAGTTCGGGGCCACAACGGATGATCGCATACTTGAACATTTAATCCAGACTATTGACAATCAGACATTGATACGCAAAGCTATTGCCAAGAAGTGGACTCTCACTGACTTCCTACTTGAAGCAGGCCAGCTAGAGGACATAAAGTTACAAGTAGATGATATGAGGAATAGAAAGAGCCGTGACGACAACGGGGAAGACAAAGTAGCCAGAGTTCAAAGTCAACCGAAGCGATTCCAAAGCCAGGGGAATCAGGACAGAAGCAAAACCGGTACTCCTTGCAACTACTGTGGGACAACAGGACGTCATGAGAGGGGGAGAAACTGCCCGGCCTATGGAAAAACCTGTTCAAAATGTGGAATGCGGAACCATTTTGCAGCAGTGTGTCAGCAGAAGCCCAGCAATCCTAGCAGTTCCAGCTCAAAACCTGCAAGCCAGAAACATTCCAAGTACAAACCACGTCGAGTGAGAAGGACAGACATGACAGAGGCAGACTCGGAACCAGAGGCAGACTCGGAATCGGCATCAGTCAGCAGCGACGACGATTTTTTCGGACCAATCCAGCAGGCCAAGCACATACAAGTTGTCCATAAGAGCATCAAGCCTATCAAGAAGGTGGGGGACAATGGCAAAACGATAGAAGTCCAAGTGGGGGATGTCATCACGAGGATAGAACCTGACAGTGGAGCTGATGTCAACCTGATGGACGAACACCAGTTTAAATCTTTCGCCAAGAGATCAGAGACTCCACAGAATTTAAAGCCAAGCAATCTGAAACTCCACAATCTACAGACGCGACTGACAGTGAAGGGGGAATTCGAAACTACGGTCAGCAATGCTACTCGAGGAGTAAAGACCAAGTTTGTCGTCTTGGAAGGCCGGATAAATTCGCCACCACTACTCGGCAGGGACACCCTCACCGACTTAGGAATGGTCCAGATTCGAGCAGACGGATCACTCGCGGAACAGAACGACTTAAGGATCAAACTTATAAAGGACACAAAACCGGGTCAGGAGAACATGCGGGAAATAATCGAGCGATACCGACATGTTTTCGACGGAATCGGATGCATAAGAGACAAGAAAAACAACAAGGACTTGTATGCAAAGTTCCAGATGAAACCAGAAGCAGTCCCTGTTGCACAGAAAGCAAGACCGGTACCATACTATCTGCAGAAACCATTGAAAGAATGGCTTGATCAGGGCATCAGGGAGGACATTTTTGAACAAGTGCCAGAAGGCGAGGCAGTCACATGGTGTTCCCCGCTGGTCGTGCAACCAAAACCAAAGTTTGTGGCGACGAACAAAGATGATCTACAGTCTCACATGATACGAGCAAGTGTGGACCTCAGGATCCCCAACAGATCGATGGAAAGAACCAGGATCATCCAATCACCTACAGTAGAGGACTTTGCACACACATTCCGAGATTGCAAGGTTTTCACAAAACTTGACATGCGCCAAGGCTACCACCAACTCTGTCTAGACCCGGAATCGAGATCGGTCGCTACATTCAGCACTCCATGGGGAAACATGAGACCGAAACGTTTAGTCTTCGGAGCAAAAGCGTCGCAGGATGTATTCGATGAGACAATATATCGCATCTTTGGAGATATACCCAAATGCAAGAACCAGAGAGATGATATCCTACTCGGAGGAATCGACCAAGCCGACCACGACAAGACACTTGAATCTGTACTACAACGGGCAGACGATTACGGAGTCACATTCAACCTTGAGAAAGCAGAATTTGGGGAAAGCGAATTAGACTTCTACGGTAACAAGTTCACTGGTGAGGGACTAAAGCCGGATCCGCAGAAAGTGAAAGCCATCAAGGAGTGTGAACCACCAAGCTCAAAGTCCGAAGTACGCAGCTTCCTAGGAATGGCCGGATATCTTTCCAAGTTCATTCCACGTTACGCGTCGCTAGCAGCACCGCTCAGGGAATTGACCTTGAAGGACACACACTTCAGATGGGGAAAAACAGAAGACAGGGCATTTCAGAAGTTGAAAGACAGAATCTCGAGCCAAGCAGTCATGACGTACTTCGACCCCAGTAAGCCAATTGCACTCAGGACTGAAGCCAGTTTTAACGAGGGCCTTGCAGCGGGACTCTTCCAGAAACATGGTGAAAGCCTGAAGCCAGTACACTTCATCAGTCGCACGATGACGCCAACAGAACGTAGATACAGTCAGACAGAAAAGGATGCTTTAGCCGTCAAATGGGCCAAGGATCGTTTCCGAATCTACCTGCTAGGAGCTCCCAGGTTTACCATCATAACAGCACACAAGCCGTTGCTACCCATGTTCAACAAGCCAAGCGCCAAACTACCTCCCAGGATAGAAAAGTGGGTTATGGATATGCAGGATGCAGATTACGAGATGATTTATGAGCCAGGACGAGACGAAAAAGATCCACTAGACTTCTTGTCCCGCCATCCACTGCCGACAACAGGCAACGACAGCACAGAGAAAATCGTCCGCCACGCCATAGCCGCAGAACATGCCATCATGATCGACAAAATAAAAGAGGAGACCAACAAGGATGCGACACTCCAAAAGCTAACTAAAGTCATTCAGAGAGGCAACTGGGATCAGTATCGAAAAGATCAAAGCATCATTCCATTCTACTCAATTCGTCAGGAACTATACACGGCTGGGGGACTTGTCTTCAGAGGCAACCAAATCGTACTCCCAGACAGTCTCCATAGCAGAGCCATTAAAGCAGCACACAAGTTGGGACACATTGGAATGACAAAAACCAAACAGCTACTCCGCGGAAAGTATTGGTTCCCAGCTATGAACAGTTTGACAGAGACTTTGCTGAACCAATGCTACGAATGCCAGGTAACAACCAAGGACCATAGGAAAGAACCCGTCAAAATTATGGACATCCCTGAGAAACCATGGGATGTAATTGCAGTCGACTTTGTAGGGCCATATCCGGACGGACATTACAACCTTGTTGCCAGGGACAAGAGGACACGGTACCCCGAGGTTGAGAGAATCACATCAACGGCATGCGCACCGACAATTGAGAAGCTCAAACGCATATTCGCTACGCATGGGACACCAAGGCAGCTAGATTCCGACAACGGGCCCCCTTTCAATTCTGCTGAGTTTGCAACCTTTGCAGCTCAAGAGGGATTCAAGCACCACTTAGTGACGCCACGCCATGCTAGAGCCAATGGTGAAGCAGAGAGTTTCATGAAAGCACTCAACAAGACAGAGCAGATTAGCCGACTCAAGAAACTCGACAAACACGCCCACAGTAATGCAATCCAAGACATGTTGACTGGATATCGAGCAGCTCCACACCCAGCTACGGGAGTTCCGCCATACGACGCCAGCATGAATCGTCCAGTCAGAATCAAACTTGACCACACGGGTCAATTCGAACCATTAGACCAGGACAAGATTGACAGAAACGACAAAATCTATAAGCAGAAACTTAGCCTCCAGAACTACGATCGGAATACGAAACCACACAGCTTCGTCACGGGAGATTACGTTCTCCTAAAGCAGCCGAAACGTACAAAGTGGACAACCGCTTACGAACCAGCTTTTTACGTCGTATACCGTATCGATGGTTCCAGTATCGCAGCAAGACGCACATCAGATGGTAGAGAAATCTACAGAGATTCTACTCACTTCAAACTCGCTAACGCATTAATCGAACACGTCAACGACGACCACCACCAGGCGGCGCCTGACGACGATTGGCGAGAAAATTTACTCGCAACGGCTGATGAAACGCCAACTGAGATGGAACCACCGGAAACGGAGGAATCGCCATCAACATCGACGCCAGCGACGGCTGATACGTCCATAACGTTAGCAGCAACGACACCCGTCCGTCCTCCGATTGGAACAACTGGTGCACCAAGCACTACACCCAGCCGAACGCCAGTGAGACCACAGAGATCGAGACGACTACCTCAACATCTGGAACACGGTGAACCTAGCTCTTAACCAATTAGATGAGTATTGAGAGGATGGCTGACAATCGCGCACGTCAGATTTTACTTCAGCAAGATACACCTGATGCCGAAGATTAATATTTCTACGATATTCTTTCGATTGAACGAAGATTTAAACACACTTCCGATTATTATTGCAATTGCTTTGGCGATTGAGTTTACCGACAGCGACGTTCAAACAACCACGGAACTTTCGGTATTTTCTGCCATCGATTTTCTAGTATGCAGTGGGCTAAATAGAACCGGTGTACGGTACCAGCGGAAAAGGTCCCTAGCTGGAAGTGTCCCAAGTCACTTACTCCTAGAGATGAAAATCCGCTGGTCAACGAGTACTAGGAATGAAGTCTGGTGGAAATTGATTTCTGGTTTCTACTTTCCCCTGTCCAGGGACTGCAGTCGGAATGTGGACTTGTATTGTTTTCTGTTTACCTGTGACCAGACACTCGCTTGATATGCCCTCCTTCAAGGCCCCTTCATCCATTATGCGGATGTCAGGTCGATTTTGCGCTGGCACAGAACAGGCGCACGCTGACTTTCTGGATCACTTTGCGTCTGAGGCACGACAGCGTGGAACAAATCAGTCGCCGACATGGTGTGACATGACTGCAGTTGCGTCTCAGTTACGACGATCGGGATCAGTCGCCGACCAACAAGATCACGAATCGCAAGAGTTGAACCTATTCAACTTCTCTGTCATCCCGACGGGCGTAATCCATTCGCAGGTGACCTGAACACGGTTACGATTCCCTGCGTGCTGATGCTGCTTGTTCCACGATGATCGTACACTCACATTTTCGTTTTTGTGACCTGACCATGATTGCGACGCCTGATGCCGACTGTTCATTCTGAACGTCACCTTTCCACTTCGTAGATACGAAGTGGAAATTTAAAAATTCAAGATGCACCATAACTCTTTCGGTCTTACATGACATGCGAAAAGACGCACTGGCAGCAGGGACATTTGTGGTACAAACCATCTAGAAATACATGAGGTCCTGGAAATGAAGTTGAATTTCGTATTTCGTACTTCGTTTTTCGTCAGATTTGCGAAACCTCCCTATTCTTCCATAACCAAGACCTACGATCCTGTACGAATTGCTACGACCGTGTACGACAAGAGTGCGACTATATACGATATAACTTCGACTAAACGTCAGAGAACGATTCGTGCCAACATCGTAACTCTGACGTATATCGGACAGCGCCATATTGCTCCGGGAACTACTTTGATGATGACAGTCCAACAAGACTGTTCAAATCTATCTATTTGAATGATCTAAGTCTCCAATTAGGCATTGTGAGTGTTGCTACATATAGAAAAATGAGTTGAAGCATGTTACCTTACCTGACGAAGGGTTAGTCACGCTATAACAGCAGGTTGAACTTCTCAAGTGGTGAAGCTATGGCGGCCATTGTTGTTTCGTGATCGAGGTGGGGAGGGAGAAACCGTCACCTATAAATGCATACGAATTTTTCAATAAAAATCTTTGCAAAATGCACAGTTCACCACTCAAACGTTTTTATATTTATATTCATTGCTAAATAACTCATTTTGTGCAAACAAACATCAGTTAAATGAAAAATTATAAGGGAACTATTTCTAGTCTGCGCAATGCTACAACCGCATCACTTCCGACCTGATCACCGACCATATGGTGGTCGAACTTAATCCGCTATACGGACGAGGTGCTTTCAATGGCTGCCCGAAGGTTGCCGAAAGCTTCCGAGTCGAAGACGATTGAGTCTAAGAACTGTTACGAGGAGCTACATGTACGATTTTTTCATTCGTCCCTTGTCGCAGGCCAAAATTCGCCAGTGGGACACTAGTAGAGAGGATGCGCAGCTTTCCGACTCCGACTTCAACTACGAGAATGAATTGCAGTCCGCTATGGACATCCTTGATAAAAACGATGTGATAGAAGTTTTCAATTCGTCAAACACCATATAAATTGAAGGCAGAAAAAATTGGCATAATAAATCGGAAGTGCGGATAAATAATGAATATTGAAGTCGTAATCCTAGTCGTTACGACTTTGAGACACGACTATGACGACAACGATATTTGCGATTTATGCGCACTTCCGATTACGAGTCAAAATTATTCTGCCACAAAGTTATGGCATTTTACGATTTGCAAACGTCTATCAAATCGTTTTTATCAAGGATGTCCACAGCGGACTGCAATTCATTCTCGTAGTTGAAGTCGGAGTCGGAATCGGAAAGCTGCGCATCCTCTCTAGTATAAGAAACAAGTACGAATTCAAAGAATCATGTAAGTACGAATAAGGTACGACTCACGAATATTTGTGGCCGATTCGTGACCGATTCTGACTTGATTCGTAAAATACATTCGGCATTTTCGTGCCTGTTTCGCGATGTTTTCGGCGTGGGTCAACGAATTTGAGGGAGACAAGAAAGGCCAACAATAGCCCAGAATGCAAAAGAATCGATTGCGAAGCTGTTGCGGACGATAAGAAAAGGTTACGAAGTGTTTACGATACATCTACGAATTAGAAATTCGTGAACCCTCCCACGAAAGTTTTTGACAAACAAAAACTTTCGTGGCGGCTCGACGAACTCACGCGAACTGTACGAAATGTTTGGGAATCAACCAAGAATCATTTAAGAACTGCAAGAAACGTTTGAGAATTATATACGAACCGGATAACTTTTTGATTCGGGACATTCGTAGCGTCAGTGAATGCGGGGCATCAAGGGCCCACGCCGAAAACAGGCACGAATGTCCCGAATGTATTTACGAATCAAGTACGAATCGGGCACGAATATTCGTGAGTCGTACCTTATTCGTACAATTCTTACATGATTCTTTCAATTCGTATTTGTTTCTCACACTGTGGCGACTTAGGCGGGCGAATTCCCGCGAACTAGAATGAAATGGTCCTTGGAACATATGCTCACCGCTTTGGACATAATAGTGTAATGACAGAGAGAGGTGGTCCATGGATCATTTCATTCCAGTTCGCGGGGATTCGCCCGCCTAAGTCGCCAGAGTGTGACACGGGCTTAACCCATTCTTGACATTCGGCATATTTTTCAACCCGATTAGCCACAGACTTCGACGATTTCAGATTCGGGGCGATTCGGGACATTCCTAATAGGATTAACCAACTAAGAATCAACTGCAAGAAACGTTTGAGAATTATCTACGAACCGGACAAATTTCCGAGATATCCGTACGACCGGGTTTATTTATCGAGCCGCTCGATGAATAAGCACTACTTTCGGTCTTATTTGTCAAGCCGCTCGATGAGGAGTACGTGGATTCAGTGAGTACAGCCTTGGAAATTAGTAAAGACTGGGTTTATTTATCGAGCCGCTCGATGAATAAGCACTACTTTCGGTCTTATTTGTCAAGCCGCTCGATGAGGAGTACGTGGATTCAGTGTTATTTATCGAGCTAGCTTGACAAGCAGGCGTAAAATTCAGTATTGTTCGTCGAGCTGGCAATAAAGACACGCCTCCTCATGAATATGCAATGGCTTCAGCTTGTTTAGTTGCGAAGTCGGCAGTGTGGTGGTGTTTCATTGCTCGCAACATGGGGGTCTCCGAAGCCAATGTCCTTTTTTCAACCCTTGTTTCTGCGTGATGACCCAAATCTTAGACACTGTGGTCGCATGCCTAGTTTCAGACTCTCGGTTTTCGTCAGTCTGAAGATTAATCCGCTGTGGGTTGTGGGTCAGAATCTGCCGGCGAGTCCGAACACCAGGGTGTGCCCAGGATGATGCAACGATTCTGTAGACGATTTTATCATTGTCACCACTAAGAAAAAATAATTAACCAGTTGTTCTTTGTAGAAATTTGGAAATGGTCGCATGCCTAGTTTCAGACTCTCGGTTTTCGTCAGTCTGAAGATTAATCCGCTGTGGTTTGTGGGTCAGAATCTGCCGGCGAGTCCGAACACCAGGGTGTGCCGAGGATGATGCAACGATTCTGTAGACGATTTTATCAGTGTCACCACTAAGAAAAAATAATTAACCAGTTGTTCTTTGTAGAAATTTGGAAAAGTGAACATAATTTACTAAGAAAAGGAAAACAAAAAAAGAAGAAAAAAATGAAAAAAAAAATCATGACCACACGGGAATCGAACCCTCGACCTAAGGGGTGTAGGCCCAACATCTTTGCAATGTGCCAATCAACACACGGAAGACTGTAGTAGAGTATTTGTCACCTGGTTCCGGAAATACGGCCAGCTCGACGTTTAAGCCCAATTTTGCGTACTGTTCAGCCATGGAGGTATAATAAAGAAGGAGAGAGAACGGCCCTTGTCCTTAATCATAATCCCCACGCAATCCAATTAATGCTATTGTGTCCCCATTGTATTGCCAATTTGTATTGCCATTTAATAGACGAAGTTTCGATCTACACTTTGAACATAATGGCATGCGTGCGAGGTGGTGCGAGGTTGGTGAATTTGAGGTTTGAAAACACGTCATTTTGTATACCCGACTGTAGCCGATTGCACTTCGGCAATGATCGGAATTTACCGAACCATCGACTCGGCATTGTCCGGACGCCGACAGACGTTAATCGCGCCGTCGCGACGATGTGTATTTAGGGATTAGTGCATGAGTGACTGTATTGTTTTGTGATTAGGCTTAAGTACACTGTCAAAACATCGGAACGGATGATTGTACCTTTGAAATTCGGGCCGTTCTCTCTCCTTCTTTATTATACCTCCATGGTTCAGCGAGCCGGGCTTGATAAATAGCCACTTCGTATCCGTATAGCGTACCCGGTAAGTAAAAGCAGGGCATTTAGAAACGGCGGAGAAGAATAGCGGCCTTATATTTAAAGGCAGATGTTGTAAAAATATAGAAATTCACTATTAAGAATTCTAAGGAGATCTGTATTTATTTTAATACAGTTCAGTACTTTTACAATATGTTTCGTTTTAAGAACAGGAACTACAGAAATTGTCGTAAATTTACAGGAAAAAAGACTGTATCCTGTATTTTAACATGTGATTTCTGTAAATGACAGGGAAAATATGTTTTACGAAGGACTTTGCTGTAAAATAACAAAAACAATCCCATTATTATCATTTACGAACTGATTCTGTAAAAAAATTTCTGTAAAATCTACTGTTTTTTCTAACAGTGTACTCGATCGACATGAGTTTTATGCCGATTTCAGGAAGCTAAACATGAATTCACTTTACTGGCATTGTACTTGAACATTTTTTCAAGCCCTTCGATGCATTATATTGCAGCGATTAACACTACTTTAGTCGCAAAAACAATTTTTGTGGCCGAATCGGACCAGGATTCTACGACATCCATGTTTTCAATGCAGTAAGCACACGACATGGTTGGTGGACGATTTGACAGCATCCACTTCGTACGTAAATTTCACCGCCGCCTCATGTCCATCTGTGCAGATTTCCGTGTGATGAACTGGCTTACATATGCTATAGACTCATTTGCATGGCTGCACACAAAAAACCCTGGTTTTATCGTCTAATTACGATATGAAAACAGGGTATCGAAATCGTAATTGCACTTACGTGTATCTCGGCATTTACGCGTAAAAAAGTTACGAAGAGTCGCTCGTGTCACTAACAATAACGTTTTCAAAACGTAAAAAGTAAAACGTGAGTCAAAACGTCAGGGTGCAGAAACTCCCTAATTATATGTCAACATTTACAAAAATGCACTACAACAATCGTAAAATGTGTGTCAACATTTAAAAATATACGTCAACATTTACAAAAATCACAGTCCGAACACTGCCTCCTGTTGCTCATTTGCAGAACTGACGGCCGCAACAAGAGTCAGATGACGCCTGTCGCGGGGGTCTATTTTGATTGGTCCGTCCATCTCCAGGTCGTGTTTTGAATACATTTAGTGCACGGCAATCGTATCACTTGACAACGCTGCTTTCAGGCATTTTACTTGCTGTTTCAACCAGCTACACTCGCAATCACGCTCTCTGTTCACTCTTAGCCAGACAAACATTAAGAAAACCGCAATTTGTTATCAAAATCACGAAAAATATTCCTCTCGAAAAGCCGAATCGGCGAATGCACAGCATCGCCATCTTTACAGTTTGAGGTCACGTGTATCGCACGCCGGAGTGGACATAATTCTGAATTAATATCCACATTAATTCAAACGAATTAATGTCCACATTAAATCGACCAATAGGATTCGGTTTTTATATGTGGACATATATTCGATTTATTGTCCACATTAAATCGATTTAATACCACCATTAATTCGATTTAATGTCCACATTAATTCAAGCAGCTACTTCCGCCGATAAATGCACAATCGACCAATCAGAAGAGACTTTTTAAAATGTAGACATTAATTCCATTTTATGTCTACATTAATTCGAGCTCATGCACATCCGCCACTAAATACTCTTCTCTGATTGGTCGATGGTGCATTTATCGGCGGAAGTACCAGATTGATTTAATGTGGACATTAAATCGATTTAATGTCCACATTAAATCGATTTAATGTCGACATTAAATCGATTTAATGTGGACATATAAAAATCAAATCCTATTGGTCGATTTAATGTGGACATTAATTCGTTTGAATTAATGTAGATATTAATTCAGAATTTTGTCCACTCCGGCGTGCGATACACGTGATACGGGAACCACCAATCCGTGATCTGATCATGCTGATGACGTAGAACCAAAATCTGGTTCTTTGGTTACTCATCATCTGACTCCGTCTGTATTAGCGTCCAGCAGATTCTAAAAATAGCAATACGAGTCAGACGTTCGGACTACAAAAATCATTGCAACATTTTGAAAACCATCGCAACATTCACGTGACCAAACAAAATCACGTGGCCAAAACATTCCCTATGGGCGGTTATATCCGCAAAAAGTGGACGTTGACAAAACAGACGTAAGTTACAAAATCAGAGACGTGCTTTTAGAAAACAAAGATGTTCTTCAGCAAAACAGAGACGTTTGGCTGTGATTTGGAGTCGTTCACAAAGGAGATACTGGGTGATTTCAAAGTTGGTTTTAACACCGGTTTTACAATGCTTTAAAGCATTGTAAAACCGGTGTTAAAACCAACTTTGAAATCACACACTGGAGTCGTTAACAAAATTTGGAGACGTGCCTTATCAGAGATGTTCACATTAAGGGCGGTTTACACTAGGTTGCACCAAGTTGCAAGTTGCAGCAACTTGCAACTTGTTGCAAACTACCTGGGACGGTTTACACATAGAAAAATCGATGCAACATCCAGGGTGATCGAGTTGCAACAAGTTGCATGCCCGTTTACACATGCAACTTTTATGAAACCTTTTGGTTTCATCAGATCTATGCAACAAGTTGCATGAAGTTGCATATGAAAAGTTGCATGTGTAAACGGGCCTTTAGTTTTTCAAACGTTGCGATAATTTTGAATGGTGCGCAATTACACAGACGTTGGCATGATTTAGAGTCGTTCATCAATGAGACGTTGGGTGGCGCTCGTGGCAGTTAAAGGTGAAATAAAGGCCTTATATAACCCCTCTTTTGACAAATTTTAATGAGGAGAGAGTCTGGTAGAACAGACTACAAAATCTCGTTACCGCTAGGTGGCGAGTGTCCAGCTCAGAGCATCCGAATCTGATTGGCCAACGGCTGATTTGACGTCATCAAACATGGCTGCGCCCGTGAAACGCATGATGAACGAACAAGGAACGAAATAGTCCGAGGGAAATTTTACCACCTAGCGGTAACGAGATTTTGTAGTCTGTTCTACCAGACTCTCTCCTATAAGAGAGAGAGGCTGGTGACGCGAGACTAATTGGATGTTGGTGCATGGTGATGTCCCATCATGCCTCAGCACGAACTAAGATAAAAGGGGTGCTGGGATCGCTTTAGTGAAAATCTGTTTTTACTGTAGTTTAGCTCTATGGGTTAATGTTTTTAAAATTCCTTCGCAGTGCATTAGTACTAATATGTATCTACAGAGCGACTTGCTCAAAACTAAATAATAGCTGGCGTAAGTTCTGAATGGGTTAACATATTGACCTAATTCTTGTACGTTCATCATTTACATACGTCAAAAAAGTCGGTCACTTGACCTAGTTATGGTTATCTCCGCTAGGTTAGGATGCCGCCACTAGTTGCAGGAAGGAAGTGAAGGAAGTCAGGCCTAGGAAGTCCAAGCATTCAATTTTACTGACAAATTGCCTATGAATGCACAGACATGTGTAAACGATGAATGTACAAGAATGAGGAAAATAAAGTTAACCCATTCAGAACTTATGACCAAAAACGTGAAGCATTAATATCTCAGCAGCGCCACCTATTATTTTAGTTTTGCGCCAGGCATTTTGTAGATTCATCCTAGTACTAATGCATTGCAAAAGGATTTTAAAAAACATTAACCCATAGAGCTGAACTACAGTAAAAAACGATTTTCACTAAAGCGATCGCAGCGCCCCCCTTTATCTTAATTCGTGCTGAGGCATGATGGGACATCACCATGTACCAACATCCAATCAAATTCGACCTCATTAAAATTTAGGCCTTTAATTCACCTTTAACTGCTACGTCTCATTGATGAACGACTCTAAATCACCCAGACAGCAGAGGTACACCCTTAATCAAAAGTAAATGCACAGCTAATAAACTTAAATATTTCCCAAAATCTTCAGCGGAACAACCTTTGCTTTTTACGGCAATTACTTAGGGCATCAAGACACATTTTGAGACCAAAAATATCATGAACTTGCATGAGTTGTATTTTTGACAAAAGTTTGAAATTTCCATAAAAAAGTGTGATTTTCAATCGCATATTTTTTAGAAGTGAAACCAACGTCACTTTAAAGCCTGTTTGTTTCCCAGCAAAATTATTTTTTCAGGTTTAAAAAATTCCGTGGTGAACAGAAGTTACAGAGCATTTTCCAAAATGAATTTCGTCCGGTTTTCCAGTCAAGTCAGGGCTATTCCTTCCGTCTCATTTAGATCTACCCAGCCTGCTGAATATTGTGAATAGGCCTATTCATGGCCTAGTCAACAATAGTTACTGCTGATGACACTCCATCGAGTAATCCAAGGCCAGGCGGTCTTTTGTGTGAGATGAGTGCCGGTGTCACCTTTCTTAATTCCTCCTTACAATTCCTTACCAATGAAGGCAGGAGAGCCTACGTAACCTCTTATGGAATTGACGCCATTTACTAACTTGACCTACGATGAATGGGACTTATTATTCCGTGAGCTTGGTCTTGGGACAATAACGAAAGGTCAACTATAAAATAAGACTCGAACTGTTGACTGGAGTTTCGACTGAAACTTTCGAATAAATTCTTCATAATTACGACATGGGAGCTCCAATTGAAAATTTGAAAATTTATTCGTGTATAGAAACAGGAAAGCTTTAAAATGGCGTTGGTTTCACTTCAAAAAAATATGCGATTGAAAATCACACTTTTTTATAGAAATTTCGAACTTTTGTCAAAAATACAACTTATGCAAGTTCATGATATTTTTGGTCTCAAAATATGTCTTGATGCCCTAAATAACTGCCGTGAAAAGCAAAGGTTGATCCGCTGAAGATTTTGGGAAATATTTAAGTTTATTAGCTGTGCATTTACTTTTGATTAAGGGTGTACGTTGGCCCAACGTCGGCAAAGGTTGGCAGAGGTTGGCAAACGTCGGACGTTGATAATTGGTCATTTGGCGACGTTGGTCTGACGTTGGGAGTAGGTAGTTCACGACGATTAGGGCATGAGTCGGCCACGAGTTGTTTCTCCACGTTGGACCGACGTTGATGTTTGGAGGGCGCTCGGGTGCTCTATAATGTCAATCAAAGGTAGACGAATGGATGGGTCAATGTCGGAATTTACCTAAAAACAACGTTGACCCAACGTTATTCGCGGGTGCAAAATGATGTTGGCACACCAACAATGACATCTAGCGACGAGCCGGGCACTCTGTGTCACTTTTCGAGGAAGCGTCGCCCTGTGCGGATCGGGGTTTTTTACTCCTCCAAGGTTAGTTTCGTTCCCGCCTATTCCTCGATATTATTATTCCGATTTCGGTGGTCGGTCTTTTTGGGGGGCTGGCTTGCCCGTTTCTTGTGGCATGGGGCTTCCTTCATTTGGTGGATGTTGTTGGTAGCTATGTTATTTTAGTATTTTGGACGGGTTTAGCCGGCCAAAGTATTTTTTCTTTCCATTCCCGATTTCTTCCCGAATTTCGTGTTTAATGGTATGTTTTCGGTTCCTTATGGTTTATTGTTGTCGGCCCCTGGGAGCATTGCTCGGGGTAGCCCCTGTGAACAATGCTCTGGGTAGCCCCTGGGAGCAATGCTCGGGGCAGCCCCTGGGAGCTATACTCGGGGTGAGGTTTCGGCCCCTGGGAGCAATGCTCGGGGTAGCCCCTGGAGCAATGCTCGGGGTAGGCCCTGGGAGCAATGCTCGGGGTAGCCCCTGGGAGCAATGCTCAGGGCCATGTTTCTGCCCCTGGGAGTTATGCTCGGGAAGGACCCCTGCCCTCGGAAGCATACATGTATTTGGTTTTCTTAAAGCTGAACTTAATAGATATAAACCCCAAGCGGCAGATGTAGAAATTACGAACAGCCACAAGACACTTCCAAACTGCCTCTGAAAACGATACACCCTCTCGGACGGTCACAGTTTCACTTGCCACCACGCTCTTGAACAGTAAAGATCTCAGCACAGCTGCCAAATGAGATGAAATGGTCCATGGACCATGTGCTCACCGGGTTGGACATAATAGTCTGACAGAGGGAGGTACAGCCTTGGAAATTAGTAAATGGACAGTGAAAATGTTGTTTTTCTCAGAACTGGTTGATGATAATTGAATGCGGTTTTCTGCATATGATAGGCAAATTATCTGGCTATAAACGCATAGTGATGATTTTGAATCGGCTGTCATAGAAATTGCCCAAATTTGGCGATTTCCAAAGTGACCTAAAATCAACATTTTTGCATTCAAGTTCTTTTCAGAAATTTTTACATCCGCGGATAGCTCTTACTGACAGATGACAAATTTGTCAATTGTTTTTACAAAAAAATTGGTATTTTTGCTAATTTAAACCGAATTTCTGCTGAAAATACCATTTTTCTATGAGCTCAAAGTCAATGGCTTTTTAGATGGCCCCTGCCCATTAATTGCCCTCAATCAATACAATAGTCAGTGAACAGTGAATACTGACATTTCTTTAGGACCTTGGTCAAGTGTATAGGCCAAAGTGCTCATGCATATTCCTGCAGTGAGTGGCTTTTGTGTATTCAATAAACCTTTATTGAAATAGTCAAAGGACTTCCTAATCAACACCATTCAAAAGTTATGCAGTCTTATGTAAGATTCATAACAGCTTTCAAGAATAACTGG
>NMRB01000054.1:760323-770706 GCA_002633025.1 Notospermus geniculatus
CCCTTGCGATTGCAAAAGATGTTATTGAAGTTGCAACCGTACAGTTTCAGACTGGTTGGAAAGTCTGGTAAAGATATTCCAGTTGCTGACTGTCTTAGTAGAGCTCCATTGATAGATTGTCACTACAGAGGTCTTGTTGATGACATGAATGACTACCAAGTCTGCGCTATTGAGGTTCCTACAGTACATGCTTTCTCTGAATCAAAGTTGAAATTGTTAAAGACGGCAACTGAAAATGATGCTGAATTGCAAAGCTTGAAAAACAGGGTTGTCCAAGGTTGGCCTCGTGATAGAGCGAGTGTAGAAGATGATCTTAAGCCGTATTGGGATTTTCGAGAGGAAATAACCGTGTATGATGGTATTTTGTTTAAAGGAGAAAGAGTGATTGTACCCCGAGAAATGCACAGAGACATGGTAGAATTGGTCCATGGTTCCAATCAGGGTATTGAGGGACTCCGTGCATTAAGCTGGCTATTGAACCATCTTTTTTGAAGATGGGGATTTAGCACAGTGGTGTGCACGCTTTCCCTCAATGCTGGCGGTGTTGCCTTATGTGGAGGCGTGGGTTCGAATCCCGGTACTGTCGATAGGCATACTGACCAACATAGCAGACCTATGATGATACTCAGAATGACTAATCACAGTTAGTAACATGTTAGTCAGGGTGACTAACAGGTTAGTCTGGGTGACTAAACAAGTTAGTCCAGGTGACTAACGGCAAGTTAGTCATAGTGACTAAGACATTACTCGTCTCGGAGATAGACGTGTGACTAACCGCTATTAGTCATTACGACAAACAAAAGTTTTTCAGTGTAATATGATATGAAATGATTCGCCCAAACTTAAGTCAGTTGAAATGTTGATTCCTTCGGCAATATTCGCGTAGGGTTCCCACTTGATTCAGCCGCGCTGTTCTCGACTCGAAAAAATCCCGCGATCTGCATCTTGTCGCATGAAAACACGGCTCAAGTGGAGAAAAATAAGCTGAAATTTAGACTTGGTAAATGGGAAGAGAAGACCACTCATTCCCTGCAGCCTCACGAGAAAGCTGAAGACCTTCTTCATACCTGTCCAAGAGTATCTGAAAAGGTAACGAGTAGTAATAGTACAAAACAAACTACACACAGTATTTATCAACTGGTTACCAGTATAATTCTGACTGAACCTTACCTCAAGGGAGTCCTCCCCGTACCGCTGCTCCTCTGCTTCCGTGAGGGAAGTGGGGAGAATACGAGGATGCCTGTCCACATCGCAATCAAAAATGCGAAAGGCATCCATGGCATCTGCATTTGGGAAACGGTCATGTATGTTTTCTATCACAGCTTTTATGAACTTATCATGAATCTGCAACCAGTGGAGAAAAACAAAAACATTATTGCAATTTTTTTCCTGAACCAGCCCTACGAACAATTATTGATCGCGCCGGGAGAGTAGGAAAACCATGCAGCCTGCCTCGTTTTCATACTCTGCCTCGCAATGGCATTCAGTTGTTACAGTGACAGTAACGTCGTAATGTAGTTGATGTGGATGAGGTAGAGGCAGTGCCCAGCAACGAACAAAATAACAACATGAGGTAGGCCTACCTGTGCTTTGAAATCTTCTGCCGTCATCTCTCTTGACAGGGTTGCACCGGCATCTCTCATGTGCTCAATCATATCATCGTGATTTCTGGTGTGTCTACCGGGCACAGTTAAGGCCACTTCTAATTGTTCTGTTGTAGGCCTACTGCCCAGCTTCTCCTCAATGTCGGTGACAGCTAAATCTTTCCTCTGAAAGATGGACGTGACGTCAGTATGATTCAGTTTACGAGCAATCATCAGATGGCTTATGATTACCGGTATATGAATGTGATCAGACTGACGTGATGAAGTACAGTTCAGATGAGAAGAACGAGAACAGTACCTGAAACTTCTGTGACAACTCTGACAATTTTGGTAAAACGTCGCACATCATACACAGCGTGGCTACGAACTTCCACGCAGATACGAGTTTAAGTAGTCCAATGGCCTTGACGTCTTGACGTTCGGCTGCTTCTCTGCCCAGACTGATGATAATGCTCGTAATAATCTGTTTCAGGGTGGAGCAGGCCTGGTCGTGCGAAAGCCATCGAGTTGTCAGTTTCCATTCCAGGCGGCGTATGTCAATGAGGTGTTTATGACTGGTCAGTCCATGGTTTCCTCAGTCCAGTAATCCAGAGGAATCGGAACCAGTGTTGGTTTAGGTTTTGGGCGGCTTAGATATACTAGCAGGCCTAGGCCTGTGTGTGGATTTAGTTGCAGCGTCGATAACAGT
The DNA here is from genome assembly GCA_002633025.1 of Notospermus geniculatus. Lineage (NCBI taxonomy): Eukaryota > Metazoa > Nemertea > Pilidiophora > Heteronemertea > Lineidae > Notospermus > Notospermus geniculatus. Next base: position 762,616 of record NMRB01000054.1, read on the forward strand.
TGGTTGGCATATGAGGTACGTTCTGCTCAAGTTCTCGAATGCACACACACACGAACCATGGAGAGATGGTTCTAGTGTGTGTGATACACGCTCCGACTCGCGGTTGATACGTTCTAGCCTACCCGGGTCAGCACTTGGGAAGATACGCATGTGCAGAAAATGTAAAACAGGTGTGAGATGAATAAACACGAACGCAAGTCCGCCAAACAAAGCCCGCTATTGTAAGATTAATATATTCGAATGGTCATGATCTCTATAGCCACATATTATAATCCCTCGCTGAACAATCGGACCGACTGGAATTTGATTTTCGCGGGACGTTGATCCCTGTCACAGTTCAGGAAACAATACTGGCCAATTTTGTCAACGGTGGTGGTCGAAATAATGTCATTAATCCTGCAGGCGTCCCAAAAGCCAAATTCCTTATACACAGAAAAAACCAATGACGTGGCGTTCCGCTCAGGACAATTAAATGCTCCGCAAGGTGGCAGCATTGCGTCCAGAGTCCTTTATCCATAGTCCATGTTTTTCGAATACCCGGAATTCCCTTATACCCGGAATTCCCTTTCATGTCATTTGGGAACCCTCAAAAGGGATTCCTCAACTTCTGATGTGGGTGAATGAACTTTTGTTTTTTCGCTCTCCTTTTTATGCTGAAAAAACCTTTTTTTGACACCACAAAGTAAAATCCAGGGGTGTCACAGTAATTGTACATAATCCCAAAGACATACAGAAGTCAAGGAATTGTTGATACTACATGTAGTAGAAAGAGTGTCTTAATGAGCAACTTTGGTCCAATAGTTTTCGATATTTTACCATGTGCTTGGTAGCCATTTTGAATTTCATCAGTGTGGTATGGGTGGTATGGGTTGCTGGAGTGCTGGTTGCTGGTTGCTGGAGTGGGCATCTCCATTTAGCAGTGCGGATTTCTTCCTACATGGTCCATTTGTGTTACCTTACGATAATGTGACACTCAAAATTACCTTACCACGTGGTAATGGGCCACACCGAAACATATAGCATTACAGGCCTATGCAATAAGCTGCGCATGCCCAGTAGATCTTGCGCATGCCCAGTGGATCTTGCGCATGCCCATTAGTTGATCGGCGAAGGGCCGGCAGTCAAGGGTAGAATCAATTTCTCATGTCCAAACTCATGATGGTTGATCAGGCTCCACCCCTATCCGCTGTTTGGCTCAACTGATTATTAGCAGTGACGTAAAGCGTTGTCAGTGGACGAAAGTTGGATGACTGAAAAGGCGCAAAGGTCTTGTGTCACTCGTACACAATACGCCACATTGAGCCTCTGAATAATGATTAATGTGGGCTTGGCCGGCGTAATTTTGTCATCGCCGACTTCACAAGAAAACCGACAGCTTTTTTGGTAGGCAATGAATACATTTGGCAATGGCATCATTGCATAGTTATTAAGTATAGCTATGCTCACAACAAAGTTGAAGTTGCTGTCGCGTGGATTCCAGACGTAATGCCTGTTTGAAATAAAAACCTCCTTATTGGGACCAGGCACTAAGAATGTATAATGCCGGTTGGTTTAAAAGATTCTTTCTCAAGAAACGTTTGTGGCCCCGATAGAAAAATGCTTGTTTTATCCCTTCGAAGACAACGCCATTTGTGCCACGCCTGGATGTCCATAACACTACCACCACCAGCACTACGTGAGATTTTAGGAAATATTTGACAATTTCTTCGCATTCTTATACAGAGTCCTGGCTAAATTATGGACATAATGCATTTCATCAAAGATGGCTGCGCCCGTGGCTGGTTTTTACACATTACATGTTTCGGTGTGTGGGCGAATTTTACACAAAACAAGAAAAGGACATTGGAGCGATGTCAATGGTTTCCGATGAGAAGTTTACTACTCTAGAGCTAGTTATCTGTGACCTTGACCTCTGACCTTGAGAATTATTGCTTAATTGGAACAGGAATCCTTGATTAAACCAATAGGGGATGGTTAATGCAGGCTTCTAATTAGTTTTCCCCTGAAATTCGGAGTAGATTTGCGCTTGACCTTGACCTCTGACCTTCAAGGTCATTGCGTAATCTGAAAGCTCATCCTTGATAACCTAGGTGTAGGTGAAGGTTTTAGGTCTCTACCATCACCAGATTCTGACTTATGTCATATTAACAAATTTGAATATCAAATCTCACCACGATATCAGCAAACATCACGCGACCGAGCAGGTGCAAACTGAAAATTTCAGTTGCAATAACATCCTTTGGATGAGCAATGATGTTGTGATACCAGTTTCACGTCGCTTACTGTGGCAGATCTCCCGATATGTCAAAATATCAAATTTGATATATCAATATCATTATGATGCTGACACTGGGGAATAAATTTGTTGATGCCAGTATCTTGCCAAGGGCCATACACATAGGGAAGGAACTTGTTCCTAGTGCTCTACCTGGCGTTGGAGACAAGTTATTCAAGAAACAAAACTGTGACAGACAAAACCTCAACTTTTGATATGTCAATTTCATCATAAATTAGGTATCGGAGACTGGAAATTTTCATTCCATCTTGTAGCTCAGGTCATACAACCTGGGGGTAGGTCACATTTCCAGGTCTGTAGCTCTTGCAGGAACAAAGTTACAGGTGTGACAGACTGAACAGACAGACAGACACAGACAGACAGACAGACATATCAAAAATGTAAAAGTACACAGAAATGGGTAAAATTCGCCCATTACCACGTGGTAATGTTATTGCACAATACGGGGTCCAAAATAGGGGCATGGGCTTCTGGCATGATGGGTGGAAGAAAGATTGGCAATAGAATTGCCCATTTTGATCTTCATATTGTGCATTAATATTCATCGTGTATGGGCCGCTTTAAGAACGAATTGTTAAAAACCACAAGCGAGCAGAAAAATGCTCCTTGTTCAGTGCTTCGCTAAACATTGCACATCTGCAACCAGCGGCAAATTTAGAGCATTGGCAGCACTGCGTTGATTAGGCCAGGGCATAAATATGTATATGAGAATCCTCCTCTATCAACTGATTAGGCCTAAACGTTGATTCTTTTTCCACTGTACCCCCGCCCCATGGGGCCCACTGTACCACATCCATTGGCACACCGTGCCCCACATGTGGGGCACAGTCAACAGTGGGTCGGAAAAAATATTTTTTTTGAAACTGCTCCTGTACAGAAATGGCTCAATAATAATAATAATAATAACAATAATACTTTACAAATGACAGTCAGTCCCAATATTGAAATCAGTCCAGGAACTTTTGGATTATTTTCAGTCCATTGTTTCAAGATGAAAATCAGTCCAGAAATCAGTTGGATTCATTTCAGTCCATCATTCATGATGGATTGATGTCAGTCCATTAATACTTGGATTGATTCCAATGCAGAAAAAAAGTGGACTGATAGAAGTCCAAGTATGTGGGGATTGATTTCCATCCAGTTTTAAATGGCCGGCTGATGATGTCACCAATCATGTGATCAGTCGATTTGGACCACTATCAGTCCTGATGACCTGGATTGAAATAAGTCACATGATCTTGGATGGTAAGAAATCCGAAACAGCAGACTGTTTTCCATCTCTGACAACACCAGCTACCTGAAGCACTATTAATTAAAGAAAAATCTTCAAGTCTATTAGTTTGAACTTAAGTTCATAATAAGGCGATCTGATTCGCCGAGACCTCATCACATGTCAACTTAGATGAAACTTAATTGGACTTGTTTTTTTCCCTTAAACCCGGCCCTGGTATTCATCTGTCTGAGGAACTGTGAGACTGTGAGAGCAAAAATAGATAGACCTACGATTATCATCTTATCCATTTTTGGTGAGAGTCATGCAAGTTGTAGTCATGGTAATGCCTCTTTTTGCTCTGACTCGTGCAACAGGAAAAATTGAAAACAGATTTCCTGTTCCCTTGTTTAAGTCAAAGTAACCACAGAAAGCTAAGCATTATTTGTGAAGTATACCACTTATTGATTTATTGACAATACAATCATGATGGTTCAACAGAATTGGTATTCCTGTAATGAAATATGGTGCATGTATTTTGTTGATACGTCAAAGATACGTCTCTGTATTTATGTTTTGCTTTTTAATATACCGTAGCGTATCTATGTAAACTTCACTATCTGTTTTGTTCATTTTAGAAGCCAAACTCTCTTCTTTTCCAAGTAACATCTGATGGCATTTACAACATCAGGAATGGCATGCTTTGAGTCCTCTTCGAACTGTAACATGTAAATGCATTCCAATTTCGGGCCACCACCCCGTCTGGCTCCACCATGGATTATTTCCCCGGTGAAGAAGCAGTAGGCCCTCATAATCTGACCATCAAGTAGAGCTCTTGAAATCACATCGCAAACTTTTGATCCGGGAACTCTCCCAATGACTTTACAGGAAATGTCCTGCACTCTTTGTTGTTTTGGACCGTCCCTAGTCACAGCATCCCAAACTTTTAATGGCAGTTCAGTTATCTTCGGTGCAATCACCATTATTGCATGGGGGTCATGGGGATTGTTTTCCTCCCGGAAGCACCTCATCATGAAAGTGTGACACCGAGACATGCTGAGTGGGCGATTGTAATGAAATGGTCCCATGGACCATGTGCTCACTCGTTTGGACATAACAGTGTAATGACAGAGAGAGGTACATGTCAGTTATGAGCAATCTAGGTCAGGTCATTCCCAAGTTGCTGGACTTCAATGACTGTTGGGTTATGCCACCTGGCGGCCATATTGGATGTCCGATCGGGCCAAAACTTCACATGCACATAAAGGTCATCTAGAAGGAGCCACATAGCACATTTGAGTGCTCTGGGTCAAGTTGTTTCTGAGTAATAGCACATTTCATGATTTTCGGGTTACGCCACCTGGCGGCCATATTGGAAGTTTAATCAGGCCAAAATTTGACGTGCTTGTAAAGGTCACCTAGAGAGAGGTAAATATCAAGTTTGAGCACTCTGGGTCAAGCCGTTCCTCAGTTATAGCACTTTGATGATTTTCAGGTTACGCCACCTGGTGGCCATATTGGATGTCCGATCGGACCGAAACTCGGTAGTTTTGAAGGTACCCCTCTTATACATGTTTATGCAAGATATGAAGATGCTCGGTGAAATAATGAGGACCTGTGGCAGGTTCGTCACTTTTGTAGAACTTTGACCTCTGTGACCTTGAAAAGTAGGTCAAATCAAAAACCCGTTATATATGTTATGTATCCTTATTAGATACACCTATGATAAAAATTTGGAGACGATCCAGTCATTAGTTCAGGAGTTATTGCACTTTTTGTGTTTTTGGTTTTGGCCACCTGGAGGCCAAGCCAAGAATCGAATCGGACCGAAACTTGGTGTCATAGGTCATCTGACCTGGGGGAATATATGTATCAAGTTTCAGATCGATAGCTCCAGCGGTTACGAAACGTGCCCTGCTAACGGACGACGGACGACGACGACGACGGACGACGGACACCGCAGGACGGCCAAAGGTCACGAGTGAGCTAAAAATGATGATACCTGAAATGAAAAAGTCAGTTGAATATTTAGGCCTACAGGATGAACAGGGAACCTCCACTATGTCCATTACAAAACCAGCATCCCTTACAAGAATCTTTCTTCTGACATGTCTGAGTTATTCAATGAACATGATGAACACTTGACACTCACTCCCCCGTGTCCCCCTAGCCATGCTTTGTTAATGATGGTTGGTCATGTACACTCATGGTCAAAAGTTTATGGACACCACTTTTCCACCGTTTTCTCAAAAACTACTGGTGCCATAATGGCACAACCACCGCCAAAATGTAGCAAACTTCATTGGCTATCAGGTGATGTTAATTTGGTTCTCAGATATTATGACGTAATGATGCTGTGATGTAATTTCTAAGACCACATTTTTTCAACTTTTTGGTTATCACTTTTTTCCCCGGTTTTTTCTCAAGAGTATTAGTCAGGCCAGTATTCAAAACATTCTTCGTCAAAATTTCATAAAAAATCCAAGTGGAAATGCACTTTTATCGCGTTCTTCTTGGCACATCAGCTTGAGACTCGACGCCACCTGAAGTAATCACTGAAACGGCCCGTCTTGTCTCAGTTCACTGTCATGGAAGTCTTGAGGCCTAGTGGCACAATGTTACAAACACATGGGACAACCCTTTTGTGGACAGCCACACATGACTTGCCGTTCTCATTTTAATTCAGTACTGAGTTATGAAATGGAAAGGACACCGACGTGGGTGTTTTGGCTGGCCTTTTGTCATTTTATAAAGCTGTTACCGCTGGTTCTTTATTGACCTTTTAATAGAGTATGACAAGTGAGCTCCATAATATGAAGATCAGCCACCTAGGTCTCTGCTTGGTTGCAGTTTGTGAATAAGGTCCGTGCACATTAGGTCACAATGGCAACATTATTAGTGAATACCCCATCATGTGTAACGATTGCCCGGACATGGGGCCATCTCATGAATAGATTGAGGTTGTTCGACTCTGGTCAAAAACTGATAGACAAAAGTGCGATAAAAGTGCATTTCCTTTTGAATTTTTTTTTTGAAATTTTGATCAAGAAAGTCTTGAACACAGGCATGACTGATAATGTTGAGAAAAAAACGGGGAAAAAAGTGACGACAAAAAAGTTGAAAAAAAGGTAGTCTTAGAAATTACATCACAGCACCATTACGTCATAATATCTGTGAACCAAACTAACATCATCTGATAGCCAATGAATTTTTCAACATTTTGAAGGTGGTTGCGCCATTATATCCCCAGTAGTTTTTGAGAAAACAGGGGAAAACTGGTGTCCATAAACTTTTGACCATGAGTGTACATGATGTACACATCATGTACATGTGTATTATGGCTATTCTACTAGCATGACTAGTACGTACATGGCAGTAGATAATGCAGCATGCAATGAGAAGATGCAAAGTTTGCTTCTTCAAGGAAGTGTTACCATATACACACCCATTTACTGTGGACACAAAACAAACAGTGTTTCGGTCTTCTGTTTCCCAACCGCGAGATCGTCTTGCGTCCTCAACTATTTGCAAATAATTCATGTAATTCATCATTTTCTGTTGTAAGGCTTTGCTTTTGGGTTGAGTGGTATTTGAGATGGGATGGACATCCATCCAGAATGGAGGCTGGACTGACATTAGTCCAAGCTGTCTGGATTAATATCAGTCCATCATCCTGTCCGTTGCCAATGTGACCAGTTGATGTGGACTGCTATCAGTGCTGGGAAACTGGATTAAAATCAGTCACCATTAATGGAGATGGTAAATAATCCGAAATAGTTGACTGATCTGAGTCCCGGGGACATTTGAATGAAACATAGCGAATGCTTTTATTTGAATTTTGCTGTATATATGCATTAGTGAATCCTGTACAAATCTGAAGTGAAAGCATTTAATTGACTTTATGCATATGATATGTATGAGTTGAAGTCTTGATAAGAAATGTTGTACATCAAGTCTGCTGTCCATGTATGTCATGTATATTGCAAAATTTAGTAACTGATTATGAGGAAATTAGTCGTTGTATGAAGCAGGCCAAAAATGCCAGATTACGTGACAAGTCTGATGATTAAGGCGGGGGGCTACCTATAGCTGAGCTCATTCCCTAGTGGCAATCCACGCAACTGGCCTTTGTGCGCTGGTGAAACGACAGTCATTCACATTCAGATTAAATCCGATCACCCTGATATACTGTTTTCGAAAACCAATCTTCAGTGTTCGTGCCGACCCTAATTCTTTTGTGTCCACTGCGGGTATTGTTCAGCTCTGTCGCTGGTGCTTTGGTCACAAATTGCCGAACAGAGTTTACTCAAAGCGCGCGAATAGTGCAAATCTACATAACAAAGAAGTAACTTGCCAGCGGTATGGAAATTTTCAAATTTCCCAAACAAGTTTTCTCTTTTTTGGACACATATATTTGAAAAATTTCTTTTGGATGTTATTGCCATATGTGCATTCTAGGGCAACACGATCGCCTTTTTTGGATAGTTGGTCGGGAATATGAAATATTTCAAAAACTGTAAATCGAGCCTTTTTTTGGCATTAAATAGTTTATACCAATTAAATGGAAAGTACTTTCGTAAAAAAC
>NMRB01000054.1:771105-804198 GCA_002633025.1 Notospermus geniculatus
AAAGATCTGTACCGCATTAGCACTCTTAAAGAATGAAGAAAACAAGATCCGAATATCCAAATGCCCTTTCTGACACGAGATGCTGTCAGTGAATCCGGGTATTTTAGACAAAGTAAATTAGACAATAGTCATCTTTTAGAAAATGGTAAATTAGGCAATGGTAAACTACATGCAGACATAAGGATACGTAAATTAGACAAAGTAAATTAGACAACGGTAAATTAGACAATAGTCGTTTTTAGACAATGGGAAATTAGACAATGGTACATGTATGACGTATCGATCTAATGTATTTTCTATTTAAGTCATACGTCATACGTGATACGGATCGACGATACGGAGCCTTGCTGAAAGTCCCTAATATCATCTTTTCGGAAGTTGTCATGATTTTATGCCTATCAACATAATATTTATCAATTCTCAGCAAAAATAATATACTGACGGAGTAGTAAAAACTCAAGTGCCCACACAACATATGTACATTGCACCTTCTTTAAAATTCCTTACAGGTACATCGGTGAATCTATTTAGTTTTGCCTCTCGGAATTACTGTCCTTTGATGATGGGATGATTATACGCGGACTTGTCAGTTGTTCACGGAAATCGACGGTATGTCTCCGAATGTGGCTGACATCGTGCAACCGTTAAATACCCGTTGCCATGGTTATTTAAATTATTGCTTTGTTGTGAGAAGGTGATCGAAGACTTGAGAACACGAGAGGCCAATATTGTCTGGTATTTATGCGGGGGTTGGGGTGAACGCCCGAAGGAATCACGCCAATAATGTCATTGAAATCAATGGAAAAACGATTAAGGGAATTTTTTAGACTTGTGAACTTTTAAAAGTTTTACTCATAAGCCTTGGTTACACTACATAAAATCCCCGGGTTTTTTGCAGTCACACCTATGAATAGCCGGGCTCCAAGAAACCCGTGTCTGAAAAACAGGGGGTTTGAGACACGGCAAGCTCGCCGTGCTTTTCGAAATCCCCGTGTTTTCATTAGTTCTTAGCACGGCCACAGGTGGCGCAGCCATTAAGTGACGTCGTTTTCGCGCCTCCAACAATGTGTGCCAATACAGAAATGACCGAATTGTCAGTGCATACAGCGCAGCTATCGCCGGGCTACTTTACTACAATGTCGTAGTGTGACCTCTCGCCGGGCTTTTCGTACACGCGGGTTTGACACGGGTCTGAAAAAACACGGGTATTTTCAACAGGTGTAACCTTAGCTATTATCTAGTTAAAGAAGAAATCCCACTTTCAAAAACGATGTCATCCTTCATGCGCCAAATATGGACTAAGTATTGTTTAACCAAGTTCTCGATATCTTTAGGGTTGCACCATCGGCGAGGAATCTTCGGCATGGCTTGGCTGAGGTACCCCATCAGATGCAATCACAAAACGTGATAGATCAAGGGTGAATTGAAATATACAATGGATCGAGTTATCCTAAAGGGAACGAGTGAATACAGTCATCTAGTAGATTACATTGTCATACACGACGATGTACATGTTGTGTCAATTTTATTATTTGCAAGGCGAGCACGTTTGAACATGTTTCTTAAAGGCGAATATCTCCATAACGTACTGCAATATCAACGTGGAAGTCAATCTTGGTCTTGGAACCTTCCAGCTCTTTTCAGATGTCACAATATTATTGACCATGGGAGATCAGAGGCAGATTAAGGAGGTTCCCCATTAACGAATTACGGTTTTCACTAATGGAGATTCGATATAGGTTTATGGCCCTTTATTGATTTATACCAGTTAAGTGTTGCTCGTGGGCCACTCGTCTCAGCCTGGTTTCTGGATATTTCTGTTAAAACTCGCTGTCCCCACCTTGTTGTCCAACCTTTGATAGCAGTCTCAGTTGTGTGAAAGGCAGATTGGAAGGAAATTTCGGGTGCTCCCAGGATATGAATCTTACTAACAAACTTGTAATTTTCTCAGCAGTTACAGTGTGTATCTTAGCTTTTTCTTTGTAAGATCTTAGTAAGAAAAATCTTAGTAAGATTTTTCTGAGAAGATTCATAGGCCTACAAGAAAAGTCTTAGTAAGATTTTTCTTACTAATACAGTATCTTACTAAGAAAAATCATGTTAAATCATACTAATACAGTATCTTACTAAGAAAAATCTTCGATACTGTTTCTTGTAGAGTTGTTGACAACCCACAACTGTTCGGAACGACCAAACTTTCCCTCAGGTAGGCCTATGCTAATGATGTAATATGCCTATCACGGTTATATGACTTCGGTAACATAACAGCAATGATGCAATAATAAACCCAATCCCAGAGTGGAAATCAGATATGTCATTGTGAAGAAGTGTGTAATCACTGAATATGTTCTCCCTTTGTCCATTTTGTGTCAAGTCCTCTGGGGTTCACTGGCCAGGCTTTTTTTACCAGAGCGTAGTTTGCCCCTTTCAAACTGTTATTGAACTGTTGGGGTAGCACCGATTACACACTGAATGCACAAGTCCGCAACTGTTATGTCCCGGACTGTTGTTGTATTACTGTTGTGGTGACAGTCTGGGAAGAGTTGTTGGGAGAGTGCAGGTGGCTCTGGTATAAGAAATAGAAGACAGCAATCTAAGGAATGCAGTGTGGTAACAGTAGAGGAGACAGAAGTATTCATGGAGACCCTGAAAATAGAATTTATCTAAGATCCCTAAACATCCATCATGTCCTGAAAATTTTATATGTAATCCCAACGTGAGTGACGAACAAACGATGGTGATTTGCTGGAGGTGTATAACATCGGCCAATGTTCCTCATTTTCTGTGTTTCCTTCTATGTATTGGAGACACTGTGAAAAAAGACAGCGTGAGAGACCATGACAATTCGATACTGCAGTACAATGGGAAGAACATTCACACGCAGAAACACTGATAAATGTTACACAAGTGTGATAAAATATAATGTCCCCAACCGCCTGATGTCCCCCTGCATTGTTTATCACAGGATTAAGGGTCTTGGTCTGTATAGAGTCCAATTCAATGGTGCCGCTTTATCCGTATGTAGGCCTATTGTTGGGAGACATGACATATCGGGGGACATTAGATTCTACTACACCGGTTTTTACACCTGTCTAGTAGGTCTGCGGTCATTTCTCTCCAAGCAGTTTGAAACATGTGAGGTAAGAGCTGAAGTGAATGAAACACAACAAGCACAAGCCTTTCACCACAAATGTGCTAGCTTCAATTCATTGTGACCTGACGGTGTCAGATAATGCCATTGATCACTTGGTTGTTCTGTCGCTGCTTGAGTTATTACGACATGATTGGTGATTACTAGGCATACCGGTATTACATCATAACTTTGGGCCCACCTGGGGAAAAGTTTGGTCATTCCGAACAGTTATGGGTTGTCAACAACTCTTGTAAGAATTTTAGAAGAAAAATCTTAGTAAGACTTTTCTTGTAAGAATCTTAACAGAAAATATTACTAAGGCTCGTATTCTAGAAGCCTCCTTAACTCAAAGGTCCACTTTAAGCTTTTGTATTCTGGCCTGCAAACAATAGCTAAAGGTAAACCTTACAGTTAAGGAAGCTTCTAGAATACGGCCCTAAGACTTTTCTTACTAAGATCTTACTAAGAAATAGCTAAAAGATACTTACTAAGAAAATTATAAGATTATTAGTAAGATTCATGCCCTGGAACATAATTCTTCTGTATTGCTTTTCTTCTCGGCAATTCATTTCTTGCCTTCTTTTTTACATCTTCGACTTTCGTCCTCTCTGACCAAGTTACAGGTACATTGTATGTCCTTCCTAGAGTTTTCGCAAAGCCCCCGAAACGCCAACCCGAACGTCAAACCCATTGTTCGATGCCAAGAAGAGAGCACCGAACAAAAGGATAGACGTTCGCGTTGGCGTTGCGGGGGCTTTGCGAAAACTCTATACTGACTTCTCTCTCTCTCCATGCTGTTCAACCTCGGATTAAACCGACGCTGTTACATGTACGGAAAAGAATTACAAAGAATAACATCTTTTTGTCCGCGGTGGATTCTTGGTCGACTCTTTTGAACATTGCTACCAGATTCTCTCCATACAACGTTCCACAGTTGCTGTTTCCTTGGCTTGTGGCGGTTTCACCTTGTTGGACATTGATTTTGTGTCAAAGGATAGACTTACTGTCATGAAATGTCCGCAGTTGGCTTGTTACAACGTAAACATCGGTTTTTCTTCTCCAGTTCCGCTGTCATTTCTTTTAACCTTTTGCCGCAGTTCACCTGTACTGTAGTTGTTTACCGACGGTGAGGGCCTACAGCTAAAAAAGGAGACTTGTCGGTGAGAGACGATGTTCTTTCTTGCCCGACTGCTGTTGACCTACCTCCACTTTTTACCTTCCCATTTTGACTTTGTGTGTTCAAATACACTAGATCACGATCAGACCAGTGCAGAACCTGTGTAGACAGGTAGAACAGAAGCATTTTGGCTGTGTTCAACAACTGTACCTGACCAGAGCTGAGAGTTGGCTGGTTGGGATGTTGTCGTTGGCCAGGCTGACACTAGTTTGGTCGTGTACCGATAACAGAACAGCAGATCCGGTGTCACCTGAACGGAGATTCGCTTGAATAGGCCTACTACGTACTCTCATTTATATTGCTTGTCCATTGTGTATCATACTTGTACCATGGGCCTAGCAGGTGATTCACCTTTACATGTAGTTCTTTACCGATGGTGTGATAGAGCCTGCAGTTAAAAGAAGGTTCGTTTGAGACAAACGATTATTTTTTCTTTTATTCTTCGTTGCCACAAGGTATTCCAGGCGCTCTTAAAGATGTTCGTATCGCTCACCTTTTTTTCGACGTGTTCTGTTAACCGTTTTGGTCGTGAAAGTCTATGCAACTTACATTTATAATGGAATCCAGGTGCCAAGAAAGCCTTTTTTGTGAGATTTTCAATTCCTGAAATTATTTACACTTTGCCTTGGTACAATGTTTCCCTGGGACATATTGATTTGACACTTGTTGTTCGTTCTTCTGGTACATTCACCCAGGTGAGCACATGGTCCACGGACCATTTTTCACTCTTCTTTAGACTTGTTGTAAGCCTTGACGAACGATACATGCACGTATTTATCATCAGACTGATATTTGCGTCTTTGAAAGAAGGTCCGATTTCACATGATGCCTACACAATACCTATGACTGCCAATTCTATAAAAACACCATCCATTCTGTTCCAATTTGATATTATCAGCGAAGCAAGTCTTATTCGCATCCCGGTATATCAAATTGAAAAACCCAGCTGATGTCTGCTCGATTCCGACATGGGCAGTGACGCACGTCCGGCGACAGTGAACGGATATTTCTTACCGCTGGGTATGAATTGTAATTCGAACGGAATAAAATATTAATTTTTCTAGTTCATTTAAATCATTGCATGTTGCACAACATCCTCTGAAACTTCTGGAAGAGGATCACGTTCTCTTGCGAGGAGCTTTACAGTAACTTTCCGATGTCGATGAAACTTACTGTAAAAACGTAACTTTTTGTACCGAGTAACATAACAAATACTCGCCTCATTCGATACACCAACTCCAAACCCAAAAAGCAACAACCTGTTAGCGATTCGCATACCATATTATGCGTCGTTTCTTCCCGACATCGTCTCAATATATCTTGAGACCAATACAAGCAAGCCATAAAAGCGACCGAACCAGTTCTCCAAATACAGCTTCTCCGACCTAAGAATCCGACACCCACCTAAAACGCCACCACTTCTCTCGTCAGACCTCACAACACCGGTCTGAAAGCAATATGCGACGTTTCTTCACTGTTACCAAGAGCAAACAAGATGATATTTGCTCGACTCTTTAAAGCGTCCAAGTTGAATTGCTGTGGCTGTTTGTAACAATTGCTGAGACCGTCTGTAACGGAAGACTGTCAAGTGTAGCTTGTGTACTTTCCACCGCTAGGCTAAACTGCCGTCTTGAAGTGTCCGTTGCAATTTACCTAGAGCCAATGATACTTCACTTTTCTTGTGCTGCGTGTGCATGTGTGTACGTACTCAGTTACGTCGTGGCTGCATTTAACGATATACCAGAATTCAACATGGTGAGGCACGACACTCCGTTAATTGAATTCCATTCGGGTTAATTTCAAGGATGTCTGTCCAACTATATTCATTGGTACACAGTGATGCACTTAATCAAATGAAATTGACAAGAGCGTTCAGCGTCCGCCGCGTAGTAACATGCTTCTTTTATCGTATATGAGAAAGGGGGAAAGCTACGAACACCAGAAAGATCATTCGAATTCACGATTTGTAGTTTAACGCTTTCACTGTTTGTAATTGGTTCACTAGAGTGACCATTATTATCATCCTCAATTTTCTTTCACGGTTTATGTTCGTGGATTTTCTCAGCCATGGTTCAACCTTTCGGGGTGATATTCGGAGGGGTAGTATGTAAACATTGAAACGTTTCAAAAGAAACGAGCCAAATGAAACGACCCAAAATGTTTTTAAAAGTACGAAAAATCATAACAAAAATACCAAAAACCTATACTATTTTACATTGTATGAAAAGAGGAATGTATACTCGATGCCTTCATGATTTTTATCATCATTTTAGCTTTCTCTGCGATTTCTTAGCCGATTTAGGCTACACTGAGGGGAACAATAGTGTCACATTTTCCTCTCGCCAACCTCGCATCCCTCATAATGGAATGATCGGAGTATGCTAATTGGTTGGAATGCTCATGGCTTATTATCTATTCACAGCTCGCATGCACATAACTTTGCCCAATATCAAAAACGATATATTTTGAAGACGTTTTGAGGCCTCACACAAATTCCTTACAGAAAATAACCATGGCGAGTGACATATAGAGAAAGTATATGATAAAAACTAATTAATAATCGCATAGAGAATTTCTGAAGCGACGACTTCCATATTTGGGATCGGAGATCTTGAACATTGAATGAATGGGAAGCATGGTGTCATGTAAACAATAACAACACGTGTGTTATGAACGGGAGACGTGTGTTTTGAGAGATTTTAATGCTATTATGCCATGAAAGTGCCACAAATGAACTGGAAATAACAAAATTACACCATTTCTGTCATGCAACTTGAGATTTAGCATGTTTTTTGGGTCGTTTCATTTGGCTCGTTTCTTTTGAAACGTTTCAATGTTTACATACTACCATTTGGAGGGAATGATTTTTGTATCATAAATGCGTGTCTACGCGGTATTTTGTAAATATTTTCGCCTATTTTTTAGATATTAGAAATTTCAGAGCTTGAGGAGGCTATTTTTGGGCCGTTCCGTTCTAACTTGTGAAAGAGGAATAGCACTCCTTTGATAAATAAATGTGACAACATACAGTTGATAACAAAGTTCCCTTTCGTTGATCACGCCGAAATAACAAGTATTTGTCATCATTTGGGAGAAAAGTTTGCATCTACGAGGCTATGGTAGCTGGTGTGGCAGAGGTGTTACGATAGATGCCTGCTTGGATGGAGATTGGTATGGAGTAGGCCGGAAACGGTAACAGGTCAACTCGTAACCAGGTGGACTCGTACCTGGGTCAACTCGTAACCTATCTCCTGCCTGTCACAGCCTTTAGTGAACCATGTCGCTGAAAGGCTTGTTCGGAATTCGAATGATCCCTCATGGCTTCCTTCGAAAAATAATCAAAGAAATAGGAGTAGACGAATATTTACCGAGTCATTGCACCAAAATCTGCATCCCGCTTGGTCTTGACGAGGCAAAAATATAATTGCTATAAGTAATGTACATACATTGTATAGCATCCGTCGTTACTGCCTCGAGTTGATATTTCAATGAGAAGGCTGTTTATTTTCTATGTAAAAACTGCAGTTATCTAATGCAATAAAGAGTTACTACACTGAGCCTATAAACAAATGGTTCTGTCAGAGCTTGGAATTCTTAATTTGCTCTGATTACACAAAATGAACGTGGATAAATCATTCATAAGAAGAGAGTGCCTGGGGACATTTACTACGGTAAACAGTGGGAGACGAAACATGTTTGAAATGTTGATGGGACTTGTTCAGTGCACATTGCTTCAGATTGTACATGTTTAATGCATGTGTATTTACAGGGGGCTGGACTTCCCATCGCAGTACCATAACTGTACTTTGTTGGACTTTTTTTCTTTTTTACTTTGCTGGACATCCCAGTCTCACCCACACCTGTCGTCTCAAAGTACAGGTGTGGGACTGGGTTAGGGTTAGTCCAGCTCCCTGTAATGTACACTCATGGCCAAAAGTAAATGGACAGCAGTTTATCTTGAATATCTCCAAACCAATGGGGTGGAGAAAATTGAATCCGACATATGTAGAGTTGGGGGGGTTTTGTGTGTTGATATGCTTTGTGTCACCGTATGTTTACGTTTTGTGAGCTAGATTGAATTTTTCAAGAAATTTATAGTATAGGGAAAGTGAGGGGATCTGGACGGAAGAGATTTTATTAGTTTGCAAGTTTAGGTAGGTATAGTTTTTGGAAAAAGCCCGGAAATAGGGATATTTTAGTGTATTTTAGCCTACTTTTTGCGGCTAATCTTCCTCTTCCGTCCAGATCCCCTCACTTTCCTTATACTGGCCTACATGTACTTTCAATGGTGGTGGGTGTATTGATTTGGTCGTGGTTAAAATGAAATCATTTATCTGGGAAATCCATCCATCCGCAGGATCAATTCAATAAGTGTGGGTTTCTGTATAGGGTATGAACGTTCGGGTATGAAATTCCTTTCGAAACTGAGCTGTACTGGTATAAGTGAAAAAGACCCAAGTTCATGTTACTCAATGGGTCAAAACAGGTACACTCAATTTTAAATGATCTAATGACAGTCCAGTTCAATCAATCAAAAGCTGTCAGGGCCATTGAGCTTTCATGCTCGACCTGGTTACAATATTCATAGTAATGAGGGGGCTGATCCAGTGGAGTGATGTCTCAAATCTGAAAATACTGTATTTACTTACGGATACATGAATTTACTTGCTTATTTAAAAACATCGAAACTAGAGTAGCAGTCAATCCTGCATCTTCCATGTTGATGGGTGCTATTTGTATCTGCAAAACAATGCATTACATAGAAAGAACTGTTGACAAAATGGGTCCCCTAGCTAACACCACACTCGGATCACAGCAGGATGGCCACTATGATTCCAGTGGGTCATTAGTCAAGTGTCTTTTTGGTCAATTTATTTTTGCGGTGGCTAACTCCTGGTTTTCCGCTCACATATAATTTGAAATCCTTTCCTTGGCGACTATCGTATAAGCCGACTGCGAATGTTGCAAATTTTCGACATCCACCTGGGCCTTCCTCGGGCACTTTCTAGTTGAGATCCCAGAAGTGATCTCAACTAGAAAGTGCCTGAGGAAGGCCCCGGTGTCATAGAATGTAATGCCCCCGATATCAGATGTCCGCTTCTTTTGTTCAGGGGACATCTGGTAACAGAAGTTCCTGTCTGTTAGTGTCCGGCCTATTGTAGCTGCCGCTTATTCCGTCAGAATCTATTGTTGTGGGGCATCTCATATCGGGGGCATGACATTCTACGACACCGGTTCGGGTCGAAAATGTGCAAAATTCGGAGAGGGGGGAGACGACTTACGTATACTATCATTCTGTGAAAAATTTGAAAAATTCGGAGACGACTTATGTTTACTGACATTTTGTGTGTCGTTCTTTGTGCTCTACATGTATGTTGTATATCTTGGCGACTATCAGCGTATTTTAGTGATATCAGATTTGAACGGGACTTCAAAAGGTGACTGATCATGGCCAACAGAACTTGCATCAATTTCTCTTTCCCTCCTCCTGTCAGCTTAGTTAGAGACAGCTGAACAAGATATGCTTAATGAGACCCAGTGATCAGAGTAAATAAAAAAAAAGTTTTTTCATAATATTCATGTTACATTTTTTACATTTAATCGAGGAACGGCTAAGTGCCGTTGTGCAAATGCGTTATCCTTAACATATTTTTTCACCTGTAAAATGTAAAAGTACTTATGAAAAGAAATTGTTTTTGAAAGTTCACTGGATATGGCATTGCCAGAAGATCGTTCGCTATCAGGGGCCATATTCATGAAGCCTTCGCAACTTTGCGTGCACACAAATCTATTGCAAGGCAGTCAGTGAACGTTGGGCATGTGCAGCCAAACAACAGACTGGCGTGCACGCAAAGTTGCGAAGTCGTGAATACAGCCTTAGCGTCAGTATCAACAGAAACTATTGATACATTTCTTATGCAAATGGTGTGTTATAGGTACACATAAA
Source organism: Notospermus geniculatus (assembly GCA_002633025.1). Classification (NCBI taxonomy): domain Eukaryota; kingdom Metazoa; phylum Nemertea; class Pilidiophora; order Heteronemertea; family Lineidae; genus Notospermus; species Notospermus geniculatus. The sequence continues at coordinate 781,363 of NMRB01000054.1, forward strand.
TCTGAATGATTCAAAACAAAATAATGTCAGTCATGATATGGAATGTATTAAAATAACTCCCAGGCAATAACATACTCATGTGGATAGTTTGGCATCTGACTCTTTTATTCATATTGTTTCCTGAGTTGCAGTTTATTCTGTCTAATCATCATATGCTGTGCGATTCTGGTAGTTTCCTCTGGAGTTCTCTTATGTCCGTTAATATCAAAGGTGGTACGATCCGGCTGGAAAAAACACTTCCAACTACTCACTCAACATTGGGCATGAATAAATCCGTATGATGAACATGTCATGTCATGTCGCTATGAGTAAAAATTGCCTACATACGTTATATTAACAAAAGTAGGAGTAATTTGTCTACGAAGTTCGAAGAATATATATTCACGTACACTCATGGCCAAAAGTAAACGGACATCAGTTTATCTTGAATATCTCCAAACCAATGGGGTGGAGAAAATTGAATCCGACATATGTAGTAGTAAATTTTCCTGGCTATCTAATGGTATCAACGTCGAAAAAATCCGCTGAAAACCGCATTTGACAGAAGGAATTTTGTAAAGATATGTTTTTGCTACTTTTTTATTTGCAGGATTTCATTCAAAATTTTTATATCACTGTGTTCTACTCATCGAGCCCTTTCATAATATATCCTGAAATTTCAAATATTCCGTGTAGAAATGTGATTTTGGGGCACTTTTATCAAAATTATGTTGGCCATGCTTGCAACACCTTTGACAGAACCCCTTGAACCCGATGGTCATGCCGGTAGATAAAAATCAATGGCCATTGAATAGTTTGTGGGATTGACGGGGTGCAAACAAGCTGTGAATTGGTCAACTACCAGGAATCCACTGAATTGACGCAGCCTGTTATGGAAATTGACCATGCATGACAAACGTGACCTTCAGCCACAACTGGATTTCTTTATTCATTGTGAACGAGAAATGACAATACTTAGTTTTCTTTCACCACCACAACTCACAATAGTGCAGAGGCCTGTGTCAAAGGTGTTCCACTTGTGGCCAAAAATATTTGGATAAAAGTGCCCCAAAATCACATTTCTACACGGAATATTTGAAATTTTAGGATATTTTATGAAAGGCCTCGATGAGTAGAACACAGTGATATAAAAATTTTGAATGAAATCATGCAAATAAAAAAGTAGCAAAAAACATACCTTTACAAAATTCCTTCTGTCCAATGCGGTTTTCAGCGGATTTTTTCGACGCTGATACCATTAGATAGCCAGGAAAATTTGCCACTACATATGTCGAATTCAATTGTCTTCAGCCCATTGGTTTGGAGATATTCAAGATAAACTGCTGTCCATTTACTTTTGGCCATGAGTGTACGTTCAAAATATCAACCTCTCTATTGTGGCAAACACAACTTACATTGCACCTCGGACAATGCTTCTTAATGGGGTACCGGCAATACAAAAGGCGGCGCTGGTCATCAACCTGGGTAAACCGCAAGTGCGCATGATTTGCGATTGTTGAACGTCATCGGGCGTCGTGCGTCATTCTGACGTTACAAAAACTGCGTCATTCACAACCCATGACGTCGGTCATTGGCCTGTCGTTTACGCTAAAATGGTCAACTTTATCGATTAAATTAATCATGTTCCCGCAGAGATTTTGGCTCAAAAGCAATAAGATATATTTTACCAGTTCTGTATTTAATGATAGAAACGTAATTAGAAATTGAGCGCAGTGTTTTAGTTATATTTGGCCTAGAATCAGGGTGTGCTATTCAAAATCAATTGGAAAATAACGTTAGCCTCACTTTCAATGACGCAGTTCTGACCAGGTTGGTAGTCAGCGCCGCGTCGCGGATTAGGTTTGCCGGTACGTACCCCATTGCACTGCCTATATGATTGCAACATTCCGGCTGATTATAATCAGCAATACCTGCAGAAACACCAGTCTTTCTGGTAATGCCTTTATTCGATGATGGCCAGTACGCCATTCGTGTATTTTCAATGAAAAAAGAAACCTTTTCATACTTCCTATTCCACGAGAAATAAGTAATAAACTTATTTTTTTCGAAAATGTCAACATTTATGAATCAGTGTGAAATCATCCCAGATCATTAAAGGTGGCACCGTTTACAACAGTTAGGTTTGAAAGTAAACTGAAGAAAAGGTAACTGTGTCCGTTTTTTAAAGTACGCACGTACCTAATAACACTATTGATGCCTTCCTAACTGATTCCAACATGGAGAGCAATGGTACTGTCTCAGACGCTGCAATATATATAGGTTTATTCGTACATCTAGGAACAATAACTGGGTGCGTCAGGTGTGCCGGTGAGGGTGCATGGTTATAATTTGTATAAGTATTTACAATCTATTTACACTGGAATCATTCTGTTCACAGAAGCAGCATTCTATTAAACAGAAGTCACCTCGTCTTAACTATTTTCTCACCCGGTACACAGACATCAAAATTTGGTTGACTTCTTCAGCAATTAAAAAGGTCATGCCCTGTCTTGTCTGATACGGATTATTTCTCGTATTTGACTAGCTTTCTGCACCCATATTCATAAAACCTTGCTTGCTTAGTTGGCTGCTAGTTGTGTACATTGGCCATGCCTATGTCAGAATCCATGTTGGGGGGTAGGGGTAACCCAAAGCTTATTTCTACCAAACTAAGCACCATATCCAATCCATATTCACGGTTCGGAGAAATAAAGTCTCATACTAGCTCCATGTAAAATATCAAATTTGTTGGGCCACGAATATTTTGTGGGGAGCTACAAAAGAAACCCCCTGGAATTCACTGTAAAAGTACCGAAATGGACCAAAATTCAAATAATGTCGATTACTCCGGAACCAGTGAACGGATTGGTCCGATATTTTGCACTTTTTCATAACTTGGTAGAAGGGTCCTACACACTAAATTTCATTGAAATCGGTTGACCCCCACCTTATCACCTTTTGCATGGTCTATTCATGGAGAGACACTTAACTATTTGAATTATTTTCTACAAAAAAATAGTATTTTAGATTTTTGGTTCACATGCCCTACGTCTGCAAGTTGAGCAAGCTTTTACAAAACCATTCAACCGATGTGAAACTGATCACAGGCCTGGGAACCAGTGATGTCACCAAAAATGACCCAATGGAACTGTGCATTGAGAGCAGAAAATGCACACTTCACATGAATCACCTCAGGTTGGAATGTTGTTGGTCAAATGTGTTCCTGTTCGTATTGCAAGCATTACAGCATAGCATCATGGTACATTCAATAGACCTCAAACCAAGGGACATGACATGGAATCAACAGTTGAATGGTCGGGCAAATGTTCCTCATGTCATGCATCCTAACTACAATCAAACCAAAGATAATTCATGTGAAATGTACTCTCATTGTATAGCTTGATTGAGTCATTCTGGGTGAATCCGTGGTTCCCAGGCCTGTGGTCAGTTTTCACATTGGTTTGAATGGATGTGTAAAAGCTTGCTCAGCTTGCAGAGGTTAGGCATTTGAATCAAAAATCTAAAACACATTTTTTTGTAGAAATAATTAAAATAATTCACTCATATCACACAAGCCTGTTAGCATTCTACGTGACATAGGCCCATGTGAAATTCTGCGTTGAAATAATGACTAGGGGCCTATTCCTTGTTTTTCTAGGTCTCTGAAATCTGGCATTGTCTCCCTAATTAGTAAAGAGCAATGCGATTGTTTTTGTATCATCATAGTTGTTAATCATTCAGTACAAAGCATTTTCTGTGCAATGCAAGTTTGAAGCAAATCGAAACCGTAGTTTAAGAGTTAATGTCGAACTTTCTGCCCAGCCCCTTTAAGACTTTTTAAGGCCTTAAAAATGGAAGTTCCAAATCTAAGACTTTTTAAGACTTGTAGATAGCCTGTATTAGGACAGTAAAGTAAGCACTTCTTCCATTGTCCTATGGCAAGCCGACGAGTAATAAATGAAACCTCCAAGACCTTGAGATCAATACCCAACAGAGAAACCACTACTTAAGAGTAGAAGTAGCATTGTTAACAATTCAGAATTAAACACATTAACCCGCTTTCAACGCATTAACCCATATGAGCTAACAACAATAATCATACATGGTCTATCCGTTACCTGAGCTGATAGCATCATGGACAGGCCACCACTGGGCAAAGAAAGCACTAAAGCCTGCCGCACATGTGAGCTACCTACTGAGCAAAAAGTTATTCGAGACTGTTTGCTGAGCAGACAGCTCACCGAACAATACGCGCACACGTGAGCTCTCTGCCTCGCAAGGCAAAAACCTAACCGAAATTACGCGCACACGCAAGCTATTAGTATCTGCTGAGCAAACGGTCTTGAATGACTTTTTTCTCAGTAGATAGCTCCAGTGTGCGGCAGGCTTTAGACCTTGAACAGAACAACATTCCGATTCAGGAACATAATAATAGTAAGTTTGCTTGGAAAGGTCTTCACGATGTGCTCTCCAGGATGGCTGTCGTCTGAATGACAGTGACTGACACCCATGTCTTTTTAATTAGGAAATATCACGTCATGCATGTTTTGGAGTGTTTTTCAGTAAAGGAGCTGGGTGCACCTGATACAGAGGTGTGCGTGATTTGTCATCATCACATACCAAGTATCTGGTTTCACGCAACCTCATCCGCCACCTGTCGATGCATGCAAACAAGTCAGTTTTCCGATTGCCAGCTGCAGATTTCTTTGGGCAACCAGCTGAAACAAACAGCTGGTCCTCTAAATCCTCCAAGCACTGCATGTTTCGGATGACGCGTTGCCATACTTTATCTGTAGGAACATCTTTCGGTATCCACTTCTTAACATTTTTATTGTACTCCTCAAGTATGAAGTCGTAACCCTGACCAACTGACTGATTTCCAGATCGACTGACACTGGCATTGGTCCGAAGCAGTCCGAGCATTTCCGGTGGCATAATTTTCCGTTGGAAACAATCTAAAATTTCAATTGCTTGATATCTTGGGTGATTTCTGCCATGGTAGATTTCTTTTGAGAAGTACTTCCCACTTTCAATAAGGCTAAAGTTATTCCGCCGTACACCCATTCTAAAGTTAACTATTGCTTGGGCATACCTCAGTACCATTAGTACCATGTATGAGAAATTAGCAGTTGATTCTTGGGCCCTGCAGAATTCAAAAAAAACTTCAGCTGTAGGTTCCTTGGCCATCAAGATGCTTTCACGTACATATGGTAGCACCAACTCCAACAGAGTACCAAAGTGAAAAACACAAACCATTTCCAATGTCTTATGATTGTCAGAACACGTTTTGGCTGTTTTCTGCGCATTTTCTGTCTTGTACCCAGGACATGAATCTTACTAATTATCTTATAATTTTCTTAATAAGTATCTTAGCTATTTCTTAGTAAGATCTTAGTAAGAAAAATCTTAGTAAGATTATTCTTGTAAGATTCTTACAAGAAAAATCTTACCAAGATTTTTCTTGTAAGAATCTTACAAGAAAAGTCTTACTAAGATTTTCCTTACTAAGATTTTTCTTACTAATATCTTAGTCAGAAAAATCTTACTAAGATTTATCTTGTAAGAATCTTACAAGAAAACCCTTAGTAAGATTTTTCCTGCTAAGATATTAGTAGGAAAAATCTTGCTAAGATTTTAGTCAAGAAAAATCTTACTAATATCTTAATAAGAATAATACTACTAAGAAAGTTTAGTAACAAGATGATGTGATGCTTGTAAGGGCACACGCTCACTTTTCTACTGTGTATGGCGATCTGTTGCGATCCGTACTCTTCCTGAGAATCCGTGGGAGAAGGTATTCCCCAACTCATAACGTCATCAGATTTGCATTTGCTAATAATAAAAATGAAATGTTAACACTAGACATTCAGTGAAAAATCACCTCAGTCATCGAAATGACCGAGGTTTTGAAGATTTGATTTCATTTACTGTATTAGATCAAGTGATTATTCAAGGGGCTGCTGTGGTATTGGATTCCTTGTTTGTTCAGTCGTTTCATGGATTGGATTCCTACTGGACAGGTGTGATAGAATCTAATGCCCCCACCCTCTTGATGTCCCCATGCATTGTTTGTTACAGGATTAAGGGTATTGGTCTCTGGAGTCCAATGAGGAACAGGTGTGAAGGCAAAAAATGTCCTAGGAGATGTGTCCTGGGAACGAAAGATCCTATTATTAATCTCGGCGATTGGTTTCTATAGTCATTCTGCTTATTCCGTCATTCAACAATAGAAGTGGATAATTTTTACAGGAGACACTCCTTACTTCTACACCGGCACAACAAGCCCTCCAAATAGGGGGACCTAGCCTGGTTCCACTGGCCTCCACAGATGCCTTTGGGGTGGGAGAGTGTGAGCTCAACACCAAATCCACCAATGACTTAAACCCCACCATCTCGGACTTTCATGAATTTATGAATACCTGTTGAAACATTCCCACCAACCTCTACTCCCTGGAAACGAAGTGTGACCCCACACAAGTTCCACCCAGAAAAATTTGACCCAGTCTGAGAAATCCCCCTCCCAAAGTCGCTGAACACCACAGTGTTTTATTGGCTATGTAGGAAGTCTGATCACAATAAAAACGATACACCCCTAAGTTTTTCGTGCCTTTTTACCAGTGCCTTTTCACTGGGCCTTTTTTTTACCGAATCCCAATCAAACTAGACCAATAGTATTTACACAATAATGGTATACAATACAATGATTTACCTCAAAACACAAATCAACTTTTTTCTCCACCAAGTGGGCATGTATTGCATTCTCCACATATGTTCATGATCACAAAATCATTGTCTTCAATTTAACAAAGCTTTCAACAAACTGACCCATGCAATATGAGTATGTTCTAACTTGGAGGAATTATACTGTCAGTATAATTCCTCCAAGGTTCTAACATTTTCAACTTTATACACTATGCATGAAGAGTGTCAACAAAATGATCCTTTTTGATGGGTAGAACATTTCCCCCTACTTAACTGCTCATATATTCTTGTGCAGACAAGCATAACCATCAATATGGTGAAGTTTGAATAAATTTGGCCCATACATAAAGCTTCCTTTGAGCAAAATAACTTTTACATTTTTAGCAAAAATTTCTCTCATCAAAGTCAGGTTTCTGCCAAACTAACCATCTTGGAAATCAGTTCCAATCAAACAAGAAAAAGTTCAAGTATTGTTTTAATACACAGTGGTATATACATGTACTACAACACCCTGACAAAACAAAAACTATTCACACCTTGCCCAGCACCACGCAGATGCTTATCGAGGTGCTAATTAGTGGCGCTAATTAGTATTAATTGTGCCTGTTGGTGTATGCAGTAAAGCAGTGTTCCTTGGGAACAACTTTCATGGCTGAATACACAACAAATCAAAATAACAAATTTAAAGACTTTTTAAGACTTGCAAAAATCCTCAATCAATTTTGTTGAATAGTCCACGTTCAATCTAACTTCAATTCACTATAATAGCAAATTCCCAACAATTCAAAACAAAAGTCAGATGATATTTTTGAAAGTTTTTTTGCATAATTTCTTAGTAACCATTAGGGAATATTATCAAGCTAATTTTGAAATGAAAATTGGGGATTTTGAAAATTGTGTTTTTCTTGATCACTGGGCGAAAAAAGTGCTGTCGGGATCAGTGTGACACCCCCATCCGCACCTGTATCTACACCCCAATAGGCGTCTGAGTGATACCTCTACCCTGATCCGGGTGGGTAGGTCTTTCCGCAACGTATTGGTTTGCTGCCCTGTGTATAACGCCTCGTCTTACCAATAGGTCAATTATCCCGTCTTGGGTGAGGGATAATCTGGATTATGACAGCTGACAATGGCATGTTTGCAAAGTCTCGAGTCATTGGCTGGTATTCATAAAAGTTAGCAAATACTTTGGCCGTTGCTGTGCCAATCTTAAGTAAATGTAAATGTAATAAATACTTGAAGTAAAAGAATTTTGCTAGCTTTTATAAATATCTGACATTGAGGTTAAATCCAGATTATGACACCTACATGTACGTGTACCAAGTATGTTACTTGTGTGTGAAGTGGCGTTTCTAAATTATGTACCCATCTCCTCCGAATGGTATAAATATTGTTGAATTAATAGAACAAGGTACAAAAAGCACAAAATTGACACACAAAATGATAATAAACAAGAAGTCAATCTCCAGAATTCACGAATTTTCGACCCCAACCGGGGTCTTTTTCAAGTGGAACTTTACAATCTGAAACTCTAGAAAAGACTTGAATTAATAGCGTTGTAGACTGTTTAGTGTAATGTTATGAACATGATAGACTTTCAATATCTTGTTATTGGCCTACAGTATGTCATACTGTATAACAAGATATTACATTAGGGACACACACCGCATGAGCTACTGCAAAATCTTGTCCGCAGTCAGGTGTACTTCACTGCGGACAGAAATTAGGTCATCCAGGTGTGCTCTGTGTATTTATATATCATGGTATGCAGGGCTGGCCTAATACATTAGTTTCGCAGTAGCTCACGCGGACTGTGCCCCTTATGAAAAGTCTAATTCAAATAGGATGGCGCAGCTAGTTACCGTACGAGTTTCTTTTGAAATCTCTCAATGCAGTATTGCCAAATCGCCAATCTGTAATTTCTAGCCAGCTGTAAAAATGGCTAAGCCATGACATTGCGTTCTTGACCTATAACTATTTCAGGCTCTCTGATTTGCAGCAGGTAATTGGCAAAATAATCAGTCAAATACATGTAATTAAGAAAGCGGCTGTTCATCAAGCCTTAAACATCGAATGGTTTTGTTTTCGGTAGTTGGTTGGCGTAGTATAAGTGCAAAGGATGAGGGGTCTTTAACAGTCGACCCGCAAAGGTCTGAACAGCGCCACGACGTGTTAGCCGCGGTATTTGGCGGTACTAACCGCTAAATCACTGAACGAAAGCGAGGCAGTGACGAAGGCGTAGCAGACGCTATAAAACAATCACTAATTACGGAAGATTAGTCAGACGTTTGAAGGTGGCGTGATGTTTACATGTTGATGGATGTTTCTCTACGAAAGTTGCCGAAAATTTCATTGAAATCGGTTCGGTTTTGGCCGAGTTATCGATCGAAAGGTAACCTTAGTGTTTTCGAAAACAGGCGTTCTTCAAAGTGCGTACACTTTCTTGGAATAGTATTTTGTAACTTCTGCTTAGGTCATTCGTGTTGTTATAAAATAGAAGAATCCACATGCAAAGCGTGGTTTTATGCACGCATGTCTGAGGGGTTGACAATCACCCCGAAACACAACCACATTTTCAAGAAATTTCTTTCGCTTTATCCATTGTCTATAGTAGGGGAGCCAATGACCTGAAATCCTGAAGGAGGTGGTCATGCATGTTATACTTTTTTCTTGCGAGTTTTTGGGTAGGTATAATGAACCTACTTATTTACATGTACATGTAGCAGCAAAGAAATAGGGCCTATAAGTCGCAAAGAAACATTTTTCAGTGAGATAGTTTGCCAGTAGCTGATAGTTTGTTCCGCATAAGCTGCTCTAATTACATGTAGCATGAAAGAAATGAATCATTAACCTTTCACCTACTCCTTGGAGGTATTAGACCTAAATACTTGTCAAGTATAATTCAATTTACGGTTTGGACTAATGCATAACGCATCTCAGGTGTCAACTGATCATGTCATATCAACAACTTTTGAGTACCTGGCATATGGGGTATGAAAGAGAGGATCCTACTCCCTGAAGTTACTATCTGAAGCAGCCATCCGACCCATAGCATTCTGATCACTTAACATCAGCGGATGTTAACCGATTTTAACAACGAGCGGCGCACTCTGGCACAACCAACCCGATGAGGCTTGTCCATTGAGGAGGTAAATTGTCTTCTTTCGTGGCTTTTTGAATGGGAATTTGTGTTCTTGTATTACATTGGCAATTTATGGGGAGCAAAGTCTCATCGGAGGATATTGGAGATGTGTTTGCACTAGCAGTGTGTCCAGTAAAATCAACTCGGTCGTTGATGATTTAAAGTGAGCTCTCACGTACATGTACGCCTATTGGGTGCCCCCCCCCCCCCAAAAAAACGCATCGAACTTCAGATCTTGATTTTTCAACAACTCGTTACATCGAAGATGGGAATTCGGCCTTCTGGTTAAGGCGCTTCATGGCTAATGCGAGGGCCCGTGTGTTCTAGTCCGGTATGTCGTTTACCTTAGAAACCCGTTATTATTATCTGGCATCTCATGCAATATACTGAAAGAGGCACCAAACAATCCTTCTCAGTCTACATACATAAAGTAAAAAGTCAAAGCCGTTAAAAACTGTTGTTGAAGTGTTTACCTGCCGTTAACACCAGCCTTTCAAATGATTGTTCTTGTGCCTTGGGCCTTGCGGTTCTTTAATTTACTATTAGCTTCAGTTTGTTGATTCAGTCATAAAACCCCTTCCATAGTTCCCATATGTATAAAATAGTATTTAACTTTTCTACACTGGGCACCCGACATGACTGTGACAACACATTGGTTTGGCTGATAAATCACCGGTTAGGCCAAATTGATTTAAAAGTGCACTTACAAAGAAAGCATTCCACTTCCCTGCCGAGAGAGAATCAAGAGTCGACCTCGTTGCCCAGCATAAACCCTATTATGAAGGGGATTTCCTTCTAACCTGACCAGATTTGAAGTTTTAACCCCTTGATTACCAACGATATTTATGACGATAAGCAAGAATACTATATTCTTGCTATAAGCAACTTAGGCCTATGTAGAATGTATAGTAGTACATGTATTTAAGCCTCATCCCCATTTGTCATGCTTCCACATTTTAATAGTGCCATTCACCTTGAATATGATATTACTGAGGTCATGGAAAACAATCACCATTTTTTCATAGCTGTCTAGGGAGTGGGGGTCGCTAAAAGGCGTAATCTTTGTATAGCTTGTGTAAATGATAAGATTGATGGATGGATGGATGGCCCCTAAAGCAGCAAGGACCATGACTGTTCAACCGTGGAACGCAGAATAGAGGAATCTGTCACGATGGGGCTCTCGTACCTCAGAGCCACCGCGGGCTCGAAAAAATCTGCCGAAGAAGGGCAAACACTCAAAAACTGGAACACTCTCACTGTGATTTCAACTGCCCTATCCCGCCAAGAAACTCCAGAGTTTGTTGAATTTGTGTGTGTGTGTGTGTGGGGGGGGGGGGGGTGAGGCTGCAGATGGCAAACTGAGTGGAGTCCGCATGCATACAAGTCATTCCAGTTTGGTTTGAGCTTTGGGGGTGGGAGATAACGGTTCAAGCCAGCTTGCTATTTGGTTCCAGGGGCAGGAGACTTATACTAGTGTCCCACTGGCGAATTTCGGCCTGCGACAAGGGACGAATGAAAAATTCGTAGATTTTCGTAGACTGTCGTCTATGTTCGTAGAGATTCTCTGGCTCCATGATCCTATGCAAAACACATTAATGCTAAATATTGCAGCTTGTCGAGGGAATGTCGCAGACTTCAGATTCGCCCCTTGTCGTGGGAAAAAGTCGCCATTGGGACACTAGTATTATAAAAAAAGACCAATGTGGGCCCAGCTATTATAGGCCTACGTGGGGCCGACGACAAAAGCTCACGGGTGAGCTAAAAATGACATTCTCACCCAAAAATGTGGCTTCTGTTGGAGACAGCGTTGTTGTGGGCATCTATTGGCATCTCGGCAGAATAGGAAACAGCACTGCCTTTTAACTTTTTAACAATATTGTACACCTCAATCGATGCTTTGAAGAGTTATCAGAGGAGAAAAGAAGTCTTCAAAAGAAGATGGTAGTAAGATATTTCTTACTAAGAAAAATCTTAGTCAGGCATTACTTGCCAATATATTGGTAAGAAAAATCTTACTAAGAGATTTCTGATAAGATTCTTACAAGATAAATCTTAGTAAGATTTTTCTGACTAAGATATTAGTAAGAAAAATCTTACTAAGAAACAGTATCTACGATTTTTCTTACTACGATATTGGTAAGAAAAATCTTAGTAAGATTTTTCTTGTAAGAATCTTATAAGAAAAGTCTTAGTAAGATTTTTCTTACTAAGATCTTACTAAGAAATAGCCAAGATACTTACTAAGAAAATTATAAGATTATTAGTAAGATTCATGTCCTGGGCAGAAATGAAAATGCGGAATGGCCCTAAAACCGGAATGGCGGAGCCAATTTAATATCCCACCATATTGTAAATAGAAACAGAACATGACGATTTCCCTTTCGGTTCTCCATCGCCTCTGCCATTACCCACATCTATAGTCAACATTTTCATCGCGACTACAGGTTTCACAAGTATGGTGGAGAACGGAAAGGGTGGTCGTCGTTGACCACTTAAAGGAGTTCGACGTCCAAGTTGTAAACAAACCAGTTGTAAACAAACCAGTTTGTTTACAAACAGTGGTCGGCAAACTAGTTTTATTCCTTCGTGAAGGTGGCAGCACCAGTAGCGCCCCGTGATAATCACCGACAATAGGTGGCAGCACCCCAGGCGTCGCGTGGATAGAGAACCAGTGAATGAGTGTTTACAACTTGGACGTCCAGCTCCTTTAAGCCGCGGCGGTCATTTTAGTAATGTGTGGATGTAATTATGTCGTTATTCGTCAAATCTGTAAATTAAATCTTTTATTTAATAATTCTCGAATATATTTTCAAAAAGCTGAAAGCTTCATTGCCGATAATTTATACTTCATTCTATGGTTTCGTCCCGGTTTTAGGGTCATTCCGCATTTTCATTTCTGTTCCGTTCCGTCAATAATAACTACATGTATTCCATTCCGGCAATAATAACTACCCCATCTGACCCATCATCTAACCTAATACATCAGCATAAAATTTAGTCTGGGACTTTGAGTTGACCTTCACATTTTTATCAGAAGTGCTACCCTCTTGCTACTTTGGGATGTATATTTTCACCTACGACCCACAAGGTTTGAGGCAGTTCTGAGTCCGATGCCTTCACGAACTGTCGGAATGGTCCTTAAATGAAATTCCTTAAATATTCTATTAAGGATCTCAATCTGAGTCAGTTCATTCAAAGGCACATCATTTATTTCCAAGATCTTGTCCACTCTTCTATGTAGTCAATTCACATGTTACCATCTCTGAGCTCTCCTGATCTTCTTCACATACACAAGTCCCACACCCATTGTTTATAGGCACTGGGCCCGTATGCACCAACGCAGATTAACCCTAACTTCAGCTTGAGTCTAAGAGGGACAATGGAAGTACAATAGAACATGTGTGGATTAAGCCCAAATCAGGGTTAAACTCAGCCTAGGAATCAAATAGGCTGATCAGTTTTGCTTTCAGATGTTGGGTTAATGGCGATATTGATAGCCTATATATCAAATTTTATATTTTCAAATATTTCGTCCTTTGATTGAGTTAGATGCATGGGATCAAGTCCAACACCCATGTTTATAGACTCTAGAGGTCAAATGAACTGACGTTGGGGTTACGGTTGGGGTTTTGTTGATTCAGTTCTGTTTGTTGGCTTACTGTATTTAGCCTAATATTACTCCTGGCGTAATGGTGCGGGGAAAACCGGGAAACATGGTACCTTTTTCGATGCCTATGCAGAAACATACACCCAATGCATGTGCGACACCTCGGGGACGAGGTCAGTTACTCCCGCTGAGGGAGTGTTCACTATTTTGCTAAATCTGTAAAATCCAGCATACAGCCATTATGTTTCTCGATTCGATGCAAAATTGCCTGGATAAACCACCTTCGTTGAAGGTACAGTATCAACTGCCCAGCTACATGTAGGTAATCCTTATTTTGTTTATATAGCCTCTACCCACCACCAAAACAGAAGTAAATTGATTTGAATGCCGGTAATACTGACTTTGGCGAGGCAATCCTGAAATCACAGTGGCAAGTGAAATACCGCCGGGAAAACCCGAAAAATTAAAAGTCCCACTCGCCACGCCCAGTGTCGCCATGACGTCGTCCGCTCTTGCGCGTCGCTGATGGGAGTAATTTTGATTTCTTATGATGACGTCTACTGTGAGTGGGGCTTTTAATTTTTCCGAGCGCTGCCTGTGTTTGTGTGTACAGTAGGCTAGCGTCATGACGTCATACGTATATGGATAGGCCTAATCGCAAAGGCCCATCGATCGATGATGCATGGAGGCATAATAATCATGATAATAAGTTAGAGGTATGTAAATATCAGTGATACCGGTAGAGAACTCAACCCACTTGGTGGGACCGTATCTTGGCCTTGGGCCTCATGGCAAAATGCGGCGATCCCATGATACTGCACTTCTGCAGTTTTATGTTGCAAGAACCACAGATTGGGGTAAGATATAGCTGACATGTGAATCGCAGTATCGGTACGTTGTTTTTTCCTTACGTGACGCTCCTGCCCCTTTTCGGCCTGGACGCCGACGAGGGCTGGTCCGGCAATCTGTCTTAAGCAAGGTTCATTGGCACACGGATCCGATCCGTTTCCAGTCCGTTTGCCCCTAGTTTTCCGGATACGACAACGCTGAAGTCCATTTGATTGATTTTTTACGGACCTGAATCGGACCAATTCCGTGTGCCAATGAACCTTGCTTTACTGTTGCCGAATGGGAAGTTTGTTTTCAGTCCTAAAGACTACTATGATCGAGCTCGTGGACTAGCCTAGGCCTATAATTTGTTCCTTTCTTAATTTCTTTTTAATTTAGGCCTACATTTTCGTTTGTTTATTCACAGACACAAGTAATCATAAGGCCTGTAACCATGGTAACGGTGCTCACTTCGTGAGCCACGTGTTATGGAATCACTGCGCGAGTTTTCAAGAACTACTTTCTATGCTAGCAAATAATGATTTCTCCCTTGGCGTAATATTACGCTAAATCGGCGTAATATTACGCAAAATACAGTAAGCCCTAAAAACTCATTAATTGACACGGTATGCGTACGGGCCCTGAGTGAACATTTATTCCTCGTTATGGGTACATTGAAAAAAAAACTCGTACGAATCTCAGCAAATATGAAATTGTATGGTTTATGTCATCAATGTACCAATTAACACCAATCTTTAANCACACACACACATACATCTCTTACCATACGGGCACTAGCCTAGATACGAGGTTGCAAGATGGTTGGGCTGCAGAATCAATGCTTGCCAATCATATGCGCGGTGGGGCCACAAAGTTAAAAATTTCCAACTGCTTTGCATGGCCTTGTTATTTCATTAGGCCCCTACTGCGTTCTTTCAGGGCATGAAATAATAACATGTTTCTAAGGTGAAAGACAGAGCTTCCTACCGGACTCCAACCCACGGACCCTCGCACAAGGCATCAATCGCCAGTGAATAGTTTATTCCATTATTAAAAGCTACAGTATAATTACAGTCAAGGATTTCTTCGCGGATTTCCGTGGAATTCCGCGTTTTCTCCATGCCGGAATTCAGGGCCTTTTTGTCCCTAACCTCATCATCCTCCAGTTGGGCGGAAACGACCTTTGTAAGGCTGCGCTTTGAGCGGTCAGCGTGGCCGAAGCTATTTCCCAACTAGCGTTGTAGCTGCATTATCTATGCCATTGTCGTGTGCTTATTGCTTAGTTAATCCCGAGAGGATGGTGACAAAGTGGATACAACTTTAAGATGCAGCGCTGTAACAACTGTTAGCTGAGTTTAATCCTAATCAATCCATGGTAACTGTATGGAAACACAGAGGAATTTGGAATCCAACTCAGTGGATCTATGGGGGGAGACGGGATTCACTTCAATGACCTCGGCCTGTTTAAGCTGTTTAATAGCTATAGGGATGCTGCCGTCTTTATTGGTCGTCAACAGTAACCGACTTATGTTAAGTCCTCGTCTCTCCCTCCTACTGAGTCATTTTTCTCGACCTCCATGCACTCCTGGTTTTGTCCTCCCCTTTATTAACATTTCTCTTTCAGAGATTAGGTGGGTCTTACTTCTGGGACCTGGCTAGTTTGGTCATAGTACAGTCATGTCACCTTTGCTAACAAAATTTTCTTTTCAGTCTATATGGACGTAGCATATTTGGGTCACCCTTATTCATGGACCTAGCATAATTGGGTCGCGCCTATTCATGGACCTAGCATATTTGGGTCTCGTTTATTCATGGACCTAACGTATTTGGGACTATACATATTCCAAGCGGTGCGCCATCACGTGCATGCCATGCTAAAGATTGGGGAATGGTTGCCGATCGCAACCACACGACATACAGCGATGCGCACCCCGGACTACCCCACCAATCTGGGTGGGAGGGGGGGGGGAGAACTAAAAGGAATCATCTGCACCAGCTGTCCGCCCCCCCCCCCCTTGGAGCCCGACTCTCATCACTCCGACTCCCCTCCATACCTGTCCTCGGCGAGTTCCAAACCAGAATGAATTCAATCGGATCAGCTCGCCAGCACATGACGTCACACCACTTAGGAAATATACATATTCCAAGCGGTGCGCCATCACGTGCATGCCATGCTAAAGATTGGGGAATGGTTGCCGATCTGCACACACTTCCTGTACAGGACACTTTCAAGCGCCCATTCAACGGCTTACCGGTACTCGAAGCGTATCGACAATATTTTCTATGCGGAGTTCCTCCCCAATCTCATCTCCCAAACTCCAAATAGAAAATGGAAGCTCAAGACAGCCTACAACCCGAATATTTTATTTCTACTATCGACGAGCAGAGGAAATACAATATCAGCATAGGCACTATCACGCAGGAAGCCAGCGGACAAGGGAGAGAGATCCCACCCCAACACTCGAGTCGCCCCGGTGACCCCCTTCCGTGACAGCTATAAGTGGATCGAAACCGCGTCAAACTCCTATATCTCAGTACTGAAAAACCCAGTCTATTATAACCGAGAAGGCCACCAAAGCGAACAAGCGCCAGGGCAGAATCCCCCTCCCCCGCCCACCGGGGCTCAGTGTGACCCCGTAGAACAGGAGAGAAAGATCAAACCGAAGGCGAAATCAAAACAGACCACTACTTCATGACACTAAGACCCAAACAAAGGCGGCCCCGCCGTATGCTAGCCTAACCACTAGTGCTTGACCCGTTACGTAACGCATCCACAAGATAAGCCCCATCAACACCAATAAACAATAGCAGAAAACCCGCAAAGCCGACAACTTATTTAATTAACCAAACTACGAACATTGAGAACAAACCAGCCGGCTCATCGTAGACAACACCACGTACATGTACATGTAACACATGCCTGAATATACCCACAGTGTGTGTATGAATAACACCGTATTCCAAACAAGGCGGCTCTGACACCAGGACTCAGGACCAGAACATCATGGCTCCAACACATATGTCAGAAAATTTCCCAAGCACCTATATTCAAACATGCCACAACCTCCGGAACAGAAGTTCCGACCTCACTTACCCCTCCCAGCACAAAGCAGGGATTTCGGCCTATCTCTATAGGGGATACATAACAGGGGTTGTCCCAGATCACAACACAAGGACTACGGCCTATCACCAAAACAGTGGTCCTGAGATTACCGTCCTACATGTACCTCCCGAGCATGGACTGTGGCCCATCCCGATAGCAAACGACCGAGATTACCATCTACTTCAACGTCCAAGATCACCTAGCATGGACTATGGCCCATCTCCGATAGCAAACTACCGAGATCACCATCTACTTTTCATGTCCAAGATCACCTAGCATGGACTATGGCCTATCTCCGATAGCGAACTACCGAGATTACCATCTATCCCAACGTCCAAGATCACCTAGCATGGACTATGGCCTATCTCCGATAGCAAACTACCGAGATTACCATCTATCTCAACGTCCAAGATCACCTAGCATGGACTATGGCGTATCTCCGATAGCGAACTACCGAGATTACCATCTATCTCAACGTCCAAGATCACCTAGCATGGACTATGGCCTATCTCCGATAGCGAACTACCGAGATTACCATCTATCTCAACGTCCAAGATCACCTAGCATGGACTATGGCCTATCTCCGATAGCGAACTACCGAGATTACCATCTATCTCAACGTCCAAGTTCACCTAGCATGGACTATGGCCCATCTCCGATAGCGAACTACCGAGATCACCATGTACTTTTCACGTCCAAGATCACCTAGCATGGACAATGGCCTATCTCCGATAGCGAACCACCGGGAGATTACCATCTACATCCGTACGCCTCAGATCACGAAGCAGGGACACTGCCATGGGACGAACACCAGCTCGGCAAACCCAACGATATTCATACTATGCGACGAGTGTAAGTGCATGGGTACATGCACATACGCACAAGCATGAGCCGACACCGGAGCACGACCCCAGCGGTCCCAGAACACGGACAAATATCGACATATACTCACCAAATACCAACCTGAACATGGGCCGAGGAACGGTGTACATGTACAAACAGAACCCCGCGCCGGCACGGAGAGCGTGCCCACCGTGGCGAACCGGGCGGAGTTCCAAACCAGAATGAATTCAATCGGATCAGCTCGCCAGCACATGACGTCACACCACTTAGGAAAACCATCCTTCAAGGACCTAGCATATTTGGGTCACGCTTATTCATGGACCTAGCATATTTGGGTCTCGTTTATTCATGGACCTAACGTATTTGGGACACCATTCTTCATGGACCTAGCATATTTGGGCCACGCTTATTCATGGACTTATTTGAGTCACGTTTATTCATGGACCTAGCATATTTGGGTCACCCTCATTCATGGACCTAGCATATTTGAGTCACGTTTATTCATGGACCTAGCATATTTGGGTCACCTTTTTAGCTCACCCGTGAGCTTTTGTCGTGGCGATGCGTCCGTCGTCGTTGTCCGTTAGCAGGGCACGTTTCGTAACCGCTGGAGCTATTGATCTGAAACTTGGTACATATATACCCCTAGGTCAGATGACCTATGACCAAGTTTTGGTCCGATTCGATTCTTGGCTTGGCCTCCAGGTGGCCAAAACCAAAAACACAAAAAGTGCAAAAACTCCTGAACTAATGACATGATCGTCTCCAAATTTTTATCATAGGTGTATCTAATTATGATACATAACATATATAACGGGTTTTTGATTTGACCTACTTTTCAAGGTCACACAGGTCAAAGTTGTACAAAAGTAACGAACCTGCCACAGTTCTTCATTATTTCACCGAGCGTCTTCATATCTTGCATAAACATGTATTAGAGGACTACCTTCAAAAATACCGAGGTTCGGCCCGATCGGACATCCAATATGGCCACCAGGTGGCGTAACCTGAAAATCATCCAAGTGCTATAACTCAGGAACGGCTTGACCCAGAGGGCCGTATGCACCAACAAAGATTATCTTGAACTCAGGGTGAGCCACAACTTTTCCATTGTCGCATCATGCCCTGGCAAACCTGAACAATTGAAAAGCTGTGGCTCAACCTGAGTTCCAAGATAATCTTCGTTGGTGCATATGGCCCAGAGTGCTCAAACTTGATATTTACCTCCCTCTAGGTGATCTTTACAAGCACGTCAAATTTCGGGCTGATTAAACTTCCAATATGGCCGCCAGGTGGCGTAACCTGAAAATCATCCAAGTGCTATAACTCAGGAATGGCTTGACCCAGAGTGCTCAAACTTGATATTTACCTCTCTCTAGGTGACCTTTAGAAGCACGTCAAATTGCGGCCTGATTAAACTTCCAATATGGCCGCCAGGTGGCGTTACCCGAAAATCATCAAATGTGCTCAGGAACGACTTGACCCAGTGCGCTCAAATGTGCTATGTGGCTCCCTCTAGATGACCTTTATGTGCATGTGAAGTTTTGGCCCGATCGGATATCCAATATGGCCGCCAGGTGGCATAACCCAACAATCATTGAAGTCCTGCAACTTGGGAATGACTTGACCCAGATTGCTCATAACTGACATGTACCTCTCGCTCTGTCATTAGACTATTATGTCCAAACGGGTGAGCACATGGTTCATGGACCATTTCGTTAATGGACCTAGCATATTTGGGTCGCCTTATTCATGGACCTATTCGGGTCACCCCATCCATGGGCCACGCCTTGTTCCGCTGGATTAACAGGTCCTTACAATGTTCAACTCAGGGGTCGGCCATTGTCGTTCTCCTTCGGGTAACCAGCCACTTCGGCAATGCTTTATCCTGGTTTACACTCTTCTTTATCTCCTTACAGCAACATAAAGCCTCGAGGCAGGAAACAAATTGCGCCAATTGGTTCGGAACGGCAGACGGTATGTGCCGTGACATTCGAAAAGTCAACACATTTTCAATTGTCACATCAACACAATACAAAAGTCAGTAGTTACGTCAATGCTCATCAGATGGGTCCACTGATTTTCTTGAATATGGTATAGAGGCTATGCACTGGCGTCATCAAATGACGTCATCAATGGGTATGACGCCACGTGTTGGATGGAAAATGGACGGAGCACGTGGTCAGATGCACTGCGTCAGCATGTCACAACGTTCCATCCAACATGGCGTCACCTCGCTGATGACGTCACGTGCATAGCCTCTATAAAATGGTTACCTTGTTCATATGTTGCCATGGTAACAGTTGATGAACAAATTTTAGTGAAAATAGGTCTCACAACATCAATACGGTATTGCATCAAGGAATTTTATTCAGAATTTAATCAAGAATAATAATTATCATGGGATGCCCATTTTAATCTTTTTACCTCTCTGCCCCCCAGGCAGAGAGGTTATATGGTGGTAAATGTGACGTCTGTCCAGTGTGTCGCGCTCACCGCGTAAACAGTGTCTGAGCCGAAGTGCAGCCGTCTCGAATGTATGCTTGCGCTCAACCGTGATATAGTTCGAGGGAAGTGTGACGATATCCGTGTTATGGCCCACTCGAATGCCATTACGTCGGTCAAGTAAGAAAAAAGATCCTGTCGGAATTGTTATTAGGGGCCTACAAGATTATTTAGGCCTAACATTTCGTGAAAGTACCAGCTAGGTATCCTCCCGAGATAAATTGTCTCGCGTAGTGATATGTTCGACGGTCGATGTTCGTTCCGCTTCAACAGTGTCTGAGCCGAAGTGCAGCAGTCTCGAATGTATGCCTGCTCTCACCCATATATATATAGTGCGAGGGAAGTGTGACGATATCCTATAACGATATCCGTGCTATGGCTCACTCCAAAGCCATTACGTCATTCAAGTGAGGAAAATGAGCCTCTCTGAAATGTGATAAGGAGTTAAAATTTCGTGAAAACTATTTTCCTCTCGGAACTTGTCTCGCGTAGTGATACCCGTAGCCGATACGCACGGCCCTCATTAACATAAAATTCTCATGGCGAAGTCCTGCTTCCTCCGAATTTTCAGTTAGGCTACCGGTAATTCTCAGCCATAATTTCGTGATGTTATGTCGACTACCGCTGCATGTGATCCTAAGATGCCTAGGTCTATGGGATAGAGAGTTTATACGGCTGAGAAGGTGATTTCAGCGTTCTTTCCTTGGGCTATCGCCCTGTCGCTCCCTGCCAAATTCGCGACACACGCCAAATGCATACGGGAGGCACTTCAGTGTACATACCATACTACGTGTACAGTGTAGGCCTACTACATGACATGCATGCATCATGGATGTAGCCTAGCTCATGAATGGATGTAGCCTAGCTCGTGAGCTATAGGCTACATGCTATCAAGCTATGAGGCACATGGAGCTGACAACCGTGCTGATTATTTTTGACTAATCAGCTGGGTCTAACCTGCCTTGGCCTACACAAACTGCACACTGTACTGAATCTAAATGGACCACTGGCTGTCAAAAGCAGGCATAGCAGCCTTTTGGTGTTTGTGTCTTTTGACAATGTTGTTTGATACATTGGCATTGGCATTGTTTGGTTGGTTCACTGAAAAAAAATCCTAATCATGTTGAGTACCTTCGGGGTACTCGTTTTGTCCGTGAGATGAGTAGAAAGGTACTCATATTGAGTAGAAAGGTACTGATAGCGAGTAGAAGGATACTCATAGCGAGTAGCAAGGAACTCCAAATGCAGCTCCTTGTCCCGATGAGTACCCAATTAGTACCCAATTAGTACCTTTCTACTCATCTCACGGACAAAATGACTGATGAGTAGCCCAAAGTACTCAACATGAGCCGAAATTTTTTTTCAGTGTTTTTGGTTGATCGAGGATTAATATTGAGGCCGCCTACCAGTACCAGTCATGCCAATGATGACACATGGATAGATTATGTAGGTACCGGTGTAATGTTTTTCACTGGCCCCCGTTTGCCAATGCCCCCAAACAAACGATTGACGGAATAAGCGGCAACGTGACAATGATCTGAGGGAGGCACTGATCAACATGTCTTTCTGTATTTGAGTGTCCGCCGAACACTAAAGCGGGCATTGTCATACGGGGGCATTCTCACACATTACACCTGTACAGCACTGTAGTGTAAGCTGACCACTGACTGAGTCTTTTTATTATTTCAGGCTGATGACAGATTATTTGCTGTGCATGTGCTGTAGAAAACCAACTCGTTGATTTTGGTGTGTTTCATTTGCAACAAAACTAGCATCACAGTAGTGTTGTCTGTGGTAAACTCTGCTCAACAAACACCTGAAGAAGTCGAAGCAGAAAGAAGAAAGGGTGCAATCCCAAAATGTTCAATCCCAAAATGTAGGTTTCGTATACCGGTACCGGTACTGGTAATTAAGACCGCCACCACCTCAATGGTGGCGGTCTTCATTGGTTTTACTGACTTTCTCTGTTCCCTCTCCTGGCAACATGGTTTCCGAGCGATATCTTGCGAAATAAATTATGTATCACCTTAAAACGGACGGGATGACTACATCAGTATAAAAGACAGGTCAAGTTCGTTAACTGGCTCAATCCGTGATCGTTTGGCGTGTTTTTTGTGACTTTATCGC
>NMRB01000054.1:805026-823354 GCA_002633025.1 Notospermus geniculatus
AAGACCGCTAGAGCTAAGATAGTCGTGTTTGGTATGAAGTGTAGGTTTGAACTGACCTATTTCAGTGACCTATAGTGACCAGTTGAGCCAAGGTATTCATCTTTGGTATCAAATTAATCTGATGAATTGTAGGTTAGAACGGACCTACTTCCATGACCTACTTCCATGACCTAGTGACCCACTTAATGACCAGTTGATCATTAACCTCCTGATCATGCATGCAGCAGGAGCTGTCTATTGAACCTCATCCATTAACCCTCTGCTGCCTTTTTAAATACTACTACATTTCTTTGCACTGGACAGCTAATTATTTTTCTATCAGTGAACTCTCTCTACTAGTATCCCAATTTCCAAGGGCGGTCTTCAAATTGACTGGTAAGTCAATTTCTAGTTATGTACCGGTACTGGTATTAATATTTGTTGACATCATGGAGTAGGCTATTGACATGGCATTCTTACTACCTGCCCTCCACCCCATGACTGGTTTATTCTGAAGGGTACCGGTACATACATGAGATTTTTATGCTAATGCAGTTTAGACATTCAAGTAATATCAACACTTCGATTCCACTTTTGGTCAAAATTTTAAAAAACATGTCACGAGGCACATGTGAGTGAACCTATATCATAGATATCATTATCTTGGCCCAATCACAAAAAACTCTTACTTTTTTGCAGCAAAATTCATAGATTTTGTGGAAAAGACAAAGGGACAACTCGCCAAGTCTAATACTAAAGTACGGTAGTATGAACAACCCGCGAATGCTCCAACAGATGCCAAATGAGTTCCTGGATTCACTGGGTGTTCTGTAGCCCAGTCTGCTACGTACGTTGGGATTAAGCTCGAGAAGCCATGGCTCAGTGGCCCGGCTCAGTGGCAGGCTATTGAAAGTTGGGCAGACTACTTGCAATTTGGGCCTGGGAATGTGGGACTGCAGTTCCTCTCTAACCTGTACAGATAACATTGCACCCAGCATCGCACTTTTTCATATGTCATTTGACATGCATGCAGTAGCCCACATTGTTTTGAGGGAACTTTAAAGTGAATCGACAGTCGTTTTATAAACCGAAGGATGATGTTTGTAAACATTGCCCTCACAGCCAGTCAGAATGCAGGAAATGAGTGTTTGTAAACAAAGATTCGTCCTTTTTTGCATTCAATTTTTTTGGCTGACACATCGCTTTAAGTACTGGTACTTGCATGTTTGATTACTATCTTCCTCCAAGTATATCAATAAATATTTGTTTGATAAATACATTTTTTGAGTTCATTTTTGTTGTCCTGTTTGAATTGTCTTAGAGTCAGGAGAAAGGCCAGTGTAAATGCTTGTGACATTAAGGGGGCGGTAGTGGAAACCTACAGCGCCGTCAATAGTGCGGCGGTGGAAGGTTGAACCGTTTTATTTATGAATAACCACGTAAAATTAGGCGTCAAGGACAAGCTGATCATGGTTCGTTGCCAAAACCTACACTGTTTCAAAAATATTGTCCAGCACAATGCTTTTATACACCCGGTGCGTCCGTGCGCATAGACCTATTTTAATGACAATAAGGAGATTACTTTAATAGCCCGCGTATTTCGAAAAGTGTAGGTGGCGTGTTTAGGCAAAATAATGACAATTTTGGGAAGACTTTTCTCGTTTATCAGGCATCGCACTTCAGTGGTTTCTTTTCATTTGGCAGCAGTATATTTGTGCGCAGGGCGCAACGTTGAGATTTTTTCACTATTCAAGAGGATTCGGGAGATATTCAAAAGTTCATTTTTGACCAATATTTGGCACAAATTACATAATTATCATTACTAAGAATTAGAATTTGCAAATTAACTCAACGTCGTGCCCTGTACATATGTATTCCCCAACATTTGGTGACAAAACGCCAGGTCCCAGTCGCCTTGTTGCCGAGAAATCTATGACGAAAAAGTCAAATGGGGGGGGGGGGGGGGGAGNAAAAGTTCATTTTTGACCAATTTTTGGCACAAATTACATAATTATCATTACTAAGAATTAGAATTTGCAAATTAACTCAACGTCGGCACCTGCACATATGTATTCCCCAACATTCTGTGGTAAAACGCCAGGTCCCAGTCGCCTTGTTTCCGAGAAATCTATGACGAAAAAGTCAAATGGAGGTCTCATTGTTTGCTTAATTAGCTGATTAATGAAAGATGAAAGCACATCGTTTTCAATTCAGATGTGTAGAACAGGAGTAGTAATTTCATAGAAATACTTGAAATCGATGCTACCTTTTTGCTTGAAGAAAATATGAATTGTTTTCAGTCGCCATTTGCAGTGCGCTTCCTTATGGCTACCGCCCCCTTAATGATGATAGATAGTACATGTACCGACTCTTGTAGTCGGGAAAAGGTAGGGTAAACTGGCCTTATCTGAAATCATAGGTAATACTGAAGATGATCCGCACTCAGTAGTGGACCTACTCATCATAGGTGACCCACGGTAGAATTGTATTCTCTGCTCCCATTCTGCTAGAGCATTCGTCTATCGGCAGAGAGGTCGCTGGCAGCTGCCAGCTCTAGTTTATTCTTGCCATGCTTTACTGGTGAAATTAAAGCCGCTAACCAGTTGCTGTCATCACCATAGTTACCATCAGAATGTACAGCTAAACACAAAGCACTTCGAGCTCTGAATGAAAACAAATTTATTATAGGCCCTATAAAGCGAAACTTCGATGATGTAATCGTATTTAACCAAATTGGAAACAAGATATGGTCATCCTCCATCTTCAAATCGAAAGGAAACAGGAATTATTTTCTGTATCCATGGCAGCATAAAACAAATAATCCGGAATTCTGAGCAATTAAATTTGCACACATCTTTCAAGGCCATCTAAAAAGTGATATATCATTAGAACTTTCTTGGATACTTATAGCTATCAACAATTTGGTAGTGGCTAGATTAAATAACTAAGGGCGGATGCAGCACATTTATCAATGTGGTTGCCATGGTTACCTAGAATATGCATATTTGCGGAAGTATATCTTCGAGACTACATGCGGACTGGATCAGCAATTTCTTATACTGATGCGTGAATACATCATTCATCAATAATATTCATCACGTGGAAATATCTGATCAGACACTTGTGTTTTGACGAAAAATATTTAAAAAAACTACTGGATATCATGGCCAGCGCGGGAAACTTCGCTCAAGGATTTGCTTGGAGCGGCACCAAACACGGCATGGCGTGCAGGATAATCACACTAGATCATGTTCCGCAGACGAAAGTGGTTGCCATGGAGAGATTTGGAGGTGTGGTCACCAAGGGTCCCTTTGATACTTGGTGGAAAGTGATACAAGAACATCGCTAAGATGGCATGGCGGGAAACTTCGTTCATCCTGGGTGTGACGGGAATGTTATTGCAGGTAGGCCCCGTCCGGTTTTTTAAGGAGCACGGTATGGCAACTTTTTATCGACAGCCGGCGCCACCATCGCCGTGCACGCCACTCACTAACCCCAGATGTACTACGTACGCTTTGTAATCGTTTTTAGCTCACTCGTGAGCTTTTATCGTCCTGCGGCGTCCGTCGTCCGTCGTCCGTTAGCAGGGCACGTTTCGTAACCGCTGGAGCTATTGATCTGAAACTTGGTACATATACACCCCTAGGTCAGATGACCTATGACACCAAGTTTCGGTCCGATTCGATTCTTGGCTTGGCCTCCAGGTGGCCAAAACCAAAAACACAAAAAGTGCAATAACTCCTGAACTAATGACTGGATCGTCTCCAAATTTTTATCATAGGTGTATCTAATTATGATACATAACATATATAACGGGTTTTTGATTTGACCTACTTTTCAAGGTCACAGAGGTCAAAGTTCGACAAAAGTGACGAACCTGCCACAGATCTTCATTATTTCACCGAGCATCTTCATATCTTGCATAAACATGTATTAGAGGGGTACCTTCAAAACTACCGAGTTTCGCCCCGATCGGACATCCAATATGGCCGCCAGGTGGCGTAACCTGAAAATCGACCAAGTGCTATAACTCAGGAACGACTTGACCCAGAGTTCTCGAACTTGATATTTACCTCCCTCTAGGTGACCTTTACAAGCACGTCAAATTTCGGCCTGATTAAACTTCCAATATGGCCGCCAGGTGGCGTAACCTGAAAATCATCAAATGTGCTATAACTCAGGAACGACTTGACCCAGAGCGCTCAAATCTGCTATGTGGCTCCCTCTAGATGACCTTTATGTGCATGTGAAGTTTTGGCCCGATCGGACATCCAATATGGCCGCCAGGCGAATAACCCAACAATCATTGAAGTCCTGCAACTTGGGAATGACTTGACCCAGATTGCTCATAACTGACATGTACCTCTCTCTGTCATTACACTGTATGTCCAAACGAGTGAGCACATGGTCCATGGACCATTTCATTTTGTAGTACGTATTGCTGTCGCTAGGTGGTTCCCTGTACGTCGGCATTCAAACCACCGGTAAGAGATCGCATACCGTGCTCCTTCAACTTCAGGTATCCTACCTCGCATGTCCAGGGCTCCCCCTTGAAGAGTGGTGAAAACAATCTAGGGGCCTACTCTTCATTTTAGGTAATGGTTCGATTGGTCTAGAGATTCTGGAAGAGCTCCCAGGCGTGGATGCTGTGATCTGTCCGTTCGGCAGCGGCGGGATGAGCCGCGGCGTCGCCTCCGCATTCAGAGCTTTGAAGCCTAGTGTCCGGGTGAATGCTTGTGAAGTGGAGACGGCAGTGCCCCTGGCGGACAGTCTTGCCGCGGGAAAACCATCCTCATGTGACTACAGGGCGAGTTTTGTCGACGGGATTGGCGGGAAGAGCGTCCTTCCTGAGATGTGGACCCTCGTCAGGTATTGGTTCACGTGGGCCTATAGTCCCTTTAAGTGACCATTATATTCGGTCCAAATTGAGCTTGTAACGGATTTTTCGGCACTAAAGCATCAGCGTTTCTCAAGACAATGAGCTGGGATAGGTTACTTTTTATGCCCAGAAGTGTCCCGGCTATTTATTTTAGTGATTATTTCACGATTAATACGGTTTTTTCGGTATTTTGTGGTTTTCGAGAGATTTCATAATTAAGAAATGATTCTGGTTGGCTAAAATCCATGCGGGGGTCACACATTCTATCTGGGGCTCAGGGGCGGACGCACATGTGGATTTATATTTAGAAGTGGTTTTGATGTCAGTCTCTATCTTTAGCCATGGTGCAAGATACAGTACAGGTCACAATTGACATCCCTAAATTCGCGTAAGGTATGCGTAACTTGCGCAACAACTCACGAGCTATGTTACGCGTAACTTACGAGGTGAGTTACGTGGTGAGTTACGCGAATTTCGCTAGCTACGCAGTGATTTACGAGGCCAGTTACGCGATTTTGGCGAGTTTCGCAGTGAGTTACTCGAAACCAGAGCCGTGAGTTACGAGTAAGTTACGCGTAACTTACGAGTAACTTACGCGAAGCCGTAGGGATGTCAATTGTGACCTGTACTGTAGGGTGTATGAGCGTTTTCATCGTTGTTTTAAATAGGACGAGCCGTGGATAATCACTCACCCTTTTTGTGCGAGTACTGAGTTAGGCCTGTTTTGTTCGATCATGATGGAGAGGGAGTTGCTTTGTTTACGTTTTTCAGTCGGTGTGTTGGCCTGAATTGAATGCACTTTGCGTAGGCTATGACAACTTCATTGGACTGTTTAATGTGTCAGGTTGAGCACTTTGTGCTCTTGTATCGAAGGCAGTTTTGTGTGTTTGCCTGCGAACATTCTTTATTTCAAACTCTTTCCACGTGAACCATTTACGCCGCCAGGCTTGTCTCGGATTCTATTGTTGTTTCATTGGAGGAGACGGCCGATGCTTTCCGGACGCTGACGATACGAAATCACGTGGTCGCCGAGGGAGCTGGTGCGGCCTCTGTTGCCGCCGCTCTATCCGGGAAGGCGGGAACGGGGAATATCGTCTGCGTGGTTTCTGGCGGGAATATTGACCCACAGAGACTGACTGCGATTTTACGGAATGAAGTTCCAAAATGATCGGGCGGGGGTTATTGAATACTAGGAATAGGCTACGGCCATATTTCCATGACAACGGTGCAGCGTAAACGAGTGTACCCGTCATCGATCGTCCGCCTGACGCTCAGTAACAATTTGGTGGTATAAACCACAAACTTGTCGCTAGACGCAGCGGTTCATGGGCTCGCCGCTAGGCGATAAAACGGCGTAGCCGGCGAGTCACATTCGTGAACCAGGTCGTCAAATTGCCTTAGTCTGAGATTTGTCGAGCTGAGCAATTTTAGTTCCTTGGTTAACGGCCATCGGCATGTCCGCACCAACCAACGTCAGTTCTTGAACCAAAAACTAACCGAATGAACTGTAGACACTATGAGACATCCTCCCACAGCAGGGGTTTTTACCTCACTCCTCTTCATCCGCTCACACAAACCCCTGCCGACATTCGCCGGAATCCGTGGAATAGCAAAGCCGTTCCAGCAAATGTTCATCCCCACCATCTCATCCCAACTAGGCCGGAGATTGATACACATGAACTACGCAGTTGAACAAAGCTCACCAAGCAGGTCAACATGAAACATATGCGAGCGACGTATCTGTTTCAATGACGTGGCCTGAGAATCATTACATTCTCTGCGATGAAAGTAGAATAGGCTGAACTCAACTTAGCTTGAATCCCGCGGTGCAGGTGGCCAGACGTGGGAATACCCATGTCAGCGCTGCTTGGCTGCGAATATTACAAGGATCATTATACATGTGTACGTGTAACTCATCTATAGTTAGGGTGAGGTGGGGCACTTGAGGTACTTGAGGACTGTCTTGTGCGTGACACTACGATACAATCTACGTGTAATGCATGTCATCTTAAGGTGACACAGAATGGCGTTCGCTGATTGGGCGCATTTTCTCGTGCGCCAAGTACCCCAGCAAATCAGGCGGATGTCCTCAGGGGTTTGTCTGCGGTGACGAAGGGAGCGAGCAGTAAGAACGCCTGATATTCTCAGGATGCTATGAGAAGTTGACAACAATGTGAAAAGAAGGAACCAAATTTATCAACGAGCCCCATTTCGGCCGTTTAATTGATGCAGTTAGTGACGCACAACGAACAATTTCTATGGTCCAGTTTCCGTCCTAGAATTCCCAAGCGCCCCACCGGAGGATTTTGGTACTAATCTGGTGCTACAGAGTCAGCCGAACGTCAGTTTCGTATGGTATAATAATAATCTTCACTATCGGACTACTGTTTTACCACACATATCAGAAGCAAGCTCCGCGGTCACGCAGGAAAAAGTGAATATATATCCAGGAATATGTTTCTTTTTGGGCCTGTGAATGACTTGGCTCAGCCGACAACTACTTTTTTCACTGACGGGATTTCAGTGCTGCTGTGGAATTTCCCATGGGTCCTAAATGACATAGCTACGCGGGCTGCCGCTAGGCTACCTACGGTAGCCTAGCGGTAGCCGTTTATTTCTAAATGGAAGGAATGCATCCCTCCATTCCTAAACAAACGTTTTTTGATAATGCTTTCCTCCATTCCGGATCCACATTTCAGCTGGGGAAGGGAGATCATGTCAACCTGATCTCCACTCCCGAATTCTCAACTCCTAAGAATACATTTTCCCCTTTGCATCCCTTGCCCATAAGCCTCTGGGTGGCGATATCTGAGAATATCACCACTAGTATCGACGCTAGTTTTCCATCTTGAAAAGTAGTGCGCGCGCGGAGCGAACAGTAGAAATTCTTCTATTTGTAAAGCAGTTACATACCCATCACGTCGTTTTCTACGCTTACAATATACAGATCTGGAAAAAAAATATTAGACCACCTCTGTTACTTCCACTCATTTCTCATTAAATAGGCCCCACAAAATGTCTTATTCACCCTTTGGTGCCATATTGTATTACACTGTTAGTTATTACTTTGTAAAAACAGGACTTCAGTCATAATAATAAGCATTAACTCCGCAAGATGCTATAAATGATGCTGGAAGAATTTAGGTTTGATTAGAAGCGATGTGAAGTGGACTGCTGTCTACACAGTAAATGCATGCAATTCAGGTCCTTCTGTTTAGCCAGAACTTTTGGCAAGGTCCTTCTTGCAGCTCCATTGTTTCTTCATGATGGGAAGTCCATTTCTATGTTTGATGTTGTCTTGGTGAAGTTACAGCAATTTAACCAACACAATAAATCAGTAGATACAGAGCGATTGGAGAGTTTGTGAGACTTATTTTTATGGAAAATAAGAGAGAGTCAACCAGAGGTGGTCTAATAATTTTTTCCAGACCTGTAGATCGTTGGAGATAGGTGTATAAAGGTATAGAGTGATACAAACATCGGTGGAGTAGATATAAAATAATAATAAAGTTATTCTGTTTCATTTTCGACAAGGTAAATACTGTTTTCTGCAAATAATACCATTTTGAAAAAGAAGTTCGAGTCACGTGATAGACCAGCCCACCGACGATGAGGTCAATATTTTCAAAGATGGCGATCTAGCGTCAATGGCAGTGTTAAAATTTTCGTCCAAGAATCACAAAAATTCAACGCTGCGTGGAGTATGTATAAACCATTGTCCGGCGGACAGATAATTATAACCGTCAGTTGTAAATGGCTGTCCGGGGAGGACTGGGATTTATGCCTGGAGCTGTCACTGTGTGTCCAAACTGCGTGTAACGTTCAGATTCATCCTCGTGTATGCGATATCGAATTCTCACGGCTGAACTTTACCTTGTTTCTGGTCGTGGCGTCTGTCTGTGTGTCGGTGTCTGTTCAGTCTGTCACGCCTCGTAACTTTGTTCCTGCAACAGCTACAGACCTGAAAATGTGACCTACCCCCAAGTAACATGACCTGAGCTACAAGATGGAATGAAAATTTCAGGTCTCCGATACCTGGTTCATGGTAAAATTGATTATCAAATGTTGAGATTTTGTCTGTCACACTTTTCGTGAATAACTTGGCTCCGAGGCCAGGGAAAGTACAAGTAACAAGTTCCTTCCCTATGTTTATGGCCCTTGGCAAGATACTGGCATCAACAAATTTATTATCCAGGGTCAGCATCATAATGATATTGATATATCAAATTTGATATTCCAGTCACGGGGACACTCACATGCTCAGTCACATGATGTTTGCTGATGACATGCAAATTTGATAACATGAAATAAGTCAGAAGCTGGTGAAAGTAGAAGCCTAAAAGTTTCACCTACACCAGGGTTATCAAGGATGACCTTTTACATTACGCAATGATCTTGAAGGTCAGAGGTCAAGGTCAAGGTCAAGGTAAACAGTTCGAAAATGCAAATCAGCTCCTAATTTCAGGAGAGAACTAATTAGAAGCCTGTATTAACCATCTCCTATAGGCCTAAGTTTAATCAACGACGCCTGTTCCAGTTACGCAATACTTCTCAAGGTCAGAGGTCAATGTCACAGCTAACTAGCTCTAGATTAGTAAACTTCTCATCGGAAACCATTGACATCGCTCCGATGTCCTTCTCTTGTTCAGTAAAGATTGTCCACTCTTGAGTCATTCAATTCAACATTAAAATACTAGTAATGAGAATTTTTGCCTAAGTTACTATTTTTCAAATATTTCATCGCCACACTGTTGATTTCAATTTATATAGGCTATTAGACCTTCATACAGTATTGATTAAACTTTGATGCATCTAGAAACCCTTCAACGAATGAAGAATTCAGTGAAAATTTACATGATATACGGAAAACATGGTCATTCGTGTAGTTTCAATTCGTAATTAGTCATGTTTCATATATCGGGTGTCCCCAAAAAAAGTACAAACTTTTTGTCTCGCAATATCTCATTTATTGGACTGCCCAAATCTTTGAGAATTCACAGAGACCACCTTCAGCATATCGTCAGCAACCCTGCAAACATCAAAGGTATCCGATATAATTTCCGTGAATACTGTCCAAATCAAAATTGCATGTCCAAAAATACAATATCAGAGAAAATGACCTATTAATTTCAACCTATGTTCGATGTGTCCTCGATCCTCTTCTAACACCATTCTCAGCCGTTTCGTCCATCCGGAAATGCTCTGACCAATTTCGACTGATGAAATTTCTTCCCAGGTAACTAGGATCTTGTCTTTTAACTTCTCCTGTTTGATTTTTTTTATTTTGTCCGCGATAACCTTTTCTTTGAGAGAGTCGCATATCGAGTAGTCCATGGGGTTGCAATCAGGACTTTCAGGAGGCCACTCATCTCTCCTGACAAACTCTGGAGTGGCCCCCTCAAAGTAGGCTGGTGTCAAACGACTGGTAAGGGAGGGGACACCACTGATTGACAGATCATAGTGCCCGTATACAGACAGGCCGGCATCATCAACTTGTCAGGTGAGGCATATTCTGACATTTCTGGTCTGATGTCAGAATTGTGTCACCTGACAAGTTGATGATGCCGGCCTGTCTGTATACGGGCACTATCATCTGTCAATCAGTGGTGTCCCCTCCCATACCAGTCGTGTGACACCAGCCTACTTGGAGGGAGCCACTCCAGAGTTTATCAGGAGAGATGAGTGGCCTCCACAAAGTCCTGATTGCAACCCCATGGACTACTCGATATGGGACTCTCTCAAAGAAAAGATGTATCGTGGACGAAGTAAAAAATTCAAAGAGGAGAAGTTAAAAGACAAGATCCTAGTTACCTGGGAAGAAATTTCATTAGTCGAAATTGGTCAGAGCATTTCAGGATGGACGAAACGGCTGAGAATGGTGTTAGAAGAGGATCGAGGACACATCGAACATAGGTTGAAATAGGTCATTTTCTTTGATATTGTATTTTTGGACATGGAATTTTGATTTGGACAGTATTCACGGGAATTATATCGGATACGTTTGATGTTTGCAGGGAGGGATTGCTGACGATATGCTGAAGGTGGTCTCTGTGAATTCTCAAAGATTTTGGCAGTCCAATAAGTGAGATATTGCGAGACAAAAGTTTCTACTTTTTTTGGGACACCCAATATACTACGGTGCGTTCTATAGACACTAGAGACAAAAGACATGTACGTACAAGTCACACTTGGCAGAAAGTCAAATGGCGGTGGGAACGCGGAAAGTTCCCCCTGGAATGAAACTCCGGGTGTTGTATTGTCCAAGTGGATTCAAAACCTTTAATGAAGGATTATTTCGGCCCAACGCCTGACCATAACTCGCTGACAATACGTGGCCTTTGTATTGAGGACATCTCCGCAGGTAGACCGGTGTAACGTTAATGAATGTACCATGTTAGCCAGTGTCCGGAGGACTGGGAAATATACGGACACTCTGTAACGTTACAACAGTAGTGTCAACGGTTGTCCGCCATGTAAATCACCGTGACCATTGTTGAGGTCTGACAGGCCTATAGGCCTATTGTGAGTCACAGTGAAGGCAATAGATTGGTGACAAGGGGCAGATAAAATGGAGGTCCGAGCAGTTCGCCCCAATAGCCTAGTTCACCAACAGTCACTAATTCTCTCCTTTTTAAAGATCACAGGTTCACCAGTTCCAGGTTCGAATCCCACAGCAACCCTGTTCTTTCTTCGTAAATAAATCATTTGCTCCGACATTTCAGGTGTATCATTATCATAAGGCACCACTCTGTTGTGGTGATTTTCTTCCTCTTGTTCAGATTTTATAGAGTTTTTTTTTAATTTTTCCTCAATTTCACAACAATGCGGAGGAGTACTTAAAAAAATCTATTTAAGCCTACAGTCGCGCGTCATGTATCGGGTGTCTCATAAAAGTGAACCGCTTTTTTGACAAGTATTTTCTCAGCGATAGATAAACCGAATTCATTGGAAATCTTCACAGAGTAATCTTAGGGTATTGTGGTGACCAAACAAAGACACCAACTCAAGCGTTCGGATGCATCATATATCGGTGAACACATTTATTATCCAAGTTCAAAATTTCCATGTTTCAAATATCGACCAAGGTTTGACGACGTAGCAAGATGACGAAGCAGTATATGTCGATAATGACGACGATGATGTTATGATGATGATCCAACTGAAACATAAGAACATCTGTAAGTTCCAAATATTAATAAGAATGACAAGTATTAGCTTAGGCCTACAGCTATCCAAATCACGGCATAACTACAGAGTATTCCCACATTTCGAGTTGCAAATCAAAGTCTAAAGCACCCCCGGGTAAGTACTAAAGTCCAATCCAAGCAAACGTCATTATTTCTATGCCATCAAACATGATACGAGACAATAAGTGAAAGTATTACACAAAGGTTCTTTCCCAAAAGCATTCGAGACAATAAGTGAAAGTATTACACAAAGGTTCTTTCCCAAAAGCATTCGAGACAATAAGTGAAAGTATTACACAAAGGTTCTTTCTACTTTAATAATTTCTATGAAAAGACTATTCCGTGTGGTTCAAATACCGAAAGGCTAGACGCCAAGGACCCGAAACGCCGCGCAGCGGCCAGATAGCGAAGCTGCTGACGTCACAGGCGGTCCGATTCTGAATTTCCCCTCATGTAAGAAATCCGGCTTCTGGCAAACAGCGTGCCAAAAACACACAATACGGCATTGTTAAGCGCTCAAACTTCGCATGAAGGTTAAGGAGGACTGGAAATGATGTATCGATGGCGCAATTAGGAACCGGCGAACTAACGGCCCAGATGGCGCTGATAGTCAACTCAGTTTCACCGCTAGAGGCGCTCGCGTATTTCCTTCAGTAAAGTCAGTAATTTCCCTCGTCTGCTCGCGTTCCGATTTTAAGAATTTAACAGAAATGACCTAAAATGAGCAGCCAGCTTTCTCTTAAAGATGTAAAGGGAGAACTGAAGAAGTATGGGGCCAAGATTTCCGGTCGCAAAAAGAGCGTATAGAGAGGTAAGGCTACTTTTGTTGCCTACTCGCGAGAGACGCTCGGCCGTCGTCATGGCCGTGCCCGGCTGCACCGGCCTACAACGTCGTGTGCATGGTGTAGTGTGTATCGCACGCACCATGCGCACAGTGGTGAGTGCACTGCATTGCACGTTCAAAAAAGAACTTAAGACACAGTTCTGTTCTGGGC
This sequence comes from Notospermus geniculatus, assembly GCA_002633025.1. Lineage (NCBI taxonomy): Eukaryota > Metazoa > Nemertea > Pilidiophora > Heteronemertea > Lineidae > Notospermus > Notospermus geniculatus. Next base: position 818,067 of record NMRB01000054.1, read on the forward strand.
CTGCTCTGGGCCTGGCACTAGGCCAGTTTTGCATGTAGGTTAGGCTAGGCAATGCCTAATTCATTTTAACAGTTCTTTTTGCGGCTGTACGGTAGGCCTTTTTAGGGCCTACCTAGTAGGGCAGGCCTAGCTAAGTCAAGTGTACAAATTAGCCCCTAGGCTAATATATTCAGTCGTAGGGCCTAGGCTATGCATTTGTAGTAGGGTCAGACCTTCGCTGTGACCATTCTGGTCACGAGCGCCACCTGTGAGCCGCACCGACGAACTAGAGGCAGTCGAATTCACTGCACGAAATCTAGCGAATACTTGCAAGTATATGCTAGTATACTTGAAAGTGAATTACAGTATACTTGGAAGTATACTCTAATATACCTGTGAGGGGCTAAATCCCTGAGTAAACACAGTCCCTGTTAAGCACTAACAAGGTGATTAATTAATCAATGAGCCATACAAGAGGTCTCAGTGCTGCATTCCCAATTAGGCATGCTAATTACCCAAACATCACAATGGCAGTTCAGCAAGACCTAACCTGAAGCTTCATGGAGGAAAAGTCCGGAGTAAATGTTTAACAGATATTTTAAGGCAAACAAGATGGTGTCCAAAACATTGACATTGAAGCACTTGATGACTTGGGCGTGCCAATCATTTCTCATATTAAGGCTTGTAAAGAATAACGAAGGAACAGTCACTATTTACCATGCTTACCATGAATTGATGAAATAACTGCAGTTATTTCATCAATTCAACCTTGGTGGTGACACCTAATACACTGGTGGTAACAACAGTCACTACCAGTCTATTCCAGTGCCCAATCCAACACAATCGATGGCCGCATCCTTTTACTGAAGTTCTCACGACTTCATCTCACTCGCTTCCGCTTCCATCGCCCGTCATCCCCCGTAGAAACTCGCCGACCCTGGTCCAAAAGCTCCTTCAGACTCCTCAGTGCATCACTTTCCCACTCTATTGGTCTCGTCATCGTCTCACCATCATTATTATCTTTATTTTGGCTGATCATTTACTGACGTTTAGCCTGAACTTGATGCGTTGAATGGGAAGTATTAGTATTAGCATTTTCATGCGACTCTGTTTTACGGTATAATTTACATTGTAAGTCTTGGGTAATAGATCTGGGGTTACCCATCTTTTGATATGTTCAGTTCCTATTATGTCCACCTCAAACACAATAGCACGATAACACAGGCCATCTTTTTTTGAAGATGAGGATTTGGCCTAGTGGTTAAGGCATGCTGCCCCTTAGTGCTGGCGACTCGATGCCTAATGCAAGGGTTCGTGGGTTCGAATCTGGTAGGAAGCAATGTCTTTCACCTTAGAAACCCGATTTCTATTTCACATTCAAACATTGAATGAGGATGTTTTTACCTACTTTCCAAAAGTGGGGTTTTACCCGATTTTATTTCATATTCTCAAACACGAACTCCATTGTTTCATTGAAAAAATGATAAACAATGCTAAAAACAGTTTCTGGCAGTTGGCCAGTGAGAAAATGGCAATTGAAACAGGCTTAAAAGTATAGAATGGTACATACATGTGTTTACTTGTTTGATTCTGGAATGCTGTGGCTACATACTAAACATCCAACCATGGCATGCATGGTTCTGACAGGCTGAACTCTTCACCAATTCAGGCAGCTAGTGTCAAGGGCATTAACTCCGAAAAACAGAGTACATGTATAACCAAACATTGACTTATATCTCCTTATATGTGATCCCTCGCATGACATAAAACTTTGGGTTCGGAGATTGTTTGGACTACTCGCAGGGTACTGATGGACGCCTTGTTTAAGCATAGGCCATTGAACCATCTTTTTTGAAGATGGGGATTTGGCGTGTCGCCCCTTAGTGCTGGCGATTGATGCCTCATGCGAGGGTCCGTGGGTTCGAATCTGGTAGGAAGCAATGTCTTTCACCTTAGAAACCCGATTTCTATTTCACATTCAAACATTGACTGAGGATGTTTTTACCTACTTTCCAAAAGTGGGGTTTTACTGTGGGCAATAGGAATTTTACTGTTGGCATTTTAACGATTAATAGGCATACTGTCGGAATTTTGACCACAAAGTTTTTGGAAGGCCACTGGATTGTGTGGGCAAACCTCGGTTCTGGTTACCAACTCCCAGCTAACAAAAATAGGCCTACTAGCGCTGAAGGGGTTATTGTCGTCTAAACCAGTGTACCCAGGTTAGCGGGTTAGCATGGTTAGCGGTGACGGTTAGGGTCAGGACTAGGTTTAGGATTAGGGTAGGGGTCAGTGACAAGGGTTAAGGGTCAGGGTTGGGGTTAGGGTGAAGGGCTTGGGCTAGGAATTAGCGTGTAGGATCAGGACTGGACGACATTCAGCCCTACTAGCCGATAAATGCAATTCGCCAACATACCGGTGTACATGACATAGGCTACATGTAGTTGTATTGTATTGTGAAGGTGTTAAGAGTTTTAAGTGGCATAAGTATTGGTTGGTGCACAAAGGTTATTCACAGTGAAGAAATGCTGTTTAGAAATTACCCAATACCTATGAATTGACTAATTAATAATGCCCACAACTCACTGCCGTTGTTTACAAAGCAATCCAGACAATTTCTATCAGTATTATTATGTTCGCTCGATTGGCCCTGGTAGTTTTTTAAAAATAGCTGGACTAAATGGTTGAACTGTTATAGTAGAAAAAAACAATGCATGGGGAAAACACAGCGAGTCCCAAAAAGAAATGAGAATTAAATTTAAATAAAATTGTCATTTGTATCTGGAACAGACTGCTGCCAGTTCAGTCTATCACTCTTCATTCTCTTGCAATAGGTCCTCTAAAATACGCTCCTCATCGCACGTCCTAGGCTGCAATCACAGTGTAAATGGCCTGAGATATTCAGGATGATCTTTGGATCCAGGTTTAAAATTTGATTGGAACAGCATTTTTCTTCGGCTTTGAATTAGTGAGCGGGAGGGGTCATAGACTAATTATCATCATCACCATCATCGGCATCGTGGGCCTATTGGCTCTTTGCCATAAGTGGCTTATAAACAAGAATACACATATGACTGAATTACACGTACATAAACCTCGGTTGGAGACCACCTCACCTAGGTGGACCACTTTAGTCCAGTTCCTATTTTATCATTAATTTCCATTAACATGAGCTCGGTTACAGGACCACCTCGCTATCTGGACCGGGACCACTCAATTGGTAATCCCAAAGGCCAACATTTGCCACCTAAGTGGACCAGTGACCGTAATCTGAAAGAAAACTGGGACGACCATGTTTTCGTCGTCATCAATTTCGACTATTGTAGCCCAGTTGGACTGTAGGCCGCTACAATTTAGCTATACAAATTATGGGGTGGTGGTGTCGAAAATAAATAGAAAGAAAAAACGAAAAAGAGACAAAAAACCATACTTTTTACACAAAGATCATACATGTACATACACACATTCCAAGGCCTCGTAGGTATAGATACTCCGCTATACCCTCCACTTTAATCATGATCTAGATCAGACATTTAAAATGCTGCAACGATGTAAATGATTTTAGATCACCTTTATTTCATATTTTCAGTTTTTATTCAATAAAATAATAACCACTTTAGTATTTACATTCAGTTACACCTTGGAGGAATTATACTGACAGTAGAAACAGCCAGCGAACATCAAAGGTTGTACGTAAGGTTTAAGTATAATTCCTCCAGGGTTACACTCAATATTTCTTATAAGAATCTGTAAAATGCAGAGTTGTACTGTACGTATGTGTACAGTTGTGGGCATTCAATTGAGGTTGTTAAAGTTAGCGAAGGTGACAAACAGTTGACAATAACACCTTAATCACACATGAAGGAACACAATGCGGTTAATTGATGCGAATCATAACAGTTTGGAGGTGTCACTGACAGGGAATTGTACAGAGGGCTCTACACAATCTTATTCCATCACATCCAATTCAAGCGATGCCCTTTCATCTTATTTCACATTACATGTGAGAAGATGGGGTCAATTTAAGCGCTGCCCTTTAATCTTAGTAGTATTTCATGTCAGATGAGATAATTTAAACAGACTTCTATAAGTTTTGGCAGAAACTACATGTACAATAATGCGGAATACTGCCATCGAGGACAAGCTTACCCTGATTGAACACACGGACAACCGTCCTGGCGAATGAAAGGAAGTACATGTAATTGCATCACTTAGGGATAGGAAATCTGTCGCAACTACCTGCAACAGCATGTATTATAGTTCTACCCTACCAATTCAGCAGTGCATGGAATATTGGACAAATTTTACTGGAATTTCTGTACAAGCAACGCTAGCCTCCCAGACGATGATGAATTTACCTGCATCATATCTCTTTTTAGTTTGTTGTGCGATTGGTCAATTCCGCTACAAATGTCCAAGATATGTGAGAACATTGGAGCAGTTACAATTTCTGGAGAGACATTTGGATCCAAAGTTTGTCACAGGTTGTGCAACTACAACAGGATCATGGCATCCTGGTGTGACACTAATGGTGGTGTGTGCAGTAATGTTCTCTCATGCAGGCCGGGACAGTGACGAAGCTTCGATGTTCGTCAGACATTCCATCATGATTGACGGAGAGACGAAATGTCACATTCTAGCAGTTGTCAGGTGGAATGTACCCTATCCAGTTGACTTTGGCTACCTTGATCCAGTACGGGTGTACATGAATTATCGATACCAGTTTGAGCCAATGACCTTGGTGTCTTTCATTCCGATCCAAAGGTTGCGATGTCAATACAAAGCACGCCAATGCTTTGCTTCAGCCCTGGTGTTTCGTTGCTTTGTATTTATTTCATTTGAATAAAACTCATTACAAACAAACGCCAGGCGAAATATGAGGGTGAAAATATATCCATCTTTCTTCCAGTAGAAAGAAAGCTCCTCTGCTAATTTATCTAGGAAACGGAGATGGTCTGTTTTACCCAAAAGGGCCTATTTCGCACATACTAAGACAGTGGGGTAACATGATTGCAATTAAAAAACCGTTAATAATATAGGCATATTTCAAAATTTCTAAGTGATTGATGATTCAGTTGCCTGAGTCAAAATAACTTTTTGTCCCTTCAGTTGACTGATTAATCACCCTGTTAATTAGCAGTAATTAGTCAGGAAGTTAAACATAGTAGTGCATGTCAAGTGATGTGGTTCAATCCCAGGGATTCAATAAAAATGCACTGCATTATCTAGTTTGTTTCGAATTACTGTTTAATACTTTACTCGGCAAAACTTGGAGGAACTCCACTGGCACCATAATTCCTCCAAGGACC
>NMRB01000055.1:12669-42666 GCA_002633025.1 Notospermus geniculatus
CCCCCCCCCCCCCTTGTATCCGCCACTGCTCCGGTGTTAGCCATCCTCGCACCGCCTTCTCGCTCTTGGTTCAGACCCTGGCGACATCCATGCCATTTCAGTGGGGAACCAGTGCAGCACTGGACTCAGCCGAATTCAGCCAATCACAGCGAAACTTCTTTCCCCTCTTGGTCATTCTCAAAATGGCGGCTGTAAAAATTTCTCGATTCGCTGACGAAGTCGCTGAATTTTTGATTGTTCCTGAATTAACTTCGCGTCAAAATGATTCTCACGGATTATCTAGATAACGAGTACATACCAATTGGTTCAAAACACGAAGGTATGATCCAGTTCATGTGTTTGGGGCAGCTACATGTATCATTCGACAGCGTGCATAAATTATGGAATGAGATGCAGTGCTACGAGACTGGTATCCGGTAACTCGTTGGCACCAGATCTACATTATGCGCAGACGTTACTATTCTACTGAACAAGTGGTACTTCTACTACATAGTTTTTGCACTTACACCTGTATCCCGCGGTTCAAATACACCGGAGTTGTCTTGTCACGGTGAACGTCCCTTATAACAAATATTCTCCATTTTACCATGGTGAATTTTCAAACGGTAAAAGAAGGTTTACCATGGTGAAAGCCAATTATACCATGGTAAACTGTCATTTACCGTTCGAAATTACCATGGTAAAATGAAGATTTTCATAAGTGGCTCGAGGGCAAAATGGGGACTAATAGGAAGTTTTCGCGAAGCCCCAGAAACGCCTACACGAACGTATAGGCCTAATATCCTTTTGTTCGGTACTCTCTTCGTGGCATCGAACAATGGGTTTGGCGTTCGCGTTGGCGTTTCGGGGGCCTTGCGAAAACTCCCTATTAGCCCCCATTTTGCCCTCGAACGTTCAGTGTGACAAGAAAACTCCGGTGTTAGTATTTGAACCCCGGGATACAGGTGTACATGTAAGTGCAAAAACTGTGCAGTGGACGTACCTCTTGTATAGTAGAACTGTAAAAAATCGTCCGGTCCCATGGGTACAAATACTGATTTCCCCATGGGTTCAAATGAACCAACTGGGTAGCGTAAACCCAGAAATAGGTCAGTTGGACCCGAAAGCTGCTCATGGGTGCCAATACCCCACGGGTAGTAATCGTAGCTGGGCCAAAGTGACCTATGAAACTGGTCATTATGGGTTACTGCAACCTAAGGATTGTCTCTAAACACCGCTCTGTCGGGGTTGCCACGATCACACTCCTACTCAATTTGTTTAATCAATGCTGTTTTCATTTCATTAATTTCCCTCCTGTTGTATATATATATATATATGTGTATATAACCGCCTGCAGTTCTATTATTTAGTCTTTGTCTATCCTAGGGCCATTAATGCTTGTGCTTCGGCCCTCTATACTTTTATTGTACGTTTTCTTTCAAATAAATTACATTACATTAAGGACCTATCATTTCATACCCGAAGAACAAATATTCCGGGTACCATGTACCCATTCTCTTGTACCCATTTTAAAGAAACCCATGGCAAACGGGTCCAGATAGGGGACAAGGAATGAACCCATTCCCATGGGTTTCTCAAGCGTATTAGCTTTTACAGTATAGGCAGAATCACCGTCTTGCACTTTTCTCGGGAGTTGAAATGCTGTACCCTCGAGATTGAATATCGTATCGTTTTATGATCAGATCATCCTTGCCGACAATTATTGCTACACAAATTTACCCGCTTTCTTTCCCCCTCAAGATCTGCACCTTGTCAATATTTTACAATGGAAATAAATGAATGATCCATGCATTGCTTCCGCGTGACAAGTGCTTCGGGCAAAATTGTTACTCATCTTTAAGGACAAGATCACAAACCGCGGCCGCCTTGAGCCCTCTGACAGCTGCATGCAATGCTGTAAATTTTAAATCGCCCCCGGTACATAAACAATCAATCTTTAGTGTTCTAATGAACATCTTGAAGGGAAAAAACTTGAGCGGCAAAAATTTTCTCGTGTCGGATCTGTTCAGCCATGATGATCAGGGTGACATGGGTAATTTTGGTTTTGTTTGCACGAACTGTAACACTTTCTTTGACACACAACATTTAAAGCGAACTGTTCGCGCCTGTCAAGTTGTCTAAATAGAAAATCGAACGCCGCCATCTTGAACCCATTATCGTTCTCACATTGGGAAATAATTTCCTAGTACATGTGTAATTGCGTATTTGGACAAGCTGTGGCTTTCTTGTATTCGAATACAATTAAGAACACGGTCAACTACAAATCTAGGCTTACCTAAGGCTGGGCACACATTGACGGCAACTATCAATGTGGTAGGGGTGTTTTTAAAGTGGACTGACCCAACGCTGCGGGAATCGTCATTCAGCCGGGTCAGTCGACTTGAAAAACACCCCTACCGCACTGCGATTTCCGTCAATGTGCGCCTATCCTGAGGATGTACCGTACTCTGCTAAGTATGGAGATCTGTAATTTTGAAATTGTGAATTTCGTGGGCCACGAAATTATTCTTAGTGCCAATTTTGACTGCCGCGACTTATTCCCTTTAAGTATAATTGCAGGGAACTATTCAAGTCGTAAGTAGGTAGAAAACAAGGAATCTTTCACTCGGCAGAACCAATTTTACGTAGGCGTTGGATTAAAAAAATGACGGTTCCTTATTCTCAAGAATAAAAAAATATCCAGCTTTGCTTCTCTCAGGAGGTTTTAGAAACAATACCCCGCCTATGAGAGATGCACATTATTGTGTGGATCCCATCCTCAGCGACATGACTTTGTGATGTTGTGTTCACTGTTAAAAATATGTGTAAATTTACAGCAGCATCTGTAAATTTGCAGCAGAATTTTCACTGCATGGTTGCTGCAAAATTCATTTTACTGCAAATGCTGGCAGCAGAGTAACACAGCATTTTTCTGTATTTTGACAGCACCCGTTTGCTGTATTTTGACAGCAAAATGTTATAAATTCTGCAAGAAATGTTGTATTTAAAATTGAGAAACTGTTATCTTGCTGTTAATTTCGAGTAAAAAAACAGCAGTTTGCAGTAAAATGAATTTTACAGCAACCATGCAGTGAAAATTCTGCTGTAAATTTACTGTAAATTTACAGATACATGTATTACAGACATTTTTAACAGTGCTGGTTTGATGTCAATTTACACTTACTCTACACCAACAGCAGATACAGGCAAACATCAGTNAAGCTATGAATCCACTGCTGATTATCTGCGTTGCGATATGCTTTGCAACCTGCTACCTGCGATTGAATACGACCGCAAGGAACTGATACCGGTCGCCGATTATTGCCGACTGAAATTGACCACATCTTCTCCATTGGTGGAAATCACGTCTAGCGAGTCCACTACGCGATCGAGGGCCCAGTTTCAAAGCAATTCGCAACGCAGAATCAGCTTGAAAATCAATGGTGGATTCCTAGCTTTAAGCTAGGAATCCACTGCGGATTTTCTGCGTTTCGACTTGCTTTGCAACCAGCTACCTGCGATTGAATACGATCGCAAGCAACGGATACCCGTCGCTGACCGATTGTCGCTGAAATTGACCACATCTTCGCCATTGGTGGAAATCACGTCTAGCGAGTCCACTACGGCGATCGAGTGCCCAGTTGCAACGCAAACCAGTTGCAAAGCAAGTCGCAACGCAGAATCATCTTGAAAATCAATGGTGAATTCCTAGCTTAAGGAATTTTTAATTAAAGGGAGACTCTACTCATTGTCAACTTCTGAACTTTTATCAATCCATAGAGACGGCGTATGCCATGAATTGTGATGTCACTAGTGTCAATAGGCTGACGACCTTTGTAGTAGTGAATGAGCTAATACTGTGACTGCCTACGCCTATTGGTTGTACCTTCATAAATATGCATTGAGCACATATGACATCACATGTGCTGTGCAATGATGGTCATCTTGCGATTCAATTAAAATACTTAAAATGATGAGTTTGTTGATTTCAAAAAAATCTGACATGTTGCAGATAATAATGAATTTGAATGTATTTTAACCATATTTCAAAAATTTAAAATTTTACACAATGAGTGGAGCCTCCCTTTATAGGGTATGCGATCTCTTACTGGTATTTTGACTGCCGACGTAGAGGGAGCCACCTAGCGGCAGCAATTTATAAAAAGATTTATAAAAAAAAACATTAAAACATGTACGTAGTGCGAAAACCTACGATTGACAACAATAGTGAGTTTAAGAAACCAAACGTTAACGCTAACGATAACGCTAATTACGTCAAAATGACGTCACCCCCAGAAGAAATGAAGCAGATTCTTCCGATGTGACGTCAAAATGATGTCATTAACGTAAGCGTTAACGTTAGCTTATCGTTTCTTAAACTCACTAATGTGATAACATTAACTTACATTAAATCAAGCAGTTTGTTATGAACTGACAAATTAACACACGAGAAAAGGCGCCAGAAACTATCAAGTAGGCCACTCATCCGGAACTCCTCTCGGCTTTGTCAATCGGATATTGATACCGATTCCTATTCTAATGTATTCATTGCATGAACAGTATTTATTAAAGAGGTTCGATGTATTGAAGTCCATTTTCATTTCCTGAAGCGTCGATGAAATTTCGTGACAAAGCCGCAGAACGCAAGACTAGTTTACCGTAAAATGCATGGCACCAGTGTTATGTTAATAAAAATTGTAACTTTCAAGAATTTATAACCGTTTTCAACTATACCGATATGATCAAGGATTTTAACCGACAACACGAGGGAATACTGATCATAAATTCTACACCTTGGTTATCAGTATCACTTGACGAGTCCTAGCCTTGTGGTTATTACGTCCGCTTGACAAGCGGCAGGCCNAGTACATTCTTGTAACAGACCCCATCAAGTGACTGTGAATGTTAAAGTCCTAATTGTGCGTACTTTTTTACAACTTGAGAAAGTTTGGAGATATAATGGTGATCAAGATGCTTTTTGTTTCATTGAAAAATTCCCACTGATTAAAAAGTTATAACATATTTAATGGATTTGGTCAGAGGAGAATGTTGGGCCTAATTTGATGACGTCATTGCAGTAATTTGCATAATGAGCATGCATTTTAGAGCTAGTAATGGACTTACGCTAATTCATGTGAGAAAATCAAGTCAGAAATTAGTCAATTAGTAAATAATTATGTAAATGTAAATGAACTACATGTATGTATTATCTCCACATTGGATGACTCAGATTTGATTTCATTTATCCCTGCAATGACGTCGCGCGTAAATTAGCATTTCGACCCTGGTTAGTTCCTAACTGTACGGAAAATAGCACTGGCATTTTAACACACACATTCCTCGATATCTCCCAAACTACTCATCCGAATTTGACAGAACAAAAAGCAAAATATATATATTTATGTATTCTATACACTTCTGTTATAATCTGTGTAGTCAATTTTTAGATGCAGCTAGGACTTTAAATTTTAAAAGTGATTCCTTGATAAATTATTCATTTATTTATTTATTCATTATAAATTCGTGGGTAAATTCTTCATTAAAACATAAATATAGATAAAACATCCCTTAAAACATTTTACATATAGATATCACAGAATTGATAAAACATAGGCTACATCTAAAACATTTAGCATTGGATACTAGTATGACAGATAAAATTTACGAAGAAAACCCACAGGGAGAAGACGGTAGGCCGAAGCCTTTAAAATTGTCCCTCCCAAGGTTGACTGTGGTAATATTAGGCATCCGCCACTCGTTACTGACGACTACGTGCAGCAGTAACCCATTGCATACGTTATGCACTGATCTTATCGTAGTCGTTCGTAGTCGTCAGTAACCCGTGGCGGATACCTATTAAAACTCTGATGAATTACGTACATGTACTTACTTTAATAACCTAACGTAAGATTTTAAAACACCGAGTTAAAGTTAACTTTACCTTGAAACCCACTGATAGCCGTGTAAATTAGATACAAAAAAACACATAAATGAACACTAAAGAATTATCCTTGAGCCGTTACTTTCAACGCATAATGATTATGCTTTGCAGCCACTGAGAATGATATGCTATTAAGTGGCTATGACTTGCAGGTACATGTAACCTCAAAATAGTATTGTTTCCCCAATCTTATCTTTTTTTCCTTTCAGTCTAAAGAGACATAGGGATGAGAACACACTAATGGACTTCTGAAAGTGACGTCGCCCCGCCAATGCGTCGCTGTAAGTACAACATGTTTTGTAGTTGCTGCATTTCAACACTTCACTTCTCTTTGATGAAAAGATTTGAGGTAGTGCATGTAAGTTTAATCCCCTTGCCCTTTAAGGGCGGCAATAGGACTCTCTCCGCGGTAACCTCCTTTATCATATTCCGTACATGTGCTACTGTGTACAGGTATAATTGTTGTGGTACATTATCTGCAACTCTACATCAGGGTTGTAGCTAGCTTTTATGGCCTAGGGGACAAAATTGATTGAGTCTGGAGGGCGGAGCAGGAGGGGGATCTGGGGTCTCCCCCAGAACAAAATTGAAAATCGACATCCTCTCAGATACATTTTCCCCACATCTGACACTACAATAACTTGGCTTGAAGAGCGGAAATAACCTTTTAGAGCAAAAATTTGTTTTGTTCCTTTTCTGCGCTGGGAGGGGGCATTTGCCCCCCCCCCCCCACTAGCTACGCCACTGTACATAAGGCCATCCTGAGAACATCAGGGGTTCTTATCGCTCGCTCCCTTCGTCATCGCACGTTAACGTTATCATTCCATTTCTTTAACTCCCTATTATTCCTTGCCTTACACTAAATTGCCAGCAAGATCAAGAAAAACTGTCAAATGTACTGCGGGTTTAAAGCCTCACTGTATTGAATTTTACGATATTTTCAAAGTGTTAGGGGAGTGCAGGTATAGGTCTCATAGCATCTTGAAGGTCCCCAAAATACTTGTCTGATACGTACTTCAACGAATCAAGCCCTAGTTTTCAGCACACATTGAAAAAAACTGCAGGTAGAGCTCTAATGTAGATAGAGCATAGTACATTTTACACTACACTAACGTCGGAGGACGTAAGCACTTTCTGAATTCAATACAGTGAGGCTTTAACATTTTTATACCGGTGTAACGTTTTTCAGTGAGGTCCGTGTGCCAGTGTGACAATACAATACTAATAGATTGACGGAATAAGCGGCGACTTGACAATGGGCGACACACAGAGAAACAGCGAGTCCGTTTCCCAGTGTGTTCCGAACAATGGAAATCACACAGAAAAACGGCCACACTGAAAAACGTTACATCTGTACAGTCACTCGCAGCGCGGTCCTGTCCGGATAAAAATCCAGCGGTTTCCTCACTGAGAACGATGTCCAGTGACGTCTACCACACGACGAACATTTCTTCAAGACTCCAGACTTCTGAAGGAAATCATCTAAAAAAAATTGTCACAATATCCTCAACTTGTGATCCTCGTCACCCTATCAATCTCGATTTCCGCCTGGCATATCCATTTTCTGTGGATGCCAAGTGTAATTGACACAAACAGGGCCCCTTGCACCAATGTCAGGTGTAATGTTATCTAAACACAAAGAAATGAACGCGATAATTTCGCATTATTCTTTTTGTACGACAATTTGTTTTTCTAGCAACGGTCGTCAAGATGGATATGGGGGACAAAGGATACATTTTTGTTGGCGTCTGTATGTTTTTGGGGGGGGGGGGTCGAGGTGTGACAAGAGTCTATATCGTACCTCAAGTAAGTTTCCGTGAATAGGATTGGCCGAGAGCAGTCACGTGAGCGGTCAACATTTCGGGATGTCCTCCCAGAAAATATTTCCGGTTGGAATGTTTTACTGCAAAATGCTTGCGTTGAGACGGCCCCATTTTGTTTCTCGCTTCAACTGAGACGGCAGTTTTGCAATCAAAATCGCCAGAATACCAGTCAATTTTTATTGTCAGGTTTTGTACTCGACATAGACAGCATGGGTCAACTGTTAACATTTGTCTTAACACAATAGCCCAAACTTATCGTATGTTAAAGCTCACAATTTCAAATGAGAAATGAGCAAGCGAACAGCGCCAATCTGCGCCATATTTTTGTTTGAACAGTGTCGTGCGTTCATCTACGTGCGCATCGACATTACAGCCGTGCTGCGGCGCACTGCAGATATGAGAATGCCTCAAGCTTTGAAATAAATGCACGACCTCAGCGATTTTGCTCGATTTTCCTCCGGTCCGAAATTTTTACCCACCCAGCAACTCATTGGTTGTCAGCAAGACCTCTGAAGCCAAACCGAGGCTAATGGGTTTTGCAATGAAATTATTGATACTTTTGAATATAGAAACAATGACCATCCGAATATTACCTGACAACGTCAGACAGTTGTAACTCGGACATTCATTCCGAGGACTACCACTTCTTTCACAACGATCTGAGTTGTTTTACTGCAACTGCTTCAGTGGCTAACCCATTCGCATTGGCGTTCGGGTGGCTTTGTGAAAACTCTATTTGCAGTTAACCTTGACCTATGCCTTTAGTCGCTTCTCTATTTTTTTTTCGTACGCGGTCAGTGTCAGGTTGTGTCTTCTTCGCGTGCCGCAAGCTTTGACTCCTGCCAGGCAGAACAACCAAACGGGTTCGTACCGCTTTAGAGAGCAATATATGGCCACTTTACCCGCGTTTATTCAAGCAGTAGGAGATTGTTGGTTCGTGTATTGAAGATGCACTCTTTGGCTGAAACTACTGTGACATTAGATTGGACAAAAAATATATACATGCGGGAATAGACTAGTACCTGGTCCTACCGATGGTGTCGCTTTTGAATGGTAGGACCAGTCTTGGCCGCCATTTGTGGAGGAATTCTGACAGTGACGTCACTGAAAATTTTATGTAAATTTATTCAATTCTCAATACGGCTGACGTACCAGAATGCAGATCGAAGGTGACCGACCTTTGACCCAGGAAATTCACCAATCACGCCGGGGGTTTTCCATGTTAAAAATAGAAAATCTATCAACATAATAGTTCACATACTTACCACCTACGCCAGCACCGACCAATCAGAGGCACGAAGGTGGTAGGCACGCCCGGTCCTAACATATGCAAAAGCCCGATGTAAAATAGTTAGGATCGAGTACCAGTCTAATGCGGGAATAGCCTGAGGCGCTCAGTCTCTGTAAAATACGCATGCGCGAACTGCGCAGCATTACAGAGATTGGGACCAACGTCAACAATTTTTGTTACGAGAATACCGAAATCCTGGTATCAACGCTGATTGGTCAATTTTGAATCCAGATGTTTAGAGCCATGCTGATTGGCCATTTTAGGGCTCACATGCTTGCAAAATGGCGGCGCTCTATTTAACGAACTTCAGTCAGACAGAAGCAAAGCTTGGTAATACCTTGATCGCACCATGGCGATCTTTCCCCGCAGCACTGATGATCTGATCCTCCATCAGTAACACTAAATGAGATAGACACAGGACAGTCGTGTCGTCTTTATCGAGAAACTTGCCAAAGACCGATGCCGCCGATCATGCGCAAAGCAGCATCACAAAAGTTTTAGACGTTGTGGCCAGACCCTCGATCTACCAACCGAGGGTCTGGCTGCGCGAGACTAAGGCGGGAATTTTAAAATGATCGAGCGTTTTTCTTTTTTAAACATGATTTCGGCCTACAGATGAATAATGCCTGTTCCAAAGCCCCCAAAACGCCAACAAGAACGTCTATCCTTTTGTTCGGTGCTCCCTTCGTGGCATCGAATAATGAATTTGGCGTTCGCCTTGGCGTTTCGGGGGCTTTGCGAAAACTCCCTAGCAGATTATCGTAACTCGGAATTGCATTCCAAGGACTGCCACTCCTTTCACACCGGGGGCAAATGTTCGTCAGCGGTCTCTGAAATCAGCCACGCGCCCAAAACAAACCCGGCTGCACTTCCGTCTCCAATAATACGTCGGCACCTCGTGGGCAGTATAATGACCTCCGGCCACAAACAACCAAGTTCACGTACCGGTACACGTTTAGTGACAGCCAGCGCAGGTTTCGAATTGAGATGTTGTTATTCCCAGTGTAGGCGGTTGATTTATCATGTGGATTTTGTTTACAGTAGCGGAATATGTGATTAACTACATTGCACACTCATGGGAAAAAGTAACATGAATGGATACCAGGTGTTTTATTGTTGTTTTTTTATTTCTCAAAATCCAGAGGAATCGGAACCAGTCATTGTTGGTTCAGCCGGGCGGCTTGAGATACATGTAATGAGTAGGCCAGTATGTGTGGATTAATTGTAACGTCGACAACAGAACAGTGGCTTGGCATACAATAATGACATGAACGATGGACACCCGAACCATGGAGGGGTGTACCTCTCCATGGTTCGGGTGTACAGACTGTATAGGCCTATTATAGTACAGAGGGGATGCATACATACTAAAGGGTGTACGTGTTGTCTCTCACAGGGGTGTCTCAAGGGTGTCTCAGTGTTGTAGACGAACTCCTGTTGCCTGTGACTACACCTGGGACGAGGCTGGGTAACCAGGCGGCGGCGCACAAGTCGGCGGCGTTGTGTGACGTATACACCAAACCTAAATTAGGCCCGCAAATAATAATTTCACGCTCTGCTTACTCAATTCCACGTCTCAAACTTCAGTCTTTACGGTCTTCATCGTTCCCCATGCGTTCCAGCCTCAAACGCGCCTTAGTCGCGAAGCACAGCCCATTTTTAGTCATTCTCGAAAAATTATTTACATAACCATATCACATGTATCACAGCAGCGTTCCACTTTTGACGTCAGATTGCTTCGCAGATTGGCCGCGTAGCGGCGTTCCGGGAACATGGCGTCTAGGCTAAGCAGAAATACAGTAAAATCACCTTTTATTGGTGGTGCTCAGAATTTTCTGTAGGTCCTTGTTCTGAAGGTATTTGAAGATATTTGAGGGCCAGAATGGGGGTGGGTTATAGCTGATTATGTGTCAGCAAAGGTACTTCTTTGGAACTGCTGAACCATGAACTGTGGAGAAAGTTCGTGGAGTGTGGTTGGTACTGAAATGTGATCACCATGATCACAGTGCACACACCAAATAAAAATGCCGATCTTGAAATCAACACTTCTCATAGCCATTTTGTGTCTGCTTCACTGATCACACAATTTAATCAAAGTGAACCACATAATCTCCCCATTCTGGCCCTCAAATACCTTCAAAACCAGGGCCTACAGGAATTCTGAGCACCACCAATAAAAGGTGATTTTACTGTATGTACCTAATACTGATTGTACCAAATGTTCTCATCCATTGAATGAGTATAAGCAAGAATATATAAGTACATGTACCATATTTTGATATATCTTGAAAACGACAAGAGATTTTTCGAAACGTTTTTCACAGAATTTCTTAGACATCATCAGGGAATAATAGCAAGCTAATTTTGAAATGAAAATTGGGGATTCTAAAAATTGTGTTTTTTCTTGATATTTTGAAATTTATGATAATTTGCCACAAATCCAAAATTTGGTGTGTCATCATTTAGGCAAAATATTTTTGTGTATAAAATGACAATCTTGCCCACAAATGACCATTGGCATCTCAGCAGAATAGGAAACATGACTGTCTTTTTATTTTTTAACAAGACTGTACTTGTACCTTTGGATTCTTTTTACTGCAGTCGGGTCAGAGATGCGAAAAATTGAAGTGGGTATTGAATTTTTTACATGAAGACGGATGTACCTTTTATCCAAGTGTGTCATTTTATTGACAGATTAGCACTATAGCATGGACGTCGATCAGCCGCCTCGATTCATAAATAATGATACTGAACTGTGGCTCAGCTCAAGTTTTTTTCGAACTTCGTAAACACAAACGATAAGGTACGCTCAGTAAAGTGCTTCCGACCTTAGTAAAGACAAACGATAAGGTACGCTCAGGTAAAGTGCTTCCGGCCTCAGTAAAGACAAACGATAAGGTACGCTCAGGTAAAGTGCTTCCGGCCTTACTAAACACAAACGATAAGGCTGCAATCACATAGAGCTACACGCTAAACGGACACGCCGGTTAACAATGGCTTCACAGTCGCAAGCCCTTTATGAAGCCATTGTTAACTGGCGTGCCCGTGTAGCGTGTAGCTCTATGTGATTTCAGCCTTAGAGACATGTACGCTAAGGTAAAGTGGTTCCGGCCACAGTACACACATTTTGCTAAATGGTTCACATTGAAAACAAGAAGCAATCACATAGAATTTGCGATTTTTTTTGCAGCCTTATCCCAGCCTTATCGTTTGCGAAATATACTCTACATGTATGTGTATTTCGTGGACTCATATTGGGCAATTCGTATACGTGTAGCTCTATGTGATTTAGGCGTGTACCAATGGCTTCATAAAGGGCTTGCGACCATGAAGCCATTGTTAACCGGCGTATATACCTTTGATTGATTGTGATTGTGATTGTGATGTAAATGTGGTGAATTTTACGCTTGTTGTTTTCTATATAGCGCCTGAGGAAGACCCCGATTGGGGTCGAAAATTTGCGAAATTTTTGGAGATGACTTCCCGATTTATTGTATACTGTGTGTCGTTTTCTCTTTTTTGGATATCACGAAATTACAATGATACCATAGCACTGTTGATAGCATTATACTTCAATTCCATAACAAGCTATCGCATATGCGCGATATTTGCCGGAATCTTCATCTTTTGCGCAGAGTTGTGGGCCTAAAAAGAATCGCGCCCCCGAGATGAACCCACGAAACTACCAAGATACCACGATAAACTGGCGTGCAAATTACCGGTGGCGGTGCCGCAACATCGCTGTTGTGGAAAAGTGTTTTCCTAACACAAATTAGGTTTGATCTCTTAGACCTCGCCTCTGAAATCCGCGAGCTTTCGGCGACAAGAAGCCATACACTTCAACAAAATTCCCTTATCATCACCGACTCCATTTTCGAATTGAAGTAAACGTCTTTGAACGTGCGGGATTTTTATCACCGAGGCATCACGGGACAAATTATGCACTGCCTCCATTAAGAAAATTATTTTCACACTGTCTGAGAATGGTTTACGCACGTCCTGTACCGGAATTTGATTGACAAAATAAACTTGCCGGTGAAATTATATATCACATTGAGCGAGTCTTACGCATGTTTTCGTTGAGTTGCATTACGTGCGTTATGCTGGAGGCATGACTATTGAGTTAATAGCACTTAATGCCAAAGGAGTTTACAACCAACATGATTAAATTCACGCGAGCGTCAATTCTGGAACACGTTCTGGTTAAAACCATAAAGGAATCAAACATAAAGGTTTAGCTGCGAACGATGAAGTAACTGAGGGATACACTTCATGTGTTGCCACCAGATGTCTCTCGCTGCCTGAATTTTGGCAATCTCGTACCCAGATCTACCTCGTCCGAGGATATCTCTGGCAAGTGCTACGACCTGACCAAAATTTCTGGTCAACCGCTGGCAGCGTGCCAAAAATGTTTGTTTCACACTGTGTGACACAATATTTCGTTCTTCGATGACTGAAAAATATTATTGCTATTGATCTGAAACTTTGTACACATATACCCCTAGGTCAGAAGACCAAAGACACCAAGTTTCGGTCCGATTCGGTTCATGGCTTGGCCACCAGGTGGCCAAAACCAAAAACATAAAAAGTGCAATAACTCCTGAACTAATGACTGGATCATCTTCAAATTTTTACCGTAGGTGTATCAAATTAGGATACATAACATACATAACGGGTTTTTGATTTGACCTATTTTTCAAGGTCACAGAGGTCAAAGTTCTACAAAAGTAACGAACCTGCCACAGTTCGTCATTATTTCACCAAGCGACTTCATATCTTGCATAAACGTGTATTAGAGGGGTACCTTCAAAAATACCGAGTTTCGGCCCGATCTAACATCCAATATGGCCGCCAGGTGGCGTAACCTGAAAGTCATCGAAGTGCCATAACTCAGGAACGGCTTGGCCCAGAGTCCTCAAACTTCCCTCTAGATGACCTTTCTAAAAGGCTGTGGAAACGTTTCACTTTTTGGACATTCTCATACGTATACAGTCGACTGATATATAAAAAGTGAACATGAAGCAGGCCTCTGTTCGTGCATGTACCCAATTCAAACTGTCCCCGCCTTGGGTAATTTGCAAGTAATACGAAATGACGTTGACTAAAAGCCGGTATTTCACCAATAGGCAACGGTGGTTGCTAAGATTTTTTTTCAATTTGAGTTTATCCCTGCCTACATGTAGTTCTCGTCGACTGTTTTCATCATCTTGTTCTTACATCTGAATTATTGTGCACAATGCTACATGTTGAAAGACCTGCACTTCATTCCACATCCGAGTGGCGCGAGGTTTTCAGCCGATATCTCCACAACGGCTGGGTCAAATTCGACATTCCATACATCAATTGACTTGTCTTTCTTGTCGGTATCTTTCTGCTATCTTCGTTTTTCGCGTAAGCCCGGCATAACGGATCCCTTTCTCAAAACCCATTTCATCTCGCTATGGTGTTCAGTGCAGTTTACACGTGCGCGATGCATTGTGCCACTTCAAAATGGCCGCCATTTCGGCCGTAAACACAACCTGTGATTTGGAAAAGAACTTTTTTCTGTCACGTTTTTCGAGAAAATGACAGTGATATGGCTGTAGCGGCAAAAAAGACAAATCGATTGATGTATGGCATATCAAATTTGAGCCAGCCGTTGCGGAGCTATCGTTGATAAACCTCGCGCCACTCGGAACTGGTAGGTAGAATAACATATGCAAAAATTCAGCAGTGCAACTTAATCAAAATGAGCTGTAGACACTTTTCTTGCCACACGTGAACATTAACAAATACCAGTCCTGAAAATGTGCAAATACGCATAAAGAATGTAAAAAATACGCATAAAAACGCCCCTCTGACCTTTCAAGCACTTTCCTTGTCTAGAAACCTGCTTGAAAGGTTAGAGGGCGTTTTGTATGTGTATTTTGCACATTTTTAGGGTGAAAGCTATGTTCTTTTTTCTGACTAACGTAGGCGCGCCGAGAAAACGCCCGTCGCCTTTACATTGAACCTTTTAAGTAACGGTTTAAGTTGACGAAAACTGTTACGCGTCCTTTAAGTAATAAAATACGAATGTGGCATGGATTTTATTCTGCGGACTAATGAAAAATACACCAACATCGCTGTTTTACGGTCACAAAAACTTCCTTTTACACTTGGATCTACTTCCTCCAACATTATCATATCAAAACTGTCAATGTGAGGACTTCGATTCGAAGATATCTGCCTTCTGTGTGTCAGCGAGGTCCCACCGCCAATTAATGGGGATCCTAGCTACATGTACGATAGAGGGCAGGCCCTACAATGGGTCATATGAATAAAGACTAGAAAATGCGTTTACTTGAATTTTTCAATACAAATGCACTAGGCAATGCTGTACAAATCTGAAGTAAAAGCATACATGTATACTAGTCTTTATTCATATGACCCAATGGACGCTTTTTGTGTTGGAAATTGATCAGGACCGGGATGTCAGTTTTATTTCAATAGTTTTAACCACTAGCGACACCTATTGAGGCATGGGCTAGGGTCCCCATTGTCTCTTACTGGCTCTTCAGACCGTCCGTTCCATGGGTGCCTTTACCTTTTGCCCGTGCAAGGGCAAGTAAAAGACCCCATCCAATTGAGGAACACGATAGCATGAATCCACCTTACCAGGGATAATAATGCAATGGCTTCGGCCCTGGCGGAAAAATCTCAGTTGATACAAAAACCCGGGGCGTGTGATAGAATCTGAAGCCAGACTTCGGTGACATTCGTTGTATGTCCGTCATGCAACGAAACTAACAATGGCGTGTTCACACAGAGAAAAAATATTAAAAACTTGGTAAAATTTATTCGATATATTGAATATCAAAAATTTGGTAAAATATATGTGACCCGTCTAAGCCAGGCGCATGTCGGTCGTTGGCTTGGCAGGTTGAGACCATGTTTGTCAGTTTCACTATTGTCTGTCTATTGTGAAATCTGAAATAGTCTATTTCTTTTCATTCTCTCCCGGTGTCATCTTAGGGATCGTCCATAAAAATCAATGTGCAAATAAAAATCAATTTATTCCGTATATTAAGTATCAAAAACCTAGCAAAATTTATTCGATATATTAAATATCAAAAACTTGGTAAGATCTATTCGGTATATTAAATATCAAAAACTTGGCAAAAATTTATTCGGTATATTAAATATCAAAAACTTGGTAAAATTTATTCGGTATATTAAATATCAAAAACTTGGTAAAATTTATTCAGTATATTAAATATCAAAAACTTGTTAAAATTTATTCGGTATATTAAATATCAAAAACTTGGTAACATTTATTCGGTTATTCGGTGTGGGTAATATTTTTACTCAGTAAAATGATCCTGGTGGAATTTAGGTACCGTAAAAAATGTGTCCCCATGACATTACGAAAACCTAAAATGACGAGACATTTTCGTAAGATACATTATGTTCGCTTTCAATCGTATGGCAGGATCCGTTTTTATCAAAATACATTTCCACGAGTCGGATGTTCATTTCCACAGCAGAAGACAGTGTCTCGTTCACACGAAAAAAATTATCCGTCTCCGCACCGCAGGGTATCGGGGTCAAAAACAGTCCAGTAGGCCGCGAAACATGGTCCGATGCGGAGAATTACGTTTGAGAACTAATCACAACAGGTTAGTGTTCGGTGTCAAACATATTCAGCTTTGATACCTAACCCTAAGACTACGAATAATGACCATCGATCTCGTGGAAGATAGTCGCTGTTAATATTCAGCTCTGGGCGGGGAAGGTTAATGGTAACTCGACTTCAATTACATGTAGCACTTTGCCATGGTGAATGAGCACTGTGAGGAGGAAAAGTGGGTGGTTAACCCGACGAGGTTTCAGAATTTGACAAAGAATTTTGTCCTCACATGAATCGCTGGGTGAGGGCAGAATTCGACTTCCTCTCTTATCTATTTTTGGTGTTAGGCGCCACTTGACAATGGGGGAGGCACTGATCAATATGTCTTTCTCTTTCATTAAACCGGCAAGTAGCAAGGCCACAGGTCCTGCAGTTTTTCCGTCGATCAGGGGAATGTCCCTTTTGGTAAACAGCAACTTTAGGGTCTAATTAAAAGCTAATTAAAGCGGATTGTTCACGTTTGTCCAAAGTGAACTAAAAATACGGAGTTTTCGCAAAGCCCCCGAAACGCCAACGCAAACGCCAAAACCATTGTTCGATGCCACGAAGAGAGCACCGAACAAAAGGACAGACGTTGCGCTTCGGGAGCTTTGCGAAAACTCTGTACTAATAAAACAACCCGTTTTATTCGTAACAACAACTGGTAAATGCATTGCGGCGGCCGATCCGGAAACTGTTCTGTGGAATCTTTGACTCGGCGCGAATAGTCCCTTAACATTACTACTACCCAAATTCACGTTCTCATATCAGAATGTACGAACAGGATAACTTAAGGAATAAATTTGGTTTGATAAGATTACTACATGTATATAGGTCATAGAAAAGATGTCGATATTTCTATTTTGAGGGTGCATCCCTTCAACTTATTGATTTAATATTTTGGCCCAGTGCGTTTCATCTACATGTAATAACAATAACAATGCACCATTGGAATCAGGCGAGAGGCCCTTTATCGATTATGGCTTGTCTGTTAGGAGGAGGTTTAAAAACTCATAAACTAAAAACAGCACTTCGTTGAGAGGTGTATGATAACATTCAACAGAGAATTTTTATGGTTTCTTTGATGTTAGCATATGTCAACAGGAACTGCTTCAGAAAACTTAGAGGCAACGGAAGCAATGGGACTGTAAGTGGGATTTGGCCTATGACGGACTAAATATAACCTATGCGTAAAACATTATTGAACTTTTATGGTAAGGGACCGTCTCAAAAATACCTACACTTTGAAACCTGTGTCACACCAATTGTTTGCGTATTCTGTCCATCTTTAGGGGTCACTCCACTATTTATTTGGGGTCGTCTGTGCAGTCGTCTGTGCATTGTAAAAGAGTGCATTACTTAAAAACTGAGTTTCCTCTAATATCATGAGAGTTGTGGTCCCTCTGTTACAAGTAAGGCCTAATAATTGGTTGTTTTAGATTTCTATAGGCCCGTGCTCCTTTAACACGGTATTGCCACTTTTTCTCGACAGCCGGCGCCACCGCGCCACTCTCCAAGCCAGGGCTACGTTGTCGGCGAATGACCCGATTTACTGCGTACATTTTGTAATGCATTTTTGTAGTTTGTCTTACTGCCGCTAGGTGGCTCCCTCTACGTCGGCAGTCAAATAACGCATTTGAGATCCAATACCGTGCTCCTCCTCCAAGTTTCATTTCAAATGGTTATTATATTTTGTCACTTTGGCATGCGGATGAACATTGTGCTTTGGCGAGGCTGTTGGGCTCGGAAATATCAGGTCTGTAGAATGTGGAAAATTTCTCAGACTCCAAGTAACTAAAGTTGTTCATAAGTTTATATTTATTGGAAAACATCATTAGTAAGTTGCGTATGAAATTTCATGAAGATAAAATTTCCTAAGATTAATTCTTTGAGAGTTTTGTATGCACAGTGGATGTACAGCGAATGTATGCGATTGGAAATAGTGGTGTAACACCTTTAAAGAACGCAGCTTGATGAAAGCCACACGCTAATGCCTCGTTACATATTAGGCTACTGTCCTTGGAAACAGTGAAAACATGAAAATACAACCTTGGATCACTCACGAATATTGTGGAGGTGATATTGTACACGGTTCGTTGGGATCCGGGGTTCAGCTTCACGGAGGGAACGCATCGCCTGCGTGGCCTTCCCAATGTTCATTGCAGCAACAAGCATTGCGCCGTGTGCGGTAAAAGCAAGCTTCTTGCTTAATACCACGTGCAATGAGTAATGAAATGACCAGGACCATTGTGCTCACCTGGCTGTTGTAGTTATTAATGACTAGAAATAGAGAACATTATCTGGCAAGTTTATACGACTTTGACGGAATCCATGTCAATTACCAAATGACGAGTCACATATTATCTTCCTGTTAGGAACGGTGACTTCCCAGTTCGCCCAATCCCAGTTCGCCCATTCCCATTTCGCCCAATTTTTTTCCCCATTTCGCCCTCTGCCATCTCGCCCCCTACCCATTTTGCCCTTTACCATTTTGCCCCATTGCCGCCTCGCCCAATCATCTTTTCGCCCACTTACCATTTCGCCCTTTTGCCAATACACCCTTTGCCGATTCGCCCAATGCCATCTCGCCCCTTTACCATTTCGTCCCTTCACCAATTCGCCCAATGCCATTTTGCCCATTCATCATCTCGCCCCTTTACCATTATTAGTTTTGGGCCTCAAAATGAGAATGGGCGAAATGGCTTTTGGGCGAAATGGGAAGGGGCCATTTGGGAAAAGGGCGAAATGGTCATTGGGCATAAATAGGAAAGTTGGGTGAGATGGCTTTTGGGCGAAATGAAAAATGGGCGAAAATGAAATTGGGCAAAACGGCAAAAGGGCAAGACAGATATTGGGCGAACTGGGAAAAAGGCGAAGTGGGAAAGGGCGAAAAAAGAATGGGCGAGACGGGAAAAAATTTGGGCAAAATGGGAATGGGCGAAATGGGATTGGGCGAACTGGGAATAAACCGTTAGGAACTATAAAACATTATGAGTTATTGCATTTTTGTGTTTTTGTTTGTGGCCACCTGGTGGCCAAGCCAAGAATCGAATCGAATCGGACCGAAACTTGGTGTCATAGGTCATCTGATCTAGGGGTAAATATGTACCAAGTTTCTGATCAATAGCCGCAGCGGTTACGAAACGTGCCCTGCTAACGGACGACGACGGACGACGGAGACACCATAAGGACTAGAGCTCACAGGTGAGCTAATTAAAATCAAACATGTTTGATCGGAGCAATAAGTTGAGCGCAAGAAGCAATGAGCTCTTGAAAACATCCGCAACCGACAGTTTTGTGGCTTACCACTTAATAGGAGCAGTCAGCCGCGCTTATTGCCAAAAGATGGAGCAAAGTTCTAGTTGACCAATACAAAAGAGAATTTTCTTGATTGGTGCTTAGTCAAGCATAAAGGGGTCGCTAGGCATTGAATCGCACCGAAGTGACACCTATTGGTCAACTGATTGATAGCTTCTATTGCTTGCAGTGAGCATGAAAAGTTTTCTCGTGTGCGGGCTTGAACATGATGGAACTAATAGACAGTGGTACTAACCCAATGGCAAAGCACCAAGGTTTTTATAGAAGATATTGTACATGTACGTCCGATATTTTCAGATAAACTATCGAAATTCTTTTTTAGGGTTTCGGCTTTTTTATCCGTTACCGACAGGAGACCTTGAATGTTTTTTTTCTGGAAAAACCTCGTCAAAAAGCCTATTTGGTTTTCAGGCAAATCAATTCTTTTTTCACATATACCACGTCCAATGAAAAAAAAATATTTTCCCGTCTTCCCATTTTTGTGCAGATGCTCAGTTATGATGTTTATTTGTGCCAGTTATATTGAATTAATAAACTTTGAAGAAATCTCAGCAAGCAATAGTCGGCAAACTCTCTCCTCCGTCAATTCTTAGTGGTGTATTCTCATCTCGGCGATTTCCGCAGGCAATCTGGGGCCGACGATTTTTTTAACCCATTTAATCGCCATACAGAATGCTTCAACAATACTTGACGAAAAAGCTTTGATAGAACAGAAAATTCCTTACCGTAAAAAAGATGTAAGAGATTTTTTGAATAACTGGAACTTGAGACATAATCATCAAGTACCTCATTAAGTGACGTCACTGGAGGGAAATAAGCATACATGTATACTTTCATGTATCTACATGTATGCTAATTTGCTCAAGCAACACTAAGTCGGATGAAGAAATCTAAAAATACATCAACCATTGTTAATTTTGAACACAGCAATCTTTTGTTTTTTGAGGTGGCTGAATGTTTTGTTTTTTTTTTCATTCACTTATTTCATTTTATCTGTTTATTTATTCAGTTATTTATTTTGTTCTCCGTACCGTTTCCTTTTTTGACATCACGATAAATTTGCATTTTTCTGCATATGTCTACATGTAGTTAACTACATGACATTTACATGTACATGTAGCAGCACTGCAAATTAATTGATATCTCATTTTAATATTGATATCCAACATAGGCCACAAAGAACACAAAATGATAGTAAACATAAAGTCGTCTTCAAATCTCGCAAATTTTCGTCCCGATTCGGGGTCTTCCTCAGGCACTTTCTATAGACATGTACGGTTAAAAGTGTACCTATGTTTACAGTTTTTCCAGGATAGTTTTTATTCAACAAGAGATTGCAAGTAAACTGATATATCGATAGATGACATGTTTATATCTAAATATGATAGAGTTATCTCGTTATAATGACGCGCACAAACTTTTCTGGGGGACAGTTGAAAATCTGCCGAGTGCTACACTATTTATCCATTACATAATATAATAGTTGACATCCCAGAAGTGAATGAGCTGGAATATATCTGAAGTATTAATAAATTATTTATTAATAGTTCAGTATTATTAAATACTAAATAAAATATTTCAATTAAGTATTTACTTTATTAATACTTCAGGTCGACAATTGGGATCCAGCTCATTCACTTCAGGGATCTCAACTAGAAAGTGCCTGAGGAAGACCCCGGTCTTGGCGACATTTGGAGACGTCCTCATTTTAATATTGCACAGACGTTGAAAAAGTGAACAGAAAATTTAATGTCCTCCTGACATTATAAATCAACAGCGCGATTTAAGATTTAAATCAGGATTTTACGGAGAAAGTATTTGATGTCGCAAGGGCCCAATATTTGCAGCGCAATTTATATGCCAATAATACTCATAAAATAAAACGGCATCATTGAGAATACATGTATTAATATTCAATGAAAATTAGACTAAAGGGAATAAGAAATAAAAGTAGAAAATAATAAGTGGGAATTTTTGGAAATTTGCGGGAATTTTTCAATTTCTCAAATTGTGAGAAAATGTTTTCCCATTTTGAGAAGTTTTCTTAAAATGACATATTTTGTCTGATTTTTTCGGGCAATATTTCTAAAAATGGAAAAAATTTCTCCCAATTTTAGAAATTGACAAATTCGCGTAAACTGCCGGCCAAAATTTCCCACTTCTTATTTTCCACTTTTATTTCTTACTCCCTTACTAGTACCACATCCTACCAACCTGCACGCTGCAGTCGGACGTGGTTTGGTTGGTCAGACCAGTATTGGGCGCCATTTTGGAGGCATTCTGCCAGTGACGTCATTTGGGAATTTTATGTAAATTATGTAAATTTATTCAATTCTCAATATGGATGACGTACCGGAATGCAGATAGAAGTGACCTACATTTGACCCACGAAATCCACCAATTACGAAGGGGTTTCCCATCTTAAAAATGGAAAAAGGTATCAACATAATAATAGTTCCTATACATACCATCTGTGCCAGCACCGGCCAATCACATGAGCGAACGCGACAGACACGCCAGGTGTGAAGGGAAAGAATGTCCTAGGAAAAACTGTCCTGGGAACAAAAGATCCTATTGTTACATTCTAATCTCTGGCGATTTCTTTCTATACCCATGCCGCTTATTCCGTCATTCAACAATAGAAGTGGACACTTTTTACAGGGGGACACTCTTTACTGCTACACCTGTCCTAACATAAGCAAAAGTCCGATGGAAAATAGTTAGGACCGGGTACCAGTCTAAGAAAAAGTGTGCCATTTGCATGTAGAAGATCGATTTACATAAGGTACTCAAGTGTGACTGTAACGATATCGGCAAATTGGAAAATTCACCACATCAATACATTCATCGATGATAAACAGGAAGTCAATTTCCAGAATCTTAGCTAATTTTCGACCCCAACCGGGGTCTTCTTCAGGCTGGCACTTTCAAGTCGAGCTACCAGAAGTGTAATGAAAAATTTGCTAAGATTCTGGAAATTGACTTCCTGGTTATCATCATTTTATGTGTCAATTTTTGTGCTTTCTCTTTCTTTCAATACATTCATCGATACATTATCTTTTATATCATGCAGTAGTTTGTTGATTATTTCAACAAGATGGTCAAAGACGTACATGTACCTGGAATTATACGCCGTCTTTTTCCGAAAGTACTGCTGCAGCGGAATTGCCTACAACACAGCCAGGTGCGGTTTTCAACTCTGCATCATGCAGAATTGTCACGATAGGAAAAACATATTCTAAAGTGGAATGTCTCCAAGGCATTGTTAGTGCAAATTCTAATAGGCCTATTATTAAATAGGGGGATGGCGAGGCACAGTGGATCCATCTTGTCCAAACAAGGCCATCGACTGCGTCTTTCGCCTTGTCCCAATCATGTCATCTTTTGCGTTAACTCATGAATTGTAATGAATCTGACCCCTACTTGACCCCGCCTCCAAGCCAATCGAAACTCGTGAAACAAATCGCCGTTCGGCACTTTCTCTTCTCTTCCCGCATACATTTGTAACACGGATTTTGATTGGCACGTCAATTAGCCTTTGCACACTGATGATTGGCTGAGGCTCTGGGTTCCTCAGAAGCGGGAAATAGAAATGTGATGGATTCAGACCAGGCTAGATGGGCGGCAGGCCAGATAGACTGGTGAGAATCAGATGAGTTGATCCAATCTGAAGAGGTCGCCACCATCGTTCCTTGGCTAAGACCTCTGAAAAGGGCTGGAACCCAGCACAAGATTCTTGTGCTCATCGATTTTACAAATTATTTGATAAAATTATCATACCGAAAATTAGAATTTGTTCCAGTATTTGTAAAATTACTACTATTGTAACATTCCGTTGGGTATTCGATGTTTTATTAGGGAGTTTTCGCAAATCGGACGAAAAACGAAGTACGAAATACGAAATTGGACGTTATATCCATGACCTAATGTATTTCAGGAAATGGCTGGTACCACAAATATCGCCTGCTGCAAGAGCTTCTTTTAGCGTATGACGTTAGACCGATAGAGGTACGGTGTATATTAAACTTTGAAATTTATCTTTCGTTTCCACTTCGTTGATACGAATTGAAAATTTAAAAATTCAAGATGTGCCATAACTCTTTCGATCTTACATGACATGCTTAAAGACGCACTGGCAGGAGGGAGATTTGTGGTACCAACCATTTCCCGAAATACATTACGTCATGGATATGACGTCCAATTTCGTATTTCGTACTTCGTTTTTCATCAGATTTGCGAAAACTCCCTATTGTGGAAAAAAGAACGAACTCTTTCGAATCCCTACGCAATTCGCTGTGCAACGGTCAGAAATTCATCCGCCACCAACAATGCATATTGCACACTGTGGAAAAGTAGTACCGGTCTAGCCCTTTCCAGAGTTTAATGTGGCATTGAACTCTGGGTACGAGATTGGAGTTGATCAAGGGGCGCCGTGAATCTATGGCTATACATTGTACTGACAAGTGCACATGGGGCACAGTGGATCAGTTGATTTTCCCGTTTTGATGAGCATAACCTCTTTTTGCTGTGATCTGGCGACCACCTTTCTGATGGGAGCATTTCAGTAAAGTGCCATTTAGACTTCTGGAAAGTTTTCCTCTTTTTTACGTCGAGTATTATATTTGTCGATGTTTGAGCTCAATTGTTATGCTGAAGTGAAATAACTTGTTATTTTCTTATGAAATTGCACTCTTAGCGTTCGTGCTGCATTGTACTTTTGCAGTACATATACTCTGTTGTTTCATTGGCAGATATTTATAAAAGCTAGCAAATTCTTTTACTTCAAGTTTTGCAGTGCATTTTACATTGGACCTCGATGTGCAAATCTTAAGTAAAAGCATTTGCTAACTTTTATGAATACCAGCCATTGTTACCTGTACTAGCATATTGACCAGTGGCGAAAACATTTTGAGGGAGTGCGTTTTACCTTGAATATCCTGTGGTAGAGGGTCTGTTGCTTTATTGATGAGTGTGTTTGGAGAGGGGTAGTTTCATGGCTAGGAATCCATTTGTTAATCGTTTACCATCAAATCCATGAGCAGAAAGGAGCAGTTTAGACTTTCTAAACAGCAGCATCACGTCTGGTTTATTACACATCTTCAATCACCCTAATGCCAAGATGACCCAGATTCATGGTATAGGTTCATATGAGTCCTACTGTGTATTTGTTTACCAGCAACTGGTAGCTCACTGGCATTAGTAGGACTGTCTGTCTTGTAGATGGCAGCACAGGTCACCACACTACTGATTTTATCTCTTTTTCGTACAAATAATCACTTCATTTAAAACCAAAATGCCGCATGGGCACTCTCCTCCTATTGTATTGTACACATAGGCCGCTCTTCGTAGTCTTCAAGCCCTAACTAAGGAGGAGATCGGGCACAAAGTCCGGTCAACCCGAACTATGTACAGTCATTACATAGCAAGGTATAGCAGATAACAGGTGAACTCAGGTTGATAACATATCCGACATGGCTACGGTCCATTATAATAAGATATGCATTGCTTTGGGGAAATAAATCTTTTGGCTATTTATTGGCTGTATTGATTGACTGTGCCGAGATAGATTTTTTAGCGCTGTCCCATGAAATACTGGGTGTAGCTGACACATTACAGGATCAATACACAATGCGAGTCCAGTCTAGATTTTAGTTACAGATTTTAACTCCCGGCGGCGCTCACGGTCTCAAACTCTACGTTCAGCATATGATCCTATAAGACGCTCAAAGGTTTAGTTGTGCCAATCTGAAGTTTGCTGAAAATGTGCGGGTAGATTTTATCATGATGAGCCAAAACGGTGTCAGTTTTGATATAATGCGGCGCGTGAAGGGTGTTTGAGACTTAGACGCGTGTAACTTCGTCAAATGCACACACTTCCACCATGCATTTGACGAAATTACACGCGTCTATAAGTCTTAAAGGGGTACTCCACTCATTGTGTAAAATTTTGAATTTTTGAAATATCGTTAATACATTCAAATCCACTGATATCTGCAACATGTCGTATTTTTTTAAAAATCAGGAAACTCAACATTTTAGGTATATTTTAATTGGATCCCAAGGGGACTGCACAGCACTCATGATGTCAGGAGTGCTCAATGCATATTTATGAAGATACAGCCAATAGGCCTAGGCAGTCACAGTAACAGCCAATAGGCCTAGGCAGTCACAGTATTAGCTCATTCACTACAAAGGTCGTCAGCCTAATTGACACTAGTGACATCACAACTCATGGCAATAGTCTCCATGGATTGATAAAAATTCAAAAGTTTACAGTGAGTGGAGTCTCCCTTTAAACACCTTTTATAAATTTTGCCCGTAATGTCTTCGGCACAGAAGACGCTCGAAGGTTTAGTTGTGCCAATCTGAAGTTTGCTGAAAATGTGCGGGTAGATTTTATCATGATGACCTTTTTTATGCCGTTTTGTTGTTCCTTCAAAGCGACCACTTCAATGGTGCGTGCCGCGGTTCGCATTTTATGTAAAAATTACGCCAAGTTCGGTGACAACCGATGAGTTTCACTGCGTTGTTGTTGTTAAAGTACAGGAAAAGTTCGTATGTATTAAAGTGGAATCGTTAATGCGATGGAAGCGAACACTGAAATAGGTGATTTTCGCTTTAAAAAGTGCCTTTAATGCATGTGTGCCACCGAAGTGGCTGTTTTGAAATGTCAGCTCTAACGATTTGAATATCCCCGATGGAAAAATCGTTGACAAAGTTTCATCCCGTCGGGTTTTTTATTAACGCAGGATTTATGGATAAAACTTTATAAGTACATGTGCAGATTTTGTACAAAAGTGCCTGCAGCAGTCTCCGTACCTATTCTGCAGATTCATATGTGATGTTAGTGAGGTTTCGCAAATCTGACGAAACACGAAGTACGAAATGCGAAATTGGACTTCATTTTCATGACGTAATGTATTTTATTTATTTATTTATTGATTTATTATAAATTCGTGAGTTAATTCTTCATTAAAACATAGATAAAACATGCCTTAAAACATTTTACATTTAGATATCACAGGATTGATAAAACATACATCTAAAACATTTGGCATTGGATATCACAGACAAAATTTGCAATAAATCGGAAAGTCGTCTCCGAATATTTCGCAAGTTTTCGACCCCAATCGGGGTCTTCTTCATGCGCAATATAGAAAAGATCCCAGAGGGATACTGCATTCTGCAACACTGGGGCAAAGACAAAACCACGGTACTGGAGAATGATACAATAACAGTCAGTGGCGCCGGCTGTCGACAAAAAGTGGCAATATCGTGGCCCTTTAAAGGGACTAGGAAAATTTTTTCAAGCTTCGGTTATTACAAAATGCTAATCTTTCATGATAAATTCCCACCGTCAATTCACTTTTTCAATTATAAGTGTTAATTACTAGCACCCAGACAAATCAGTCATCACCACACCATGGAGTATTCACCACGTCACTGGGAACCAATCGCTGTATGTATTGTATGGAGCGAGCTTGTACTCTATTATGTTGATTAGGTTCCCAGTGACGTGGTGAATGCTCCATGGTGTGGTGATAACTGATTTGTCTGGGTGCCAGTAATTAAGACTTAATTGAAAAAGTGAATTGACGGTGGGAATTTATCATGAAAGACTAGCATTTTGTAATAACCGAAGCTTGAAAAATTTTTCCTAGTCCCTTTAAGAGAGAATTACTTCCAGATGCGAGTAGCGTAATATATTCAAGATGGCGGCGTTCGATTCTGTCCTTAGGCACCTTGACTGGCACGACCAGTTGGCTTTAATGGACAAATGGTTTGCCATAGGCTCTCCTTGACAAACGTCTGAAAAACAACGAATCTAGGAAAAGCCGACGACGTCATACGCATTTTGTATTTTGTTGTTCGGTTGTTGATATCAACGATGCAAAAACTAAGCAAATAACTCCGAGATGGGAAATGATTTAATTGGAAGCCGCACTGCGGGCATTTGTCGGCCTTACTTTTCTTCTATAGGACAAAGGCGGGTGCGGCTAATGGGTGATACCAGAACATGTTTTTGGTGTCTTGTAAATGCATGTCCAACAATTACTTAGAGATATTATCTCGGCTAGTTTCCTCCCCTTTGGCGCTTTCGCAACAAGAGTTTTCGACCGAGGTGTTACATTTAGCCGATACAATAGGGTGGAAGTAATTTTCCGCAAGGGAAACAGCCCACGTTGTTTCACTTTTATGAAAATTAGGACCAAAAGCTGTAATTTCTGACAAAGTTTCGCTGGAAAAGGGACACTTCCTGTTAACCAGCAGCTAAAGCGAGGGGGTACACGGACGAATGACTTTCAGCCGTACTTGGCAGCGTTAAGAGGAGCAGTCAGCTGCGCGTATTGCCAAAAGATGGCAGCAAAATTCTAGCGGACCAATACACAGGAAAATCCACGTGATTGGTGCTCGATCAAGAATGAACGTGCCCAGGCGCGGATCCAAGGGGGCACCCCGCACACGCCTCCCCCCTTTCGGCCAACAAATCTGTAAAATTGACCGTGAAATTCTAAAATTTGGAGCAAATCATTGAAATTCACCGCGCAGATTTTAATGTTTCTAGCACAGTGCGCCCCCTCTTTTCCGAAATTGTGGATCCGCCCCTGGGGTCCGTAATATGCATTGAACTGGGCGTAGTACCACCTATTGGTCAACTTACTGACACCTCCTACAAAACGTTGGCCCGTATTCTAGAAGCCTCCTTAACTCTAAGGTCCACTTTAATCTTTTGTATTCTACCCTGCAAACAATAGCTAAAGGTAGACCTTAGACTTAAAGGAGTTAGACGCCGAAGTTGTAAACACTCACTCACTGGTTCTCTATCCACGGACGCCTGCGGTGCTGCCACCTATTGTCGGTGATATGTACTGACGTGAATATCGTTAGTGAGTTGCATCGGACCGGGAACCAGTCTAACGATCACGGGTGCTGCCACCTGCACGAAGGAATAAAACTAGTTTGCCGACCATATTTGTAAACAAACCAGCTTGTTTACAACTTCGGCGTCTAACTCCTTTAAGGAAGCTTCTAGAATACGGCCCAATGCTGCGTGCAGTACAGACGTGTGCACTATTCGTCTGCTGTGCGCACCTAACTTAATGCTTCCAAACACGGTCGAATTTTCATCCAATTTTCCTAATATCCTCACGGACGGATTTAACCAATGACGTCTACATGTCGAACACCTACATGTATAGGCCCCTAATCTGAATTACGGAAAATATCGAAATCAATGATATTTACATCTACCACGCAAATGACCACCTAACCCAATACTGCTAAATGTCGATGCTTGAGATGTATCATAACTTAGAATTCCGCGATTCCTTTCGTCGGAAGAATGATCGCGAATAATGGGTTCCTATGTCGCTGTTTATACAATGACCACGACAAACACAGTCGGATTGCTTCCTCGTGGCAATAAATTCAGGACGTGTTGAGATTTTTCTTTCGTTTTTACCATGTTTACTGCAGACCCTGCGGTGACCGAGTGTGACAACAGGGGAAATAAAAGAAATAAAAGAAATAAAAGTGGAAAATAAGAAGTGGGAATTTTTGGCATTTTGCGCAAATTTTTCAATTTCTCAAATTGGGGTAAAAATATTTTCCATTTTGAGAAATATCGCCCGAAAATCAGACAAAACGTCATGTCGTTTAAAGAAAATTTCTCAAAATGGAAAAAATTCTATCCTAATTTGAGAAATTGAAAAATTGGCGCAAAATTGCAATATTTCCCAGCTTTTATTTTCCAGTTTTATTTCTTATACTAGTGTCCCACTGGCGACTTCTTCAGACGACAAGGGGCGAATCGGAAGTCTGCGACATTCCCTCGACAAGCTGCGATATTTAGAATTAATGTGTTTCGCATTGGATCATGACGCCAGAGAATAAGTGCGAACATAGACGACAGTCTACGAAGAGCTACGAATTTTTCATTCGTCCCTTGTCGCAGGCCAAAATTCGCCAGTGGGACGCTAGTGTTAAGAAACAAGTACGAATTCAAAGAATCGTGTAA
>NMRB01000055.1:54217-71798 GCA_002633025.1 Notospermus geniculatus
AAAAAATTATCGCCATCCCCATTAGGCCTACATTAGAAATCCAATTTTGTTTTCTTAAATCTGTTAACTCACCTCCTTTATCCGCAATCGGTCTTTCCACACAACTCTGATCTTCTTTAAGCTTGAGAATGTCTGCTTCACATTTTTCTCTTTTCTCCACAACTTCCTTGAAGTCTTCTCTCTCTTTCTTAATCCATCCGAACAACTCCTCAACTCCTGCTGCGCACTTGTCAACCAGCGGCGTAAGTTTCGCGTTATACGCTGCCCTATCCACCGAGTTTTTTGAAATGGTTTCCCAACAACTGCGTGCAAATTTATCATCTCCGTTACGTAGAGAGGCAAAGGCCAATTTAAATAGCCAATCATCATTTTCAAAACTGAACGCAAACTTAAACAGAATATCACCCGATCCACGACAGAGCGTTATCACATTGTCGCAAAGATCTCGATTTTTGTCCTTAAGTTGGTACAATCCTTTGGCTATAGCCACATTTTGTATTGTTTCAAGTCCGCTCCGCAGTTCCTTCAACGATTCTCCTAATATCGATGTAGCGGGCAGGCCATTTTCTTCAAAGTTCCTGATATACTCCTTCACCAGGGCACTGTCCTTGCCTGGGAGTTCATCTAAGGAATACCGAGCCATGCCGAGAGCGCTGTTGAAATCAAAATCCACCAAGAATCAGGGTTGTCACTTGCAGTTGGTCAGGATTAAAAGGTACAGAACATCGGGCCTGATGAATATGCAAAAAATTGAAATGATATTATTATGTCCAAGAAAAATAGGACAGAATCTATTTGTGGAGTTTTCCTATACGACAAAAATGGGACGATGTTTCCCGTCATACACGGTAAAATAAATTCCTACAAAATATTTCGTAGGAAAAAAATGTATCCTGTACGGCGGCGTTTAGGGTCAGCCCACAACTGAAACGGGAAACAACAAATGGAAAATTACATGTACATGTATATCTATAGCCCCGTTTTCACTGAGGAAAAATAACCGATCTCGGACCGGTTCGAGCACGGATCGCCAAAAAACAGCAAGTGTAAACGGACCGGTCCGAGACGGTTTGTTGTACTTGACTCGATGACGCGAAGACTCGATGGCGCGATGACTCGATGACCGCCAAAATTATTCAATGAAATTCAGCTCGTTATTTCTAAGAAGTGGAATGGATCAACGACAGAAGTGGACCGTCGTAGTGTCGCCAGCTACCAAGAGGTGAATTGAGGTTGATATTCAACGTAAATCATGAAATGAAGGATCGCCTCGAACTAGGCCTACAGCTCCTAAGTCCTTGAGAATTTAATATGGGTCCCTTTTGAAAAGTTGTAGGGATTGGTCTTGTCTCCCTATTCCAAACCCCGGAGGAGGTATAGCGTTAATTTTCAGCCCTTTTGAGCAATGACCCTACTGCATGTTCCTCACCTTCCTAAAAATAGTAACCCAGTGTTCTGAAATGCGGAACTCGAATTAAAATAAGGCATTCACCAATTATGCAGGAAATTTAATTGGCCTTCTTCGCGCCTTCGAGTCATCGCGCCATCGAGTCATCGAGTCAATTACAACAAGCCGTCCGAGACCACCAGTTGGCGGTGGTCTCGGACCGGTCCGAGCACGGATCGCTTTTTCCGTGACCAGTGTAAACGGGGCTTATGTACAGAAGCTGTTCCGCAACCATGAATGGACGTAGCATGGGAAAACGAAACTAGCTAACTAAATGATGTACGTGTACGTCGACCTGAAGCCTCCTGAGCCGTCATCATACAGACTCAGATTTTACCAACACTGGTTGAATTCATGATTAGATTTTTTAGGTTTTAGTCGCTCAAACATCATCCCCCACCCCGCCCCAATCATGAATACACTTCTGTACATGTATGTAGCTGTTCCAAAACCATGAATGGACGTGTGTCTGCATAGGGGAAAACGAAACTAACATATGATGTACGTGTACGTCGACATAAAGCCTCCTGTGCCGTCATCATACAGACTCAGTGTTTACCAACTCAGGTGAATTCATCATTAGATTTGGGTGTTTTTATCTTAGTTGTCGCTCAAACATCCCCCCCCCCATCATGAACACTGTACGCTTCCCTGTCGGAAAATACTAACGCAACGCCTACGAAGGCTATCATAGTACAGACTGATGCATGTACACTGGTGGACATAAATATTAGGACACTCTCCAAATTCTAAGTAATTTTCCTCTTTTGCCTTCCTTTTGTCTCTAACCACTCTTTATTTTTCTTATTAATGAGAACATTTTTACCTTGGCAAATGGGTTATATAATCCCATGAGATTGTCCATGCCAAAGGTTATTGACATGGGGTTGCTGATATACATGAATATCAAAGACAATCATGATGCACTTCATCCATACTTCTCCCCTCCAATAGCTTTAACCTTTGAATTAGAAAGGCTTGAATGGCACCCATCAAAATTATCTTTGTTGCCCATGGATCAGCAACCCGTTGTCTATAAACTTTTGTATGGACAATCAGAGGGGATTATATAATCCACTTGCCAAGGTAAAAATGTTCCGATTGATAAGAAAAATAATTAGTGGTTAGAGACAAAAGGAAGGCATAAAAGGAAAATGACGTAGAATTTCGAAAATGTCCTAATATTTCTGTCCACCAGTGTACCGAAGGCCGGGTTTACATCGGATGACACGCGACACGATCACGAAGGCAAACAATGGCTTCACAAAGGATTCATCCCCACGAAACCTTTGTTCGCCTGCGTGTTCGTGTCGCGTGTCATCCGATGTAAACCCGGCCTTACTGGCACAAGTCCAAGATCGGCGAGTGTTATCCTCCATCAACCATCACCGTCACCGTCACATCCTCATCCAAGTCCTCAACAAATCCCAAACGGCAAGACACACTGGACTTTCTTTTCGTTGGCCCCTATCACGGTAATTAATCCTATCCTGAAGGTCACAGACATACCAGCCATCACATGTGTCTACCAGTAGAATGAAGGTTAAAGCGAATGGCTCGCGGTGTTTGTTTTGATTTTTGGTGGTACCTCCCATAGAGAGTGAACCTAGTCTCCAGGCAAAGCCGTGCTCCAGTCATAGACAAAACCTGTGCAAAATTGCGAACGTGCACCTGGGGACGAGGTTCATTAAAAATTTGTTAAAATGGGTTAATGACAGTTTCAAATTCAGTCGGTCAAAATGTACATTTTGTACTATTCACATTGATTTCGAAGCGGTAGATTTTGCGGAATACGCCTCCGAAGTTTGGCTGTCTAATGCATTTCCCATTAAACTAAAATCCTTCTTTCGCCTTTTTCTCAAAACGGCGCTTGGTTTGAGGACATGTCAACAAACAACATACTGTCAACAAACCCCGCGAGCCATTCGCTTTAACCTGTGGAAGAATGGTCAGACGAAAAACTGCTTCGTTTTCATTCTCTCTAACCAATGCATGTTGCCAGTGCCATGGTTACAGTCATGGCAGTGTTGATGTTTCTCACGCATCGTTGATTTATCGTGTTTTTTTTTTGTTTGCGTTGCCATGTCGCCCGTCATAACCGTGTGTGAAGCAGACACACCAGCGACTGTTGCATAGGAACATAACAAACATATTGATTTCAATAAAAGTGATTGTAAAGAGTACATGTATAAGAGAAGTTGGCAAATTGCTATGATTTGGGGCCGTATTTTAGAACGTTCCTTAACATTAAGGCCCACCTTAAATCTATTGTTCTCGATGGTTTTACAATAGGCTTAAGGTCGACTTTAACGTTAAGGAGCGTTCAAAAATACTACCCTTGGTGTTTTTCCGTTTTCACCTCCAACCTCCTACTAGTATTTGGAAACTTTCGTATTACATATAGCCTACTCCCTTGTCATCGCTCTACCAGGGTGAGACCACAATGAATCTTATAGATAAATCACAAGATTGTTTATTGATGAATGCGCCTTCAACCCGCTTTCCGAACCTCGCTACCCTGAGTTCGGTTTCGTTATATCGGTTTCAGATCGGTACGTTCACACCATAGGTCTAGCGTACAATGGAAATACCTAGTATGTCACATTTTGGTATTTTCGAGAAAAATGGGTTTATGTTTCCAGGTCCAATATCAAAAGTTGGAATGACAACTTGGAAGAGTTTTGTTGTGGAAAACACTTCTAGGCCTAGGCCTAATTAATTGTTCTGAAGTACATTTCAAGATGTTTCAAAAAATATGTTATATAACAGAATTAAATGCGACTTGCTATGTTTTTCCTCTGTTTTCATGCTGACTTTGCAAAGGTAAAAGCCTAGTAAGTCACAATTCTGATGCTTATTGATGTCTCTTGGGGTAATAAATGAGACAAATTGTGTATAGACAGCTAGAAATTTTATTAATTTGAAAATTGAAACCATTTCGAACTTCCTAAACACTCTAACACTCTTCAGTGACTCACCTGAGGTACAGAGGAAAAATATAGCAAGTCACAGGTCCACATCACTACACAAAGCAGGCAAGTGTGCTCTTACTAGGTTTTACTTTGGGAAGCAATGACCGAGTGGTGCACTTACTATGTTTTGCCCCTCTCATTCTGAGGCTTTGGCGGACATTTTTAAACAAAAACTGTCTATTATGATGAAAAAATACCTACCTAATACGAATTTGGCCTTAGCTCATTTTTTCCAAAAATGTGACTTGGACGCTAGAGGTGGTTTGTTTCGCAACAAGTCCGGTCACACTCAACTAGGTAAGACTGGTTCTGATTGTTGCCGCTGCAGTCAGCTGGCGCTCCCCTGAACGATGAACTGCACGCCACCTATGAACCATCGCAAAACTAATGAGAGGAATGGGGAGCGCCAATTGGTCACGTGATGACTACTGATAGAGCAGACGAGACACCTAGCGTTGACCTAGGCCCATTGTTCGAGAGATGCGGTTCACCAAGCACGGCCAATCACACCTTGAATCGTCATGAATAATAGGTGGCATTGGTGTACTATCAGTTCAAAACCACGCGTTTATTCTCGCGTGGTCTGCGTGATCGGGGTTCCCTATTTCGATGGCAGCCTTGGAGTTGCTCTTACCCATGGGACACTTATTGCGGAATAAGGCTTTATTGCGAATTCAATACGTTTTTAAAACCCAGTGTAAACACGGCACCACGGGGCAGGGTGTCTGTAGTGTAAACTATAGGGTGTCTATAGTGTAAACAGACCTTAAAGGGGCCCTAGAGGCAGCTTGCTATTGGGCTACTAACAGTACTGCCACTATACAGCAGGTTGCGCTAGTATGAACTCATGAATTGCAGATCAAATGTTGACATTAAATTTTACTTAAAAATGAAGCCCAAAGTTTGATCCTCATGCGACCAATTCTGTGTTATTAAATCATATCAATATGCACTAAAAAGCTGCCTCTAGGTGCTCTTTAACACATATTTTTCTCTTATCTCACAGACATGGCTCGCAGAAAGGATCTCAACAAGTTTTTCGTGAGTCTGCTACCAGCCATGGTTCGCACACGATGGCAGAATCGGAGGGAAGCAAACAAGGCCTTGTAGACAGTGGGCCACCCCTCCCTCAAACAATCCGCATGGTAAGAATAAGAGAATTTGGTTTTTTTTTATTTATTTGCGGACACACAACACACTACATCATACAGTATAATTATACATGTAAAGACTACATCTACATGTACACATAAACAAGTGTAAACACGGTGTATAATTAAATTGCACAAATTGCGTAATGGCACCTATTCTATCAACATTCAAACTGTACTTGATTGTGTTGACAGACTGCCAAAAATTTCCTGGTGGGTTGGTTCACTCAAGAAGAGTTTAAATCTCTCTGGGCTTGGAAATATTTGACAGTCAATCACAAATTTCAATATCTGTGCTAGTGATATATATTCTCTAAAAGACTGCTTGATAACTACCAACAAGAATGGTACTCAAGTTTACATGATGATTCCCGTAAAAAGCAAATGCGAAAAACAAACTTCATCTGTACAGACAGTTTAATAACACTTTCGTCTGCACAGACAGTTTTAAAAATAACAAGTTTCACACTGAGTCCGGCGGATACGATGGGTCTCGGTTAATGAACGACTCCGTCATCACTGTCACAAAATTGAGGATTGTGCATTTATCGGCGGAAGTATCTGCTTGATTTAATGTGGACATTAATTCGATTTAATGGTGGTATTAAATCGATTTAATGTGGACATTAAATCGATTTAATGTACTGACAGTCTCGATCTGAGAGAAAATATTTTAGGCCGAGATGTCATTTTCTCGCGCCGAAATATTTTCTGTTTCATTTTGAGTCAAAAAGTGTTTCGAACCATTTTGTCCCTAAAGTGAGACTCTGAGTCTCCACTCGAGTTGATTTTTTTTCTGTGCAGGCTTGTTGGTTCTTAAGACAACATTGGGCGATTTTTAACCAGGTTTTCGAAGAAAGTCCTGGTTATTAAATTACCGAAAGTGACGGGCGGTCGGGCGTCCGGGCGGTCGCTTTTCTCTTGTCTGACTGATAACTTAAAAACGACTTGAGATTTTCTTGTGACATTTTTGGGACATGTTGCTTGTAAGTAGACGCTGTTTCCTTTCGATATTCAGGGTCATTCGATTCAAGGTTTGGCCAATAGGGAGCTAAATGTGAAAACAGAAAAAGTGCTATTTCTCCTGAACGAATGGACGGGTCGTCACCAAATATTTATCATAGGTATATCTAGTGAATATACATAACATAATACCCGGGTTTTTGATTTGACCTACTTTTCAAGGTCACAGAGGTCAAAGTTCGACAAAAGTTACGAACTTTGCACGTGTCGTCGTTTTCTCACCTATCCACTTCATACCTTGCATAAATGTGTACTAGAGAGATACCTTCTGAAATACGAAGTTTCGGGCCGATCGGACATCCAATATGGCCGCCAGGCAGCGTTACCCGAAAATCATCGAAGTGTTATAACATGGGAACGACTTGAGATTTTCTTGTGAAATTTTGTGGACATGTTGCTTGTGAGTAGACATTGTTTCCTTTCGATATTCAGCGTCATTCGATTCAAGGCTTGGCCAATAGGGGGCTAAATGTGAAAACAGGAAAACAGCTATTTCTCCTGAACAAATGGATGGATCGTCACCAAATTTTTATCATAGGTATATCTAATGACGATACATAACATAATACCCGGGTTTTTGATTTGACCTACTTTTGAAGGTCACCGAGGTCAGAGTTGTACAAAAGTAACGAACCTGCCACAGTTCGCCATTATTTCACTGAGCAACTTCTTATCTTGCATAAATGTAGGTAAGAGGGGTACCTTCAAAAATACTGAGTTTCGGCACAATTGGACTACTAGTATGGCCGCCAGGTGGCGTAACCTGAAAAACATCTAAGTGCTATAACTCAGGGATGCCTTGACCCACACTGCTCAAACATGATATGTACCTCCTTCTAGATGACCTTTATGTACACGTCAACTTTCGGATTGATTTGACTTCCATTATGGCCACCAGGTGGCATAACCCGAAAATCATCGAAGTGCTATAACTCTGGAATGACTTGAGCTACACTGCTAAGATTCGATTGGCTCCCTCTACATAATTTACATGTGCATGTAAAGTTTGAGCCTGATCGGACATCCAAACTGGCCACCAGGTGGCGCAACCCAAAAATCATCAAAGTGCTATAACTCAGGAACGACTTGACCAAGAGTGCTCAAATTTGCTATATGGCTCCCTCTCGATGACATTTATGTGCATGTGAAGTTTCGGCCTGAATGGACATCAAATATGGCCACCAGGTGGCATAACCCAAAAAATAACTCAGGAATGACTTGACCCA
This sequence comes from Notospermus geniculatus, assembly GCA_002633025.1. Classification (NCBI taxonomy): domain Eukaryota; kingdom Metazoa; phylum Nemertea; class Pilidiophora; order Heteronemertea; family Lineidae; genus Notospermus; species Notospermus geniculatus. Next base: position 62,037 of record NMRB01000055.1, read on the forward strand.
GATTGCTCATAACTGATATGTACCTTCATCTGTCACAAAACTATTACATGTATGTCCAACCAGGTGAGCATATAGTCCATGGACCATTTCATTTTATTCACAAGTCCACTTCGAAAACCTGGTTATTTGCCACGCTTAGCGTGCGTCTTGTTATGTAATGTAGGAGGAAACCAAAGCACCCGGAAGAAACCTGCGCTGTCTGAGAGAATCGGCCGCTATCACATGAGTACCGACCGGGAATCGAACTCGGGACCTCATAGTGTGACAAGTGCCGATTTTTCCTTTGCGCCACTCAGACGGTTGTCCTTTTGACGGGGCGTGGTATTTGTGTTTCATTTTTTTCCGCCAGGGCCGACGCTATTATAGCATTATTGGCAGTGGTAAGTGCGGAGGAGGCCATCTAAAGCTACTCACGAGGCAGAAGCTAGCACGGGGTGTGATTGACAAAAACCTCTGTGCCCTTCCAGCCACTTCCCCGCTTCAGCTTCAGTTGTCTTTGCGCACATTAGCTCTGTCAAGACTTTGGAGGTCTCATCAAACTCTTGTCTAGAACGATTGCAGATAACTTGTCTTGCCAACCACCTGAAAAAAAGAAACCAAGAGGCATTTTCGTGTTGAAAGGTAGAGAACATATAAGAAGCAGCTACCTTTCCTCGAGAGTGTGTTTCTTTGCTCAAAAGAAAATTACCGACAAAATCATGGGCTTGGTGACTTTACCCAAGGGGTAAGACGCTGGTCATCATTAACCTGTCTCCTGCGACACACTTCAGGTACGATCCAAAGAGAAGGCAAGCACAAAAATCGACACACAATATATTATAAATAAAAAGTCAATTTCCAGAATGTTTGCGAATTTTCGACCCCAACCGGGGTCTTCTTCAGGCTGGAACTTTACAATCCGAAACTCTAGAACAGACTGAGCTGAAACCCAAATGTAGATCTGAAGTATCCCATCCAAACAGGACGTGACAGCAATTATGGAAAGAAAAGAAAAGAGTACAAGCCCCAAAAGTTGGTTGCTCAACCTAACAGAAATGTAATTAGTGAGCGTAAGGCTTGACTAGGCTAAAAGGAAAAGGGGTTTTATAAAATATACCTTGGAGGAATTACACTAACAGTAATTATACTAACAGTATAATTCCCCCAAGACTATAGTAAGGGTAATTTATATTAAAAAAATGCATGAGGAAGTGATAACAAATTAGACGTATAAAAAGAAATGAAGAGCAAGATAATAAGAAACGAAGAGGCAACAGTAATGAAAGGAAGCCTAGGTGAACGGCAACTACAAAACCCCTGACCAACGAAAAATAGAAACAGACAATGGAAGACAACGGCCTAAAAAGAGGAACCCTGTCCTCCAAGGAAAAGGGCCTACACTGTAAAGCTGGATTTAGCTGCACGCGGTATGCGGATTGCGGAACGCGGTAAGCGGAAAGTGCAATGCATTTCGCATACAACAAATCGTTTCCGCCGGGGATTCCGCGGCTCTATACCGCATTCCGCGTGTCAGCTAAATGCAGCTTTAGAAATATCCTTACTAAAATTACAGAAAAGTGCCTGCAGCAGAGTTTCAGGCCTTTCTTTATTTCTACTGTTGAAAATTAGAAGTACAGAAAATTGTAAGATAACAACTGCATTGGAAAATTGATTTAAAGATAAACTGTAAACAAATGTTACACTGTAACTTTCATTTACAGGAATCCATATTTTTAACTTTTGACTGTGAAAATAAAGAGAAAGCCTGAAACTCTGCTGCAGGCACCAATTTCAATGTACATATCTATGTAGGCTATCACTTGTAAGCTTCACAACCCTTTTCGACTGGCTATTGTCCACCTGTGTGGGGTCTTTTACTTGCCGTGGCATAGACTCTCAGGTACAAGTGACCACCGCTTTCAGCCTCATCCGACAGACCCTAAATTGGTTCACAACCTTTTTTCATGCATGTCCTGGCTGGGGATCGAACCCACACACTGACCGTGTTAGGATTGAAAGTCAAGCGTGTTAGACCACTCGACCACTCCAGAACTGTCAATAATAGACTTGGCAAACACCACCCAACTTGCCTGCAAGGGAATGAAACCCGTGTTGTTGACAGGCACAATATTTAATACACAATAGGGCCTACTACGAAGTCCCTTTCACCGACCAGGCCAATGTACTTATAGGTCCGAGGCCCTAATCATGGTTTCTGCTTGCTCTTGACTGGCGTCTAGCAGAACTCATTTTGGCAACTATACTTTCACCATCGAACATCGAAAATCGAGCGTCAAATGCCCTCATGGGAACTGTGCGTCAAATGCATTCATGTCATTTTCGCTTTACTTATAATTCCAAAGGGGAACTATTTTGAATACAACTACTAACAACTCAAGAAGTTGTGTGATATATAAATCTACAACATGTATTACAAAGGCGCAAGCGCTCTCTAACTAACATCCTGGGAATACCGAATCTGTGAAAAAATAATAGTCCTGTAAAATGAAAGGAGGTCCTGTAAAATGCCAGGAAGTGCAGTATATCAACAGTACAGACCGTAAATTTATTGTTAAAATTAAGAAGCTACCGTTAAACTAAAGAAGCTCCGTCATTTTACAAAAGTACTTGCCAATATATCACGAAACCCCGTTATTCAACAGAAATATCTGTTTAACAAGAGATTTTTTTGAGTATTTATGAATTACAGCACGATTCTGTAAAATATTTTCTGTAAAATCTTCTGTTTTTTCTAACAGTGTACTAAAGGGAAAAGAGGGGTTGCAAAGTACTGACAAGCGAACAAAATAGGAGAAGAGCAATGGAAGACAAGGCCTAGAAAGAGGACCCCTGTCCCCCGGCCCTGTCCTCCAATCCTCCAAAGCAACGGCCCTACGATCCGTACATTACGTACCTGGCATAAATTCGAATTGTGAGCTCTGCAAAGTGTTCTGAACGCCGAAATACAGATGGCTCGTCTTTGTCGTTTGAAAGTTCCCCTACAATCGTCTCCACCAAGTCTTTATCAATCATTGGAAAAACTGCTGTCTGAAGCCGCTCCCAGAAAGAGCAGACCTCCCGTAGCTTCCCGCGTACTTTTCCCATCTCGTCAGACAGTTCGTTGTAGAGTGGTTGAAGTTTTGTGTGGACGCTTTCTTTAGTCTGAATTAGCTCCAAATCGACTGCCAGTTTGGCCTGCTTTCTCTCAATTTCTGAGAGATCCTTTTCGAGAGCTCGCTTCTGCTCGTTAGTAGATTTTATGTTGTCTTCCTCACTCATTCTCGATGCAATGGCTTCCCCAGCAGTAGTTATAGCATCGGTGACTACCAAAATCATTGGCGGTGGCTCGGATATCCTCAAAAGGAGCAGCACAGCAGAAACAACCTTTGAATTTGTAGCAACGGCAATAACTTTAGAAATCAAATTAAAAATGCGTGTCTTTAAATCTGCTAACTCAGTTTCTTGAGCCGTAATCTGCTCCTTTACGTAACGCTGTTCTTGCTTAAGCTTGCGAATGTCTGCTTCACATTTTTCTCTTTTCCCAACAACTTCCTTGAAGTCTTCTCTTTCTTTCTTAATCCATCCGAGCAGCTCCTCAACTCCTGCTTCGCACTTCTCAACGAGCGACGTAAGTTCCGCGTTGCAGGTTGCCCTATCCATCGAGTTTTTTGAAATGCTTTCCAAACAACTGCGTGCAGATTTATGATGTCCAGTACGTAGAGCGGCAAAGGCCCTTTTAAATAGCGAATCATCATTTTCAAAACTGATTGCAAACTTAAACAGAATATCACCCGATCCACGACAGAGCTTTATCACATTGTCGCAAAGATCTCGACTTTTGTCCTTAAGTTGGTACAATCCTTTGGCTATAGCCATATTTTGTATTGTTTCAAGTCCGTTCCGCAGTTCCGTCAACGATTCTCTGAATCCCGATACAGCGGGCAGGCCATTTTCTTCCAACTTCCTGATATACTCCTTCACCAGGGCACTGTCCTTACCTGGGAGTTCATCTAAGGAATACCGAGCCATGCCGAGAGCGCTGTTGAAATCAATCCACCAAGAATCAGGGTTGTCACTTGCAGTTGGTCAGGATTAAAAGGTACAGAACATCGGGCCTGATGAATAAAAACAAATTGAAATGATGTCCAAGAAAAATAGGACAGAATATATTTGTGGACGTTTTTCCTATACGACAAAAATGGGAGGATGTTTCTCGTCATACACAGTAAAATAAACACAACTAGAAAATATTTCGTATGAAAAAATATATCGTGTACGGCGGCCTTTAGGGTTAGCCCACAACTGAAACGGGAAACAACAAGTTGAAAATTCTGGATTTAGGTTATCACTTAACATTAGCCTACATGTATATCTATAGCCCCGTTTTCACTCAGGAAAAATAACCGATCTCGGACCGGTTCGAGCACGGATCGCCAAGAAACAGCAAGTGTAAACGGGACAAGCGTGCCAGGAACGGTTCTAAACCGAATCGAGCCGAGATCACAAGTTGGAGGTGATCTCGGACCGGTCCGAGCACGGATCGGTTCGATAACACTGCTGTGTTAACCGTAACCGATCTCGGCACGGTTGCTAAATTGTGTTCTGCACATGCGCGAATTATGAATGTCATTAGCGGGAATTTCTGAGTGATTTTGCATGAAGGCATCCATTTTGTTTTTGTGCTAATGTAAAGCCCAGGTCACACTGTGGCGACTTAGGCGGGCGAATCCCCGCGAACTAGAATGAAATGGTCCATGGACCATGTGCTCACCCCTTTGGACATAATAGTGTAATGACAGAGAGAGGTTTGTTCATGGTCCATGGACCATTTCATTCTATAGNGACCACCAGTTGGCGGTGGTCTCGGACCGGTCCGAGCACGGATCGCTTTTTCCGTGACCAGTGTAAACGGGGCTTATGTACAGAAGCTGTTCCGCAACCATGAATTGACGTAGCATATGGGAAAACGAAACTAGCTAACTAAATGATGTACGTGTACGTCGACCTAAAGCCTCCTGAGCCGTCATCATACAGACTCAGATTTTACCAACACTGGTTGAATTCATGATTAGATTTTTTAGATTTTAGTCGCTCAAACATCATCCCCCACCCCACCCCAATCATGAATACATTTCTGTACATGTATGTAGCTGTTCCAAAACCATGAATGGACGCGCGTGTGTGTGCATAGGGGAAACGAAACTAACTAAATTGATGATGTACGTGTACTTCGACATAAAGCCTCCTGTACCGTCATCATACAGACTCAGAGTTTACCAACTCAGGTGAATTCATCATTAGATTTGGGGGGGGGGGCTATCGCTCAAACATCCCCCCATCATGAACACTGTACGCTTCCCTGTCGGAAAATAGTGAGCTTTCGCAAGCGCCCGGTTAGGCCCTACGACGACGTTTATCTATTGTGTGGGTATACCCAAACAATAGATAAACGTTGTCGTATGGCCTAACCGGGCGCTTGCGAAAGCTCACTAATTACTAACGCAACGCCTACGAAGGCTATCATAGTACAGACTGATGCATGTACATGTAGCTTACTGACACAAGTCCGATGGGCGGGTGTTATCCTCATTCAGCAATCACCGTCACCGTCACATCCTCATCCAAGTCCTCAACAAATCGCAAACGGCACGACACACTGGACTTTCTTTTCGTTGGCCCCTATCACGGTAATTAATCCTATCCTGAAGATCACAGACATACCATGCAGCCATTACATTGTGCCTACCAGTAGAATGAAGGTTAACCTGTAGAAGAATGGTCAGACGAAAAACTGCTTCGTTTACATACCAATGCATGTTGCCAGTGCCGTGCTTACAGTCATGACAGTGTTGATGTTTCTTACGCATCGTTGATTTATCGTTATTTTTTTGGCGTTGCCATGTCGCCCGTCATAACCGTGTGTGGAGCAGCCACGCCAGGGACTGTTGCATAGGAACATAACAAACATTGATTTCAATAAAAGCGATTGTACAAGAGTATCAGGGAAATTGGCAAATTGCCATTACATTTACATCCGTTAGGCTCCACCGACCCATCGGACCCCTGTAAAACACGTGTCAGAGGGTCGAGATAAGAGAGCTGACATGTTGATTAGGCCCAATCCTATTGTTTTCCTTCTCTGCCTAATTTATAGTAAAATGGAAAAGAGATCTGTGCATTGTCTAAATGTTTTCCAGTTGAACAGAAAATGCTTTGTTACATCAAAAACACTTTTCAATTTTCAAATCCGATGAATAATGCTAAATTTGTAGCATGTTTGGGCCGTAACCATTATGCATTCCCCCTTGCCTTTTAAATCTGTCCTACTGTAGAGCGGATTGGAATGACTCAGTTATAACCAGAGGGGTGCAAGGTGCAATTAGGTCAGTGGCTCAGATCAACCAGATGATGTATAATGTGAATGAGTCAAAGTGGGAAGGTGTATTTCTGCAACAAATTTCCTAAGGCCTCGTTTACCTAATGGCTATGATTTGGTGTTTTCCTAAAAAGTGGCAAAGTGACAAACTGCTATGTGTTGGTGTTTTTCCATTTTGACCTCCAAACCTCCTATTTGGAACCTTTCGTTTTACATAAAGCCTACTCCCTTGTCATCGCTCAACCAGGCTGAGACCACAATGAATCTAGATAAATCACAAGATTGTTTATTGATGAATGCGCCTTCAACCCACTCTTTCCGAACCTCGCTACCCGGAGTTCGGTCGTTATATCGGTTTCAGATCGGTACGTTCAGACCATAGACGGTTTGTTTCGCAACAAGTCCGGTCACACTCATCTAGATAAGACTGGTTCTGACTGTTGCCGCTGCAGTCAGCTGGCGTTCCCCTGAACGGTGAACTGCACGCCACCTATGACCCATCGCAAACCTAATGAGAGCAACGTGATCTTTTGACACTTTTTACACTGGCCAACAAATTATAGCAACATTTCAACATGTTGGAAAACGCTTTCCCCTGTACACACTAGACAACATTTTGTCGAGCAAGGCGTTGCCACTCTGAATGTTGGAACATGTTTTAAAAAAATATTTCCGGAGTGTAAACTGACTTTAAAGGGAACCTACAGGCAGCTTGCAATTGGGGTACTAACAGTACTGCCACTATACAACAGGTGGCGCTAATAACCATGTGAAGTCGGATGACACCTCTACCGTTGTTGGCATCAGATATAAACCCGAACTTTAACTTCATTGCAGATCAAATGTTGACATTAAATTTTACTTAAAAAATGATGTCCAAAGTTGGATCCTCATGCCACCAATTCTGTGTTAGTAATCATATCAATATGCACTAAAAAGCTGCCTCTAGAGGCTCTTTAACACATATTTTTATCTTATCTCACAGACATGGCTCGCAGAGAGGATCTCAACAAGTTTTTCATGAGTCTGTTACCAACCTTAAGGACTCCATGGTTCGCACACGATGGCAGAATCGGACGAAAGCAAACGAGGCCTTGTAGACAGTGGGTCATCCCTCCCTCGAACAATCACGGTAAGAATAAGAGAATTTGGGTCTTTTTGATTTATTTGTGCACACACAACATACTACATCATACAGTATATAAAGACCTACACATATTCAAGTGTACACACGGTGAATAATAAAATTGCACGAATTGCGTAATGGCACCTGTTCTATCAACATTCAAACTGCACTTGATTGTAAAGACAGACTGCCAAAAATTTCCTGGTGGGTTGGTTCACTCAAAAAGAGTTTAAATCTCTCGGGGCTTGGAAATATTTGACAGTCAATCACAAATTTCAATATCTGTGCTAGTGATATATCAAATTCTCTAAACGATTGCGTGATAACTACCAACAAGAATGGTACTCAAGTTTACATGATGATTCCCGTATAAAGCAAATGCAAAAAACAAACTTCACCTGTACAGAGAGTTTAATAACACTTTCGTCTGCACAGACAGTTTTTAAAATACTTCCGTTTTGAGAATTATTTATCAATGCCACTTCCAGTAATTGATTGAGTCTGCAAGATTCATATTGAAGTACTATCCATGTAATCACAAGTTGCACACTGAGTCCGGCGGATACGATGGGTCTCGGTTAATGGACGACTCCGTCCTCACTGTCACAAAATTGAGGATGAAATCCATTTCCTCTTAGGATTGCACATCTTACTTAATACTCCGCTCAACACAAAGCATTATTACGGTGGCTGGGAGAGGACATCAAATGATTTTTTTCTGAGTGCATCTGTTTTTTTCAGTGGTTATCTCGATCGATCGACTTTTTATCTCGATTGATCAAGATACCAAAGCGAGGCTGTAATTGAGAGGTGGTCGACCACTCAGGGCGTTCTCGGCATCGTTTGCATCTAATTTCGTAATTTATTTAGCCGTGTACGGTATACGAAAACACCTGTTAATAATGGCGGGCTTGAGGGTCGTGAACCCATTTGAAGCCTTTGGTAACCGGCGTTTTCGTATACTGTATACTTAAGATAGCCATCGGGTTTCATTAACCCTCAGTTGACAAACTGTTTGCTAATCGAAGTGAATTTTTCGATTTTATGAATCGTTGATAGCCAAACATTCTAAAAGTCAAAAGGTTTACTTTGGTTAATTCACGGTTTGTCAGAAAAGCCGATGGTTAAACCGAGAGGTACCTTAACTATCGTTTAAAAAATCGGCCCTATGTAAAGGAAGCCTTAGAGATAACAGTCAGTCGAGATAAAAAGTCAGTCGATCGAGATAATAAGTTGCGCGATCGAGATAAAAAGTCGATAGATCGAGATCAAAGTCGACTGATCGAGATACATGTAACTGGAGAAAAATATGAAATGGTTCATGCACCATGTGCTCACCTGGGTGCAAGTACCAGAATGAAATGGTCCATGGACCATGTGCTCACCTGGGTGAACATACCAGAAAAACAAATGACAAATGTTAAATCAAAATGTTCCAGGGTCATGTATCCTCATTAGATGCACCTGATAAAAATTTGGAGACAATCCAGTTGCAATTCAGGAGTTACTGGACTTAGAACTTTGGTTTTGGCCACCTGCTGGCCAAGCGGAGAATCGAATCGGACCGAAAAGTGGTGTCATAGGTCACAGACGGTAAGGAATTTTATAACAAACATTTAAAGGAGTTACTAACTAAAAATGATATAGAATGGTTTTCCTCATTTTCGGATAAAAAAGCTGCAGTAGTTGAAAGATTTAACCGTACTTTAAAAACAAGAATGTGGAAGTATTTTACAGCAAAAGAGACAGACAAATGGTTAGATATATTACCAGATTTAGTTAAAGGCTATAATAATACATTTCACACATCAATCGGAATGAAGCCAATAGATGCAAGGAAAGAGGAAAACGAAGGCGCAGTATGGTTTAACCTTTATGGCGCACACTTAACACACGATTTCGGTTCACCAAAGTTTAAAATTGGGGACGGTGTAAGAATTTCTAAATATAAAACTATTTTTGCTAAAGGTTATCTTCCTAACTTTACTGAAGAGGTGTTCAAGATTAAACAGATTATTTTCACTAATCCAATTGTTTACCAACTTGAAGATTACCAGAATGAACTAATTGACGGTTATTTTTACGAACAAGAATTAAGTTATGTTCCCAATCCAGAACAATTAGAATACAAAATCGAAAAAATAATCAGATATAAAACAATTAAAGGAAATAAATATGGATTAGTAAAATGGAAAGGTTATAGCGATAAATTTAACGAATGGATACCAGTTTCGGACATAAAAAAACTTAATTAAAAAAAAATTTCTATTATAAATAGATG
>NMRB01000055.1:73527-95416 GCA_002633025.1 Notospermus geniculatus
ATTGTTATACATGTACTTTGTTTTATGCATACCGAATTTTCTAAACCGGGCCGGAGAGAGGAATAACAATTCTTAGAATAGGCTAAACCAGGGTATAGTTACCTCCTCCTTTATGCATACGGGCCCTGGGGTACACGTGTGTGAAGTTAGACGTCAATAGCTCCAACGGCTTAGAAATGCACCTTTTTCTTAAGGGCGGCGCACACGAGCGACTATTTTGACCGATTTGTCGGCCGACTTGGCTTCCGACCGCCAAAGCGACAAGATTTGGCGCTTCTGATTGGCTGATGTCTAGTCGCACCACCAGTCTCGTCGGCGGTCGCCCAGATTTAGTCGCTCGTGTGCGCCGCCCTTTAGAGATAATTGTTAACGCCGACGAGGACGACGACAACGACGGACAAACAGGTGTGACAGGAATCAACGTCCTAGGAATGCAAGTCCGCAAATACAATAGCCCGCTATTGTATGGCGATGTTCGAATGGTCATGGTCTCTCTAGCCATATATTCTTAATCTCTCGCTGAACAATAAGACCGGACTTAGATTCCAGGGGGATTTAGATTCCTGTCACAGGTGACTGGCTGGCTTGGTCCGTGTATGTCTGGCAATATTTTAAGCTGTATCTCTGTTGCATGAGCAATGTTTGAAATTTGGCATGTAGTTATGTTCTAGTGTGGTTGTTTTATTTCTGTGATAATTTCTGAGCAGAAATGCTGTGCAATTTTTTTTGACGTGGTTTTTAGGTTTATTTTAGAAGAGATCCGTTTCTTAAGGATAAATTTTGTAGAAGATGTTGGAATATGATGGCAATTGTATACTAGTATTACTTTTTATAATACTAAACAAGTTTGTCGATTGTTATTAGTTAGCGAATAGGGAGCTTAAGAAATCAAACGATAAACGTTAACTTTACGACAACGTTATTTTTCATACTACGAATTCACCAGATTATACACGTATTATATATTGTATTTTCGGTACAAAAAATAACGTTGTCGTAAAGTTAACGTTTATCGTTTGATTTCATAAACTCCCTAATGGCTGAAGTTGACGTTGACATGGTATCCTATAAGCAGATTTCGAGGTTACCCTGCAACGGGGTCTCTATTGGCGCGTGGGGGCGCTATTATTAGGGAGTTTTCGCAAAGCCCCCGAAACGCCAACGCCAACGCCAAACCCATTGTTCGATGCCAAGAAGAGAGCACCGAACAAAAGGATAGACGTTCGCGTTGGCGTTTCGGAGGCTTTGCGAAAACTCCCTAATACTTTATTCGCGGTGAATGAGTAAAACGGTCTGCTGTAGGCAGCCATTTTGTTTCTCGCTTCAACTGAGACGGCAGTTTTGCAATCAAAATCGTCAAAATAGCAGCCAATATCGTCAGCTTTTGTGCTCGACATCGATAGCATGGGTCAACTGTAGTTAACATTCGTCTTAACACAATGGCCCAAACTTATCGCAGGTTAAGCTTACAATTTCAGAGAAATGAGCAAGTGAATAGCGCCGATCTACATGTACGTCATATTTTTGTTCAGTGTCGTGCGTTCATTTACGTCCGCATCGACATTATTTCAGCCGTCAAGCAAACAATAGACAACCAGTCATCATGGGCCAATGAAACCCTCAATGCTCCCAACTGTCTCGATAGCTCATTCGGCTAACATTTGCCTATTAAACTGCAGGTCCCGGGTATGAATCCCAGTGGGGGATTTTTTCACCGTCTTTTTCCTGTCTTGTGTTTTTTTGCCTTTTCATTTCACTGAAAATACTCTAAATCCAGTGAACAAAATTTCTGGGGGTGACATTTCGCTCTACCGCCCTCCACTCTGGGCACCATTTTTATATTGCGCTAGTTATGCTACTGTCTCCCGTGGATAGGACTGTTAATCATTGGTTGTTGTGTAAGCTTATCCGCCATCGTGTGTGTTTATATGCCAATGCACGGCTGCTGAAGCCTGGTGGAATGAGGCTGAGTGCCACCCCTGAAGGCACCTTGTGAACCCTGCCACCCCCACACAGAAAAAAAATCAACTCGAGTGGAGAATCAAAGTCTCACTTTAGGGACAAAATGTTTCGAAATACTTTTTGACTCAAAATGAAACAGAAAATATTTCGGCCCGAGACAATGACACCTCGTTCCGAGAGAAAATATTTCGGGTTGAGATACTGACAGTCTCGATCTGAGAGAAAATATTTTAGGCCGAGATGTCATTTTCTCGCGCCGGAATATTTTCTGTTTCATTTTGAGTCAAAAAGTGTTTCGAACCATTCTGTCCCTAAAGTGAGACTCTGAGTGTCCACTCGAGTTGATTTTTTTTCTGTGCAGGCTTGTTGGCTCTTAAGACAACATTGGGCGATTTTTATGTAATGTAGGAGGAAACCTAAGCGCCCGGAAGAAACCTGCGCTGTCTGAGAGAGTCGGCCACTATCACATGAGTACCGACCGGGAATCGAACTCGGGACCTCAGAGTGTGACAAGTGCCGATTTTTCCTTTGCGCCACTCTGACGGTTGTCCTTTTGACGGGGCGTGGTATTTGTGTTTCATTTTTTTCCGCCAGGGCCGACGCTATAGCATTATTGGCCGTGGTAAGTGCGGATGAGGCCATCTCAAGCTACTCACGAGGCAGAAGCTAGCATGGGGCGTGATTGACAAAAACCTCTGTGTCCTTCCAGCCACTCCCCCGCTTCAGCTTCAGTTGTCTTTGCGGACATTAGCTCTGTCAAGACTTCGGAGGTCTCATCAAACTCTTGTCTAGAACGATTGCAGATAACTTGTCTTGCCACCCACCTGAAAAAAGAAACTAAGAGGCGTTGTCATGTTGAAAAGTTTAACTCGAGAATATACGAAAAGCAGCTACTTTTCCTCTCGACAGTGTTATGTATATCTTGGCTCAAGACCTGTTGGTCTAGGTGACTATACCCAAGGCGGCAAGGCGCTGGTTATCATTCCTGCGACACATAAGACTTCAATTACGGTCCTAAAGGCCCTGTCACACTTCTGCGTATCCTACATGTAATTCCTTAAAGCCAAGCGCACATTTGCGACAAAAAGCTTTCCGGAATGCGTACGTTTACCGGATCCGTTACCGGATTTAAGGCGAAGGGATACCTATCACAAAATAGTCCACGCACAAAATCGATATCTTTTCGAAAACCTAAAGTAATCTATTAAACCAAATTTATTACTTAAGTATAAACCCTGCTCCTTACATTCTGATATAAAAATATGAATTTGGATTAGTGGTAATGTTAATAATTAACTTTTAATTAGACCCTAAAATTTCATCTTTGCGGTGAAATTCTGAGTCTTGGCTACCAACTGCGCTGTTCCGGATTACACCATTACATTTGAAGATAAGCAGTCTTCAGGTGCCTATAGAGAGTCCCCCCCCCCCAAAAATTATTTTAGTTACCCGTTATAAACTAATTAAGGTCTAAAAATGCCCTGATTCACATTTTCTGGAATACGTGAAGATTTCACTCGGATATCACCAAAATCTCTCTATAGGCACCTGGGGGACTAAGTTTACTATCAGGTAAAACCGATACTTCATAAAAATCATCAAGCAATTAAGTGCAAAACAAAACCAAAAATCGCAGGAAACGGGCGATTTCACCTGAGTCGATGAATAAGCTATTGTTATGAGCTGCCCAACAATAGATTTAGTTCTGAGACCGCCGCTTGTTGTGTGCCGATCTGTTAGGTATCCCGTCACCTTAAATGGGACACAATAGAGAGCTTGAGAACCGCTGCTTATCCTTAAACCGAAACGTATACGTATCCCGATACGTTTGCGTTCTGACGGATCTTTAATTCATTTGAGAAAGCACAGCGTATACGGATGCGGATACGTAAACCTAGATAAAAGACGATCACTGATTGGGCTAAATACAGGGATCTACCAATAGCCCTTTTTCAAAATCACGTGAAGTCTTTGTGCGGAGCTACGTTTAGGGGCCCGAGCGACGGCACACAAACAGCGTCATGACTTTTTTGCACCGATTCTTACAGCGGATAAAAACACAATCTCCTACGTAGAGGTCAGGCGGTTTCACCTTACTGACTCTCGGTCATTCTCTGGAAATGGTACATTTTGAGTCCTTGCCCCCAGTAAAGGCCTCTGTTTATCCTAGACATTTTTGCAATACTTTGTTTACTAGACCAAAGGCGAGGGTAGATTGCCAGGGTAAATTCGGGCACACCACCACCCATGCTTTGCTATCAGGCTCATCCAATGTTCATTTTCAGCTATTTTCAGTATGTCCCAATCTTAACGTTTCCAAGTTCACATCCCCACTACATAACAGTTTACCCGATCAAAGACTTAATTTTTCCATTTAAAGTTACCTTTTGGTTTGTTTCACTCAAAATATGTCGTATTTTACATACTACTCGGTGGAAAGGGGTTAAAAGTGGCAAATAAAGCTCTGTCCCAGGTCCCTCCTGTCATTCCTGTTACCGGCTGTCAACTGGGGAGCAGTCACATTATCATAAAGTCAGGTGGTGTCAAAATTGGAATGTAGATGGCAGCACACATGTTCTTTTATTTCCCCAAGTTCAATGACGGCATTACATGTATATGATATCGGGGCTAGGTCCACAATTAAATTTTCTGTACACGTCCTGTACATCGACTGTACATACATTTTGCCAAATAATTCTAAAACTACAAATAGGAGTTGATTCAAATTTTCACAGGCTCCATTGGCATTTGTTGTGAATATCATATTTGAGTTTCATTAAATTCCAATGATTCTAATTCTTTTTATTTGCAATTTTCTCAGACAATGTAAATATCATACGAAATCGCCGCCATTTCACTGCCCTGAAACCAGTATCCTTACACCCCTGCTGGGAACGGTAAATATCAGGCTAAAATAAAACGGGCCTAGTATGCTTTAGACTACTATATTCCGATCAAAAGGAGCCAATTCTGAATAACCTACCCCAAATTATATCTTTATAGCCCACATTTACATCTTACAGGGTGTTTTTATTACGCACTACCAGCTTGTCCCATGGTCCCACTGTACAGTTTTTCCTGGACCTAGCCCATCGGTGCCAATAGGAGGGCAGGGAATAGCCGCAAGTACTCACCAGGCCAGACACGTTCGCGAGCTATTCGCGATCGAATCGCAAGTACGGGCTATTCGCCTCGGCGGTGCATTTGGGGGTAGTGTAGACTAGGCTTAAGAAAGTGGCGGTCAAAAAGTTTTGAGTTTTTGAGCGTACGGAAATTTGAAATTTTGCGTATTTGAAATTTTTAATAAGGACTTGATATACGCAAAGGTGTGACAGGACCTAATACATGTACCTGTACCTCGCATAAATTCGAACTGCTACCTCCGTAAAGAGCTTAGAACGCAGAAAGACAGATGGCTCTGCTTCGTCGTTTGAAAGTTCCCCTGCAATCATCTCCACCCAGTCTTTATCAATCGTTTGGAAAATTGTTGCCTGAAGCCGCCCCCAGAAAGAACAGACCTCCCTTAGCTTCCCCCGTACGTTTCCCATCATGTCAGATAGTTCGTGGATGCATGGCTGTAGGTTCGTGTAGGCTCTCTCTTTATTCCTAATTTGCTCGAAATCGACCAATAATTCGGCCTGTTTTCTCTCCATTTGTGCGAGTTCCTTTTCGAGAGCTCGCTTCAGCTCCTTAACTATTTCTCCGTCGTCTTTCTCAAATATTCCCGATGAAATGAAATCCCTAGCAGCAGCTAAGAAATCGGTGACTCCCGAGAACTTTGATTTTGGCCCGGGGTGCACCAAAAAGCGCATCACAGCACTTGCACACTTTGAAGTAAAGACATTTAGTTTCGAAATCCAACTGCGTGCCTTTATATCTGATAACTCCTTTTCTAGAGCCGCAGTCTCCTTGCGCACACAAATCAGATCTTCTTTAATCTTGCGAATGTGTACTTGGCATTTTTCTCTTTCCCCCACAACTTCATTGAAGCCTTCTCCTTCTTTCTTAATCCATCCGAACACCTCCTCAACTCCTGCTTCGCACTTCTCAACCAGCGGCCTAAGTTCCGCGTTATACGCTGCCCTATCCATCGAGTTTTTTGAAATGCGTTCTAAACAACTGCGTGCAAATTTATTATTTCCTTTATGTAGAGAGACAAAGGCCACTTTAAATTGCCAATCATCTTCTTCAAAACTGGACGCGAAGTAACACAGAATATCACCTGATCTTCGACAGAGTTGTATCACAGTGTCGCAAAGATCTTGAATTTTGTCCTTATATTCGTATAATCCTTTAGCTATAGCCACCTTTTGTATTGTTTCAAGTCCGCTCACCAGTTCCTTCAACGATATTCTCAATCCCGCTATAGCGGGCAGGCCATTTCCTTCCAACTTCCTGATATACTCGTTCACCAGGTCACTGTCCTCATCTGGGAGTTCATATAAGGAGTACCGAGCCATGCCGAGCGCGCTGTTGAATTCAATCCACCAAGAGTCAGGGTTGTCACTTGCAGTTGGTCATGATTAAAAGGTACACGACACCGGGCCTGATGAATAAGCAAAAAAATTAACATTACCACGCTGGTGACTCAGATTTTATCGTACGCTATGCACCTACTTCCGGTTAAGCAGACGAATTTTTTGAAGTACTTGAAAAATAACATTTTTAGTGCCTTTAGAGATCTGAACCACCCTGCCCCTATCACACACGCAATGAACTCTGAATGTTGTTCAACTACGCGACAAACAGTTTTTGTGAATAATGGAGCCATATTGATCTAAGCGGCGAAAGTGCATAGGAAAAGCAGGTTTCGACTACAGAAATAGGATTTCTTTCCTTCCGTGGATTCTTAGAAGAATAGTTATCGAACAAATTTATAGTCCAACATATTGTTCATCTACGCTCTGAATGATTTTGATGTAAAGCCCATAGATTTCTGGAAAATCGCATTTTTGAAAAAGTTACCGTACGCCATTCACATAGCCGGGTGTTCTTGTACCGTACGCATGCACCTAACATTTGGCATCTGGTGCAAATTGGCTTGACATTGAAAATCATGCCTCGCCGTTTTGTCTGAGGGGTACATTTGTCATGCTCCTTGAACATGTCATTCTCAATTGTTCTGCAGATACAGGAAAAGATCGTGTACCATCTATTTCGACTCGTAAACATCTTCTCACATTTGTCGCACTTTCTATGCTTGACTCCATGGTGATGGTCGACATGGTCCTCGAAGCTGGACTTGTATAGAACCACTTGTCACAGACAAGGCATTGCCTTCCCCTCTCAAGGTCGTGCTTGGCCACAGGGGCCCATATTCATAAAACCTTGCTAGGCTTAGTTGCCTGCTAAAGTGCCTAGTTTGTACAGGCCAATGTACACAACTAGCAAACAACTAAGCTAGCAGGGTTTTATGAATATGGGCCCTGATGACTTCTGAGACTTGTTTTCACTAAAAGAAGGCCACACACCTCACACGTTAGGGNACAATAGCGGGCTGTTGTTTGGCGGATCTGCATTCGTAGGAGCCTGATTCCTGTCACACCTGTGTTGTGCTGAATAACTGTCAGGGCTCACTGATCTGGTGATTTATTGTATGATATTTTAGATCCAGCTTCAGATATCTAAAGATACATGTAAAGGCCGCCGTAAATTTCCTACGATTTCTCATTGCAATTTTTTTGGAAGGAAATATTTCGCATCCCGTCGTAGATGATCCCATTTATTTCCTAGGAAATACTGGATAGTTCCCCCAGTACCGGTCAGAGTGTATGAAATCGCCATGAGTAAGGGGCGGGTACCAGGTAAAGTCGAAAATTTCACAACAAATCGTACAAAAACCTCGAAGCCGGTGTGGCAGGAATCAAAGTCCCCTGGAATCAAAGTCCGGTGTGACAGGGATCAATGTCCCCCTGAAATCGAAGTCCGGTCTTATTGTTCAGCGAGGGATTACAATATATAGCTAGAGAGACCATGACCATTCGAATGTAACCTTGCAATAACGGGCTATATTGTTTTGCGGACTTGCATTCCTAGGATGTTGGTTCCTGTCACACCTGTTTTATTGTTTATTTTTTGGCGGACTTGCATTCCAAGGACGTTGATTCCTGTCACACCGGTGAAATAATTCAGATTTCTTTATTCGGGGCGCGCTTTAAAGGGACTAGGAAATATTTTCAAGCTTCGGTTATTACAAAATGCTAAGTCTTTCATGATAAATTCCCACCGTCAATTCACTTTTTCAATTAAGTGTTAATTACTGGCACCCAGACAAATCAGTTATCACCACACCATGGAACATTCACTGGGAACCTAATCAACAGTGTCGCTGTATGTATTGTATGGAGCGAGCTTGTACTCTATTATGTTGATTAGGTTCCCAGTGACCAGGTGATTTGTAACGTTTCGAATATGCATCAATAGTCAGTAGTTTAGGTGAGAGGAAAAGGTCGAAAAACCGCGGACAAAATTGAACAATGCTAAAATTGTGATGATTTTAGTGGTGAGAATTCCCGAACGCCATCTTCGATAATCGAAGGGCGAACTGCTCACCACTGCACTGCTTTACATAGCACATCGCCCTTCGACCGGTCCGCGGCGTATCCGCTGCCTCTTGAAGAGGAGGCCAGTCAGAACCGGTGTTTAAAATTTCGTCGATAATTAGATCAATCTCGCTCCCATGACAACTAGGCTCATAATGTACTAGATTAAGTGCCAATGCATTTTGTACACTTCCGTTCTGGGACCGAGGTTGGCAGAAACAAATATGGCGACCAGCATGGCTAGTTCATTCGAGGAAAAATTACAAGAAATCGCATCAAAATTTGGCGTTGAAGAACTCAATGTATTTCAAATAAAGGCTCTGCCTGCCGTGCATCGTAGCAGAGATGTTTTGGTGTCGACAAGAACTGGGAGTGGTAAATCAATCATGTATCAGGCTGCTCCTTTTATTGTCAGACGACAAGAAGAGTCGATGCACGTGCACACTGCAGGGCGCGGAAGACCCCATATAAAGTGCAACTCAATCTGATTGGTCGACTGGTAAAGTTGGCATCGTGCCAAGATACGCCGCGGACCAGTCTATTTCTCGAAGGGTGATGTGCGATGTAACGCAGTGGTGAGCAGATCGCCCTTCGATTATCGAAGATGCCGAACGCCAACTCGCCAACGGGCTCGCCAATAATTCTGAAGTCTCGAAAACGCAGGTAAATTCAATGATACGCTGGTAGAAAAGTGTGGAAAGTCCCATCTGTAATTTACGCCAGTAGAACCCCGGCTCACGCAGGTAGCAAGATATTGGAAATCACGTGCCAAATTTTCTTCAATTACGATACTACGGGACACCTGTGGCGTGTGTGAATCCTTCTTACTGCAGTTCAAAATAGAACTGGGGATTCCCGTCGCCCATGGCAACCACGCACTCCCTGGTTGTGGAGCTCACTACATCATTGATTCCAGAGGCGTAGCTAAGGGGCAGGGGGGCGGAAAAGTGTGTTTTTTCATGCACATTTTGATCGAAAAAGCTAAAAAAAAAGGTAGCTACGCCCCTGTATTCGGTGAACCACTGATTAAGGGGGAGCACAAAGGTGGCACTGACACACTGACCGCAGTAAAATATAACAAGAAGTCATGACCCCGAAAAAGAATTGCTGGAATTCTAAAGACCCCTGCATCTTCCCAAATTGACTCCCATAAAAGAAACTGTGGATGCACTCGCCATTATAAGCCATGACCCAGCTAGGGGGAAACGTAATGAACAAAATGAAAGCCCTGTTTTCTTTCTTTTTTTTGAAGTAGAAACGCAGCATTGAAGTTTTATTGAAGGCCTACCACAGATGATCGGGTTAATGTGTCTGAGCAGACTGACAACCTGCAACCCAAAGGTAAGCCATTCCATGTTTTCGGTCTGCTCCACTTGTACCTACAGTACCGCAAGGTGAAACCATCTCACCTCTGCATTGTAGATTGCCTGCGATTTGCATATTAACACTTCAGTTCACTGAGTATATATTTTCTGTTTTCTGGTAAGCTGGTAAAAGGAGGGTTGCCAGTGCCAGTTCCAGAGTGCAGTGCCAGGTTTTGAACCGACCCCCTGTACCGTCATCATACACACCAACACAGCTGAATTCACGATTAGATTTTTTAACAAGCCTGGCGGGGTGAATGGTTCACGTGGAAAGAGTTTGAAATAAAGAATGTTCGCACAAATTCCTTCGATACAAGAGCAGGAAGTGCTCAACCTGACACACTAAACAGTCCAATGAACAGAAGTTGTCATAACCTACGCAAAGTGTATTCAATTCAGGCCAACACACCGACTGAAAAAAGTAAACAACTCAACCCTCCCTCTCCATCATGATCAAACAAAACAAGCCCAACCCAGTACTCGCACAAAAAGGGTGAGTGATAATCCACGGCTCGTCGTAATAAACAAATGAAAACCCTCATGAACACCCCATCTTGCACCATCATGGCTAAAGATAGAGACTGACCTCAAACCACTTCTAAATATAAATCCACTTCTAAATACAAATCCACGTGCTTCTCAACCTCGGCGCCACATCGAGATCAAACTACTAGTAATTACACAAACCATCATATAGGTATTTGCTCGTCCGCCCGTGAGCCCGAGATTGAACACGTGCTCATCAGCCTCTGTCCCACTTTCGGACTCCGTCGGTAATAGGGGGCCTATGTAAACACCGCATGATTTTAACCAATCGGATTCATTTCGTAATTACGAAATCGGTAGAAAACCACAAAAAGCCCGAAAAAACATATTAATTGCAAACTAATCGGTTTTATTATTAGCCCGGACACTACTAGGCATAAAAAAGTAACATATACCAGCTGAATATTTTGAAAGCCGATAATGATTTAGTGCCGAAAATTGCGTCGAAAGCTCATTTTGGACCCAATATAATGGTCACTTAAAGGGACTATAGGCCCACGTGAACCAATAATTTTAGTTGTGGCTCAAACATCGTCCCCCCCCCCCATCATGAAGAGTGTAAGCCTACGCGCCTGTCGGAAAATAAATCTAACGCAAGAAATCGTTTACGCCTACGAAGGTTATATACAGTACAGACCCACACAATCCATGTACATTGTAGCTTATCCAATATCGGCGAGTGTTATCCTCCATCAACAATCACCGTCACCGTCACATCCTCATCCAAGTCCTCAACAAACCCGAACACACGGGACTTTCGTTTTCGTAGGCCCCTATACCGAGGTACAACTGTCTGTCGCGATTGTGGATCATACAGCCTCCTGCTGTCTGGACCAGGTCAACAATTAACTGGGAGAGTGAGACCATGGGACCAACTGGTAGTGCGTGATAAAAATACCCTATAACGTGTAAGTGTGGGATATTACGATTATGCAATTTGCGGTATATGTTTCAGAATTGCATGGCTCCTTTTGATCGGATTTAGTAGTCACACGACAGGCCTGTTTGGCCCGATATCTACCGTGTCTGGCGGGGTGTAAGGATACAAGTTCTCGGGGAGTTAAATGGCGGCCATTTCGTATGATATTTTTATTGTTTGAGAAAATTGCAAATAAAAAAATTAAAATCGAATAGGAATTTACTGGAAATCAAATATGATATTCACAAGACGTGTCAATAGAGTCTTTTACAATTGGAATAATTTTCTCTGCGCAGTTTTCGAATTTGGGGCCAAAATTTATGTACAGTCGATGTACATGAAGTGTACAGAAAATTTAATGGTGGACCTAGCCGCTCTGTTTACTAGTCAAAGCAGGGAAGTTTATAACGGGATTCCCTGTCGTCGGTGATTCCCCCGCATCCCTCTACCAGGCTTAGACCGCAATGAATCTTATCAATATTAAATCGAAAGATTATTTATTGATGTTTTGCACATCCCAGAGTAGACTGGTACCCGGTCCTAACTATTTTACATCGGACTTTTGCATATGTTAGGACCTGTCGTGCCTATCGCGTTGATGAATCTGATTGTCTGGTGCTGGCACAGGTGATAAGTATAGGAACTAGAGCGTCTCAAAAAGAATGTTACCATTTTGATCCTGTCTGAAAATGAGGAACCGGCAGAACTAAAAATCCAGATGGCAGCACCAGTGCAAAAGGTCCAATATCTAATGCATTTTCAATTAAAAATTAAATTTTGTTCATTTTCTTCATAGAACTGATCAAAATAGAATCAAGGACCAGTAAAATAACATTTGTGGTGCTATTTTCCTGTGCAGAGTAATTCAGGGATGAAATATTCAATAATCATTGACTTGGCAAAAGGATTTCTCATTGCAACCATGGTCCACTTGCCTGCAGGGCCCCCTATTGGCAGAGCTTGTTATGCAGGTTCCTCAATCAAATGAAACTCCTGTGCTAATTAGAAAAAAGCTGGGAGATATTTGTCAAATTAGAATAGTTTTGATATCGTGTTTTTGTAACAGTCAAAATCACAGTTTTTGTGACTTAGCAGTTTTACGATTCAGTGACTGCAAATAGACATTTTCACTGTGTCTAACTGCTACAATGTTCTTTTCTGTTCTGAGGATGCATTTCCGGTCTCCTTGATTACTCTTGGCCTGATTATGCAATGTTCCTCTGTTTCAAATTTTTTCGTCATCATAAAGAATCAGAAATTTACCAGGTGGATGTCTTTCATCACGTCTGACATTAATTAACTATCGGGTGGCCCAAAAAATGAAAACCCTTCTGTATAATATGGGGTTATTCACAAAATATTATTGTTGTGACTTTCATATTTTGCATCGTTTATCTAAAGGGTATCAGATATCCTTTCCTTCGATTTCAGCTCAATAGGTTAAACAGCACTAAAATAGCGACATATTTTAAATTTCATGTCAAAATGCAATGCGGAAAAGTTCAATGCAATTTCAATAGGGAGTTTGAGATCAGCGACTTATCACGGATCCTTACGTATACGGATAGAATTCTGTACAACGAGGACAAATTCTCTGTACATTTCGATCCGTATACGTATAAGGATCCGTGATAAGTCGCTGATCTCAACCTCCCTATTGACCGTCATTGCATGTTTGGCAAGAAATTTTAAATATACTGCTATTTTAATACTATTTATTCTATGGAGCTGAAATTTTAGAGTCTTTTCTAGAGTTTCAGATTGTAAAGTTCCACTTGAAAAAGACCCCGGTTGGGGTCGAAAATTCGTGAATTCTGGAGATTGACTTCTTGCTTATTATCATTTTGTGTGTCAATTTTGTGCTATTCTGTATCTTGGAGCTGAAATTTTAGATAGATAAGCCCTTAGCTATTTTTGATAGTACACAGAGGGTTGCGAAAACTCTCTTTTTGCCAAGCCCCGAAACACGAGCGCCAGCGCCAATCCCATTGTTCGATGCCACGAAGAGAGCAACGACAAAGGGATCGACCTTCGCGTTTAGAGTGCAAACACCGTACGATTATGTCACTGACTTCTTGGAATGTCTCTGCGACAAGCGAATGGTGGAGAATACAAAGCATCATCTCGTCGATGTCATATACACTGCCGATCTCACATACACTGTTGAAATTCTTCTTTTTTATTTTGATTTTGAAAATCATGTCTGTGGCCCGTGTTGCAGACACGGAACTCGCAAAGATGAGTTTTTTTACCGTACAAGCTGCGTGTTCAGTAGAGTTTTCGCAAAGCCCCCGAAACGCACACGCGAACGTCTAGGCCTATCCTTTCCTTTGTTGCCCTCTTCGTGGCATCGAAGAATGGGTTTGGCGTTCGCGTTGGCGTTTCGGAGGCTTTGCGAAAACTCTCTATTTCGCGAAAACTCGATTTCGCAAAGCCCCCGAAACGCCAACGCGAACGTCTATCCTTTTGTTCGGTGCTCTCTTCGTGGCATCACAAACAATGGGTTTTTGGCGTTGGCGTTGGCGTTTCGGGGGCTTTGTGCGAAAACTCACTGATGCAACATTTTTCCAACATTAGAACTACATTTCTGAGCAACTGGCCAAAAAATTATAGCAACATTTCAACATGTTGGAAAACGCTTTTCCCCTGTACACACTAGACAACATTTGTCGAGCAAGGCGTTGTCACTCTGAATGTTAGAAATATGTTGGAAAAAATGTTGCTGGAGTAAACACACCTTAAAGGGACCCTAAAGGCAGCTTGCTATTGGGCTACTAACAGTACTGCCATTCTACAACAGGTGGCACTAGTAACCATGAACTCATGAATTGCAGATCAAATGTTGACATTAAAGGTCATGGGGGTTTAAGATCAAATTCCCCATTTGGGATCCCTGTCAAGTTATGTTTCTGAAACTTTGAGGGATGAATGAAGGGCAATAGACATTATTTTTGATGACATAAATGACTAATTAGCTCTTTTGTTTTAGTATGATTTTCTTCATTAGGTTTTGTCCGCGCAGGCAAGTGGTCAACATATGGCTTTTTCATAGAAAAACCTGGAATATACACAAAATCCAACCCACTCTACAAGCCCATGATAAAAAAAACAATTCTGTTCCAAGATATCATTGTCAAAAATGACCAGAAAGTCAAAATGAAAATGTCTTAAGCGACCCTCTGAGCCAAGATAAAAATAGGCCTGGGGCATTATGCCTAAAAACCACAACCCAGACCAAATGAATAGGGTCTAGTCCATTATTCTTGAGGGTGGACTGGATACCATTCAATGCCAGTCAATCAAACATGAATTCACAATCACATTGATGTGGTACCTGGATAATAATAGCCATTCAGAATGAAGAATAGGGCATAAAAGCATACAATGAAAGCCTTCCCCCCTCTTCAAGAATAGTTCAGCCCAATCCATATCAATTTCGGGACTATTGGCCCTTATGTCAAAGATGTCAAGTCTAGTCAAAACAGTGATTATTACAGGTCTGAGTGTTAAGCAAAACACAACTAAAGGAAAAGTGAGTTATCAAATGAAGCATTTTTTAGGACTCACCAATGAAAATCAAATGTTTTTCTTTTTGATATATGTAGCAGACAGTCAACGCTAATAGGAGGTGAAAAAATCAGCCCACGAAATGGCCAGATTCTAGGAGTAATTTGGCCTCAAAGATAAAACAAAAGAGCTAATTAGTCATTTACATGTATGTTATCAAAAATAATGTCTATTGCCCTTCATTCATCCCTCCAAGTTTCAGAAACATAACTTGACAGGGATCCCAAATGGGGAATTTGATCTTAAACCCCCATGACCTTTTACTTAAAAATGGTGCCCAAAGTTGGATCCTCATGCCACCAATTCTGTGTTAGTAATCATATCAATATGCACTAAAAACCTGCTTCTAGGGGCTCTTTAACACATATTTTTCTCTTATCTCACAGACATGGCTCGCAGAGAGGATCTCAACAAGTTTTTCGTGAGTCTGCTACCAGCCATGGTTCGCACACGATGGCAGAATCGGAGGAAAGCAAAGGAGGCCTTGTAGACAGTGGGTCACCCCTCCCTCAAACAATCACGGTAAGAATAAGAGAATTTGGGTTTTTTTATTTATTTGCGCACACACAACACACTACATCATACAGTATATAAAGACTACATACATCTACACATATTCAAGTGTACACACGGTGAATAATTAAATTGCACGAATTGCGTAATGGCACCTATTCTATGAACATTCAAACTTGATTGTGTTGACAAACTGCCAAAAACTTCCTGGTGGGTTGGTTCACTCAAGAAGAGTAAATCTCTCTGGGCTTGGAAATATTTGACAGTCAATCACAAATTTCAATATCTATGCTAGTGGTATATATTCTCTAAAAGACTGCTTGATAACTACCAACAAGAATGGTACTCAAGTTTACATGATGATTCCCGTAAAAAGCAAAATTAAATGCAAAAACAAACTTCGTCTGTCTGTGTAGACAGTTTTAAAACACTTTTTGTTTTGAGAATTATTTGTCAGTGCCACTTCCAGTCACTGATCGAGTTCATTTAGCACGATTCAGATAAGTAATCACAAGTTGCAGATACACTGCCTCTCGTATGTTTTTACGCACGCCAATAATACCATACTGAAAAGAGGGTGAAAGTCCCATTTTATTGGTTGTACAAGCTTCAGACTTTCAGCATTTTTAATGTACTATGTGTAGCAATCAGTCCTATGGTCGAAATCAAGTTGGCTACAAAAATCTCATGACAAATCTCAAATCTCAAATTTTGATACAGTTGTGTATTTTCGTGGCAAACTTGATTTCGACCATAGGAATGATTGCTACACATATTAGAGTAAAAGTGCTGAAAGTCTGAAGCTTGTACGGCCAATAAAAATGGGAGTTTCACGCTCTTTTCAGTATGGTATTATTGGGTGTGCGTAAATACATACATGTACGAGAGGCAGTGTACTATGGGGTCCGGGTTCATGAAAGACTGTCCTCACTGTCACAAAATTGAAGATGAAATCCATTTCCTCCTGGATTGCTCACTTAACTCCGCTCAATACAAAGTATTAATTAGCCAGGTAAAATATGTTTTATGACATGATCTAGTTGATCTGATATTAATCACTACAATGAAGCCCAATGAATCTAATAAAATTTCATCTTTGGGGTGATTTGTAAAAAAGCCTTCAAAGTTAGAGAAATTCATATTGTGGAATACCTTCCAAGATATTTCAGATTACTTTATATTTGAGTGTCTCTTTTGCGTTTTGCGATTTCACAGGGTTTTGGATAATCCTTCGATTGTTTAATAATACATGGCGTGTTTATTATCCCAATGCCTGTGAAAACCGCCCCGGCGCCGCAAAACCGCTGCGGAAACCTGTCTAGTGGAAACAAGGCTTTATTCCGTAAATAAGCAATTCAAAATCATCGTTAGACAGTCATGTTTAGAATAACAAAATGTTGAAGCAAGTTTTGCACATGATGCTGGTCATGTGAACTTGCTCCTACCCTAAAGTTAGGAGCAAACAGACAACAGCATGTTCAGCTGTATTTGGCACAGCGAGCTAAATTGGCTGAGACCAGAATATCGCTGTGTGCGGGTCATTGCAAAGCCGTTTTCGATTTAATCCCCCAGGCTGTGTCATCAGTGTTCCAAACAGCAACCGACTGGATTTAAGGAATATATCCCCCAGCCACGAACTGCATGTACAGCTCTGCCATCAGGTGCACACTGCAATGTTTTGTGGCTGTGCCATTTCAAATATAAACGTTGAGCCAAATACGGCTGAGGTTTATTCGGGCCATGTAGAATTAGCGGAATCGGCAGATCTGGCGGATTTAGCGGATTCTGTATATAAAATTGAATAAGATTTGATAATAAAGGGATTTTTTAAAATAATTAAGCAACACAATTTTTTAAAGTGTTCTATAAAAGAAAAGCTGCAACAGCGTCGCGAACGGCAACTGGCGGAACTATTCCTGCAGACCATCTTTGTTGCCCTACACTAGACTGGTACCCGATCCTAACTATTTTACATCGGGCTTTTGCATATGTTAGGACCGGGCGTGCCTACCGCCTTCGTGCCTCTGATTGGTCGGTGCTGGCGCAGGTGGTAAGTATGTGAACTATTATGTTGATAGATTTTCTATTTTTAACATGGAAAACCACCGGCGTGATTGGTGAATTTACTGGGTCAAACGTCGGTCACCTTCTATCTGCATTCTGGTACGTCAGCCGTATTGAGAACTGAATAAATTTACATAATTTACATAAAATTTTCAAGTGACGTCACTGTCAGAATTCCTCCACAAATGGCGGCCACGACTGGTCCTACCATTCAAAAGCGACACCATCGGTAGGACCAGGTACTAGTCTAGCCCTACTGTATTTGGATTACCGACTGTAAAATGTATTTTCGCGGTCCTTTATAATCTGTGGGACACATGAAAAATTAAATTGCTTAATTAGTTTCCATTCATCATTGTATTTTATTCAACTAGGCAATACCCGTTCAATGTGTGTGTGTGTGGGGGGGGGGGCATGAGGGAAATGCTAATTCATGTGAGCGCCATGTTGGCCCGTCTGCACTTGCATACCAAGTTTGGCGGCGATCCGTTCATTAGTGTAGGAAAAAATCGCGAAACAAACAAACTCACAAATAAACTCTTGTCAAATTTTAGTATGATTTTACATAGAATCCGCTAAATCCGCCAGATCTGCTGATTCCGCTAATTCTACATGGCCGTTTATTCGTCTGTGTGCGCCTAGTACATGTAGTTTGTTCTCTCTTCAGTGCTTATCTTTTTTACGGGGCGTGGTCAATAACGACTCCGCGTTCTCTCAGGAACGACCGCGCTTGTATTTTAGTTATGTGTGTGGCGGACATTACATGTAGCTCTGTCAAGGCGTCCGAAGCCCCGTCAAACTCTCGTCTACAACGATTGCAGATAACTCGTCTTGCCACCCACCTGAAATGAAATGGTCCATGGACCCTGTGCTCACCTGGGTGAACGTACCAGAAAAACAAATGACGAATGTTAAATTGAAATGTTCCAGTGGGGTCATACGATTATGGTCAAAATTTCAAGGTCAAAACATTCTGGCTTGAGAATTTATGACATATATGCCAAAGTCCATTTTCCAAGATGGCTGCCTGGTAACCATTATTTGCATTCCAATTGGGCAAAAATTTGTTGTACACAAGAGGGTACCTATATATAGATAGATGATCACACCAAGTTAGAATAGGGCCAAATAACCACAAAACGTGCCACCAAAATGGCAAAATTTTGAACTTGACCTATGTGACCCTAAAAAGTAAATCAAATCAAAAACCCTTCACATGTCATGTACCCTCATTTGATGCACACATGATAAAAATTTGGAGACAATCCAGTGAACAGTTCAGGAGTTACTGGATCACATACACGGCCCTGATACCGGTTAACATCGCCGGAGGCCATTCTCAAGAGGTTTATGTCCTGAGACATCCAAAAAGCAACAAGTCGCCCACGGGCGATGCGCTCAGCTGAAATATGAAGTTGATTGATGAAGCAATTCTCAAGTTATGGGACAGAATGCACCATCCAAGATCGCCACCTGGCGGTCATACTGGAAGTTGGAGCAAACCAAAATCGATTGGATGCATGATCTGACACAAATGACACTACGCATGGAAATATGAAGCTGAATGACCAAGCCTTTCTCAAGTTATGGAGCAGAGCACAAAGTCCAAGATGGTCACCAGTTGCCATGGTTGGCCGTATCGCTTAACTGGAAGTTGGAGCGCACCTAAAATTGACACGGTGCACTTGACCCATATCACTAGGCCTATGCCTATGAAGTTGATTGACCAAATGGTTCGCAAGTTATGCTGAATGGGTGAATGCCATCCAGTCCTGATCCTACACACTGATCCCTAGCCCTAGCCCAAGCCCCTGACCCTAACCCCAACCCTGGCCCTCAGCCCTTGTCACTGACCCCCACCCTAATCCTGAACCTAGTCCTGACCCTAACCGTCAACGCTAACAACCCTAACTCCGTATTAACCTGGTAGGCCTACACTGGTTTAGACGACATTAACAGTTTGTGCGCAAGTTATGGAGACGTATGTGAAATCCAAGATGGCCATCAGGTGGCCATATTGGAAGTTGGAGCACACCTAAAATTGACATGACGCACCCTCTCGCCCATATCATCACTAGGCATAAAATATAAAGCTGACTGACAAAACGGTTGTCATGTTATGGAGCAGAATGCGAAATCATGAGTCTTGCATGGGATCTCTCTCCTGACGCACTTAAGAATTGAGACCTGGCTAATGGTGGATGAGGTGAACAAGGGCATGGTTCTCAGTTCAACTGATGCTGGTTTAAGTCAATTACCGGTAGGCCTACGTGTAGTTTTGCTATCCATCAGTTTTGCTAACCAGATGAGATAAAGCGTGGTGAGCTGTGCAGAAAGGCTCTTCTTGCTTTTACTTCAGTCATCACCCACAGACAGCATAAAGTGGTGACATCATCAACGGTGCATAAAGGCTGTTCTTGCTTTTCAGTCAGCACAAGCCCACAGGAAGTAGTTTGACATCATCCACAGACAGCAAAAATGGTGACATCATCAAGCGGGAAATTCAAATACACCTGTTTTATATTTCTGCTGATTGCGCCCCTTGGTAAACAAACATGGAAAAAATTACCCCCACAGAATGTGAAGAAATAATTAAGCTATGCAACCTGTCAATTGCAGTTTGATGTATTTTCTCTGGACTGAGTTATTTGGATTTTTCATTTTTCGGAAAATGCTCCCTGAAGAGCAGAATGTAGGTCAAATCGCAAACATTTTTGGTTCTGTTTTGAGTCCTTCCTAGGGCCTACCTCTCCACCAATTTCATGACCCCTGGACATTGCGGTTGCGAAACGAGCCAGTTTAACGGACGACACACAGACACACAGACGGACGCCACTCAGTATACATATGACTAGCTCCGCTGACCTTTGGTCAGCTGAGCTAAAAATCAATTCGAATAATTTTTCTGAGCAGGCCTCCCGCATCGTACAGTCTAATTCTCCCGCAGCCGTACAGTTCATTTTAAAACCGATTTTCGATGCATTCTCCTGCGGATTTCTGGGAGATATTGCAGCAGCTAGCCTTTTTTAGTGTATTCATTCACCTCGAGGGTTATCATTTTGCCCTGAGCAATGGTGTTTATAGTAATTTGGCATCTCAAGCTTATGTGACCGGAACTTTCTCCCGTAGCTGTATACGGCAATATTGACTGGGCACCGTGGTATCTTTGCTCAAAGAAAATAACATTTGAAATATGGTCTTTGTGACTATACCCAAGGCGGTAAGGCGCTGGTCATCATTAAACTGCATGCTTCCGGCGATATATAAAACGTCAGGTACGATCCTTAAGCTAAAGACACATAGATGCAGTTCGTGCTCTGGTGCGGCAACGGTAGGGGTTATTTTGAAGTCAACTGACCCGGCTGAATCGAGCAGCATTAGGTCAGTCAACTTTAAAAACACCCCTTGCCTTGCCGCACCGGAGCACGAACCGCATCTATATGTGTCTTTTGCTTTACCTCGCATAAATTCGAATTGCAGTATCCCCAAATTGCTCTGAATTGCGAAAGGCAGTTGGCTTTCCTTCGTCGTTTGAAAGTTCCGCTACAATCATCTGCACCAAATCTTTATCAATCGCTGGGAAAAGTGTTGTCTGAAGCCGCTCCCAGAAAGAACAGATCTCCCGTAGCTTCCCGAGTACTTTTCCCATCATGCCAGATAGTTTGTGGAAGAGTGGCTGAAGGTTTGTGTAGGCGCTTTCTTTATTCCGAACTTGTTCCAAATCGATTGATAGTTTGGCCTGATTTCTCTCCATTTCTGAGAGTTCCCTTTCGAGTGCTCGCTTCAGCTCCTCAGCAGTTTTTTCCTTGTCTTTCTTCTCCATTCTCGATGCAATGGCTTCCCCAGCAGCTACGGCATCGGCGAATGCCGAGATCACCGCAGGTGGACACTTTGAAAAAAGGCAATAATTAAAAATTCAACTTACACTACATTCCTTTAAATTTGATAACTCATTTTCGCGAGCCGCAGTGGCTTTCCTCAGGCATCGACCGCTCCCGAGAACACCCGAACCATGGCCTGTCCATGGTTCGGGTGTCTGTGTTACGTTCGGGTGTCTGTGTTACGTTCGAGCCAACCCACTGTTATCGAAGCTACAATTACAATCTTCAACCCGCCCTTACACTCCTTGCACAGTGTCTTCTCACTCATACCTATCGTTCATAGATTCTGCTTACAATAGCCAGATGCCCGCCGATTTACCGCATGATGGCAGCACTAGTCAGCGGCCAAACAGCACCGGCGTTGCTCCGTGCTTCGGCCTGTTTACAAGAGCAATCAATATACAAACAGAATAATCTCGTATAGAGCACCGTTATCCACTTTTTTGCGATGTTTCAAAACAAAAAAGGCACGAGCTAAACACTGAACAATGCAAAGTGACACTGCATGCTGGACACGGGGGGGGGGGGGGG
>NMRB01000055.1:95429-111552 GCA_002633025.1 Notospermus geniculatus
CAGCCATTGCTGTTGTAGACTAGTCGTACTGCGTCATAATGCAACAGACCATATAAAATGCTTTACGACGGTTGACTGTCTGCCGCGGTTGTCAAGGACGCTGACAGTGAACCAATCAGAAATTGCTTCCTGTATTTCGTTAGTTACGCTAAACGTCCTGTAGTGGTAAATCGGCGGGATTCTGGCTATTGTAAGCAGTGTCTGTGAACGATAGGTATGAGTGAGAAGACACTGCGCAAAGAGTGTAGCCGCCCTAGGCCTAAACCAACACTGACTGGTTCCTATTCCTCTGGGAGAGAATCGCGATCCTGACGCCTAGGGAGTTTTCGCAAAGCCCCCGAAACGCCAACGCCAAACTCATTGTTCGATGCCAAGAAGAGAGCACCGAACAAAAGGATAGGCGTTCGCGTTGGCGTTTCGGTGGCTTTGCGAAAACTCTATATTGAGTCGAGAACCAAGAGCTCTAACTTCAATTGGCTCTTAGTTATTGAGCTCTTGGTTCGGTTTCCTGTATTACATGTAATACTGGAAACCCGAACCCCAGCGAGGAAACCTAGGCTGTCGGAGAGAGTTGCCCTCTGTGTGTCACACAGAGTGCTGGCACCGACCGGGAATCGAACCGGCGACCTTAGAGGTGACATGCGCCGATATTTCCATTGTGCCATTCTGACAGATCCTGAAGCTATACGTCGGATAGCTTGGCGTGTCAGTCGGTTTCATTGAAGAAGATAGCAAAATTGAATTTTCATCACCATTTCTTTAAATTTCCATTAACTGTTAGAAGAATGACTTGGTAGACTAGGTTAAAGATAATGCATCACGCCGTGACGTGTATTTTCCCGGGCCACAAAATCACTGTTTAATACATTGTATTTACATTTTATTTCTTGGTGTCCAGTCTTTCTTTGTCCTTTGAGTACTCTCTTGGTGGCATGCCCCTCTAGAAATTCTTTTGATACCGAAAGTATTCAATTTGATGGATGTCCCAAAGGTCCAAAACAACATAAATGCAAACATCCTTGTTTACAAACATTGAATGTAAGCAAGGAAGTCATGATACATTGGCCGCATTGTAGAAGCCTCCTTAAGCTTTAAGCTTTAAACTTTAAGCTTTTGTATTTTGCCCTGCAAACAAGCTAAAGGTAAACCTAAGAGTTAAGCAAGATTAAATTATCTTTTATGGATTGGAAGATTTAGAGCCGTATTCTAAGCTTCCTTAACTCTAATGTTTACCTTTAGCTATTTTTTGTACGGCAGAATACAAAAGGAGGCTTTTAGAGTACGGGCTTTAGCTTTAGCCTGCAACCACCAGGAATGAAAACCCAGTTCTCAACCGACAGCCTGAGCTCGCAAATTCCCCTCTTGTTGAAGGCTTCGGCCTATTGCAGAGCTGTCCAGACACGTGCAATATTAATTGCACAATATAGGATCAAAATGGACAACATTATTGCCAATCGTTCTTCTACCCATCATGCCAGAAGCACATGCCCTATTTGGGGCCCGATATTGTGCAATAATATTGACCGTGTATTGACGAACCCCATGTGCAATCCAGTTACGAAACCACTGGATAAAACGATGTGGTAAGCGGGAGTTTCCCGTATATTAGAAATCCAACTGTGTCCCTTTACCTTTGATAACTCATTTTCTTGAGCTTCAATCTGCTTCCTCACATACCACTGATCTTCCTTAAGCTTGGCAATTTCTCCTTCACATTCTTTTCTTTTCCTCAGAACTTCCCTGGAGTCTTCTCTTCGTTTCGTAACCCACCCTAGCACCTCCTCAACTCCTGCTTTGCACTTGTCAACCAGCGACGTAAATTTCGCGTTGTACGCTGCCGTATCCATCGGTTTTTTTGAAATGATTTCCAAACAACTGCGTGCGAATTTATCATGTCCATTACATAGAGATTCAAAGGCCAATTTAAATTGGCAACCATCATTTTCAAAACTGGACGCAAAGTAACACAGGGTATCACCCGATCCACGACAGAGCTCGATCACGTTGTCGTAAAGATCTCGAACCTTGTCCTTAAGCTCGTATAATCCTTTGGCTATAGCCATATATTCAGACCTGCCAAGGGTGTTTTAGCAGCTTGCTTGAGGTTTACTACGATTTTGCTGGAGAATGAGCCATTTTGGGGATGCAATGCTGGAGGTTTAGAATATTTCCGAACACAATTTAAAGCGAATTGATAGCGGATTTTATTTACATGTACATTTGGCTGGTGTTTGTAAACACAAAATTTCAGCCAGTCAGAATGCACGAACATTTCTTTTTTGATATTCTGGAGAAGTTTGTTTACATTTTTTTTCCCGAAAATGCGTCCCCTTTCAAATTCCATTTCTAAATCAAATTTTTTTCGATATCAATTCGCTTTAAGTCTGAAGATTTGGCGTGAAATTTGATGGATTTGAATGAAGTTCATATTTGACTTCTTCGTCATCTGCATAACAGTCACAATATGGCCGCCCTGTCTCCGATAATCTGGCAGCATTCATGAAATTCACGTGCGGAATACTCTATATCTGTCGAAGATATTGCTATCAAAAGGGGCAGAATAAGTAGAAAAACATGGAGCTTTATGACACGCATGTTGTTTGACATTTCTTGGGAAAATATTCCGAGTAGGCCTACCAGTCTTTTGTTTCAGCTTATTAGCTAATTAGTGCGTTCTAAGACGCGTCTCATTCAAGTATTTTGACATATTTTGTTTACAACGTCTGACCAGACGTGGCAAAAATTCACAATGCCAGCTGGCCCTTAATTCGTTTTCTGGATGATGTAATAGCGAGGTTTCGCAAATCTGACGAAACACGAAGTACGAAATACGAAATTAAAATTCATTTTCCAGGACCTAATTTATTTCTGGAGATGGTTGCTACACAAAACGCCCCTGCTGCCAGTACGTCTTTTAGCATATCATATAAGACCAAGAGAGTTATGGTGCACCTTGAATTTTTAAATTTCCACTTCGTATCTACGAAGTCGATACGAAAGATAAATTTCAAAGTTTAATGTACG
This sequence comes from Notospermus geniculatus, assembly GCA_002633025.1. Classification (NCBI taxonomy): domain Eukaryota; kingdom Metazoa; phylum Nemertea; class Pilidiophora; order Heteronemertea; family Lineidae; genus Notospermus; species Notospermus geniculatus. The sequence continues at coordinate 98,454 of NMRB01000055.1, forward strand.
CTGTAACTCTATCGATCTCACGTCATACGCTAAAAGACGCTCTTGCAGCTGGGATATTTGTGGTACCAACCATCTCCTGAAACACATTACGTCATGGAAGTAAAGTCCTATTTCGTATTTCGTACTTCATGTTTCGTCAGATTTGCGAAACCTCACTATTATCGCCACCACGAGGTGCGGCAGGTTCATCATCGTCATAACCATCAGAGTAGGAGCTATTGTGCACCAGCTTGCTGTCCGTCAGAGCTTGCCTGTGATTTGATGATTTTGGCGCCAAGCATGATCGTCTGTTCCGCATGATTCAAATAAGGACCGATAGATGCCGGCGTGTATTATAGTCAGTTTTGAACTGCAAAATCGTTGAAGATTTTTTTCAAGAAATTACGTTTCGCCTGAATGCGTGAGAAAGCACTGACCTTGCGGGAGTGCGGGAGAATGGGTCCAAATGCGTGAGACTCCCGCGAATCGCGTGAGACTTGGCAGGTCTGTATATTGTATTGTTTCAAGTCCACTACGCAGTTCGTTCAACGAGTCTCGGAATCCCGAGATAGCAGACAGTCCATTTTCTTCAAAGTTCTTGATATACTCGTTCACCAGGTCACTCTCCTCGTCTGGGAGTTTACAATATAAGGAGTAACAAGCCATGTCAATCACGCTGTTGATTTAATCCACACCAAGAGTCAGGGTTGTCACTTGCAGTTGGTCAGGATTAAAAGGTAGAGATCATCGGGCCTGAGGAATAAGCAAATGAAATGGTCCATGGACCATGTGCTCACCTGTCTGAATTTACAGAACGAATGACACATGTTAAATCGCAATGTTCCCGGACAAGCCTTGATTTCCAGGTACAGAAGGTACCCAGACACCTCATCACACCAAGTTAAGATATTACGTCAAATATCCACGAAACGTGCCACCAAATGACAAAATTCTGAACTCTGACTCTGTCAGCTTGAAAAGTAGGTAAACCAAAAACCCTTTACATGTCATGTATCCTCATTAGATGCACCGATGATGAAAATCTGGAGACAATCCAGACATATAGTTTAGGAAATATTGGAATTTGAGTTTTCGTTTTTGGCACCTGGTGGCCAAGGTAAGAATCGGATCAGACCGAATCTTGGTGTCTATAGGTCAACTGACATACTAGTAGGACTATTATATGTATGTACACCCTTAGTTAAAAGTAAATGCCCACCTAATTTTCCGGTATTATATTTCCATGAATATTTTTCGCAGCCAAGTTTTCTTTTCACACAAATAATCCAGGGCCAATAGGAGACCTTTTAAGACCATATAACTGGAAATTATTATACAACTGCGATTTTGGTGAAAGTTTGAATTTTGGCCAAAATGTAGTGTTTTTTTAATACTGACCTGTTCGGATTGAAACTGGTACTATTTTGAAGCCAATCTGTTTCTGGACAAAACAAATTTTCTAAATTCGAAATTGACCAACTTTGTGACGATTTATTATGATTTTTATGTGGAATAAAATCCCCGCAATTCCAGTTGACTCCAAGCCACATTTTATCCTACCCCGATCACGTGCTCCAATTCAGTAAGTCCATAGAAGGGTCATTGAAACCGAGCTGACCCAAATAACAGGTTACGCAGGTATTTGCGACTGCATCCTGAGAATATCAGGCGTTCTTACTGCTCGCTACCTTCGTCACCGCAGACAAACCCCTGAGAGAATTCGCTCGAATCCGTGGAGTATCAAAGCCATTCCAGCAAATGTTCATCCCCACCATCTCATCCCAAGTAGGCCGGTGATTGATACACATGAACTACGCAGGTTTGAACAAAGCTGACCCAGCAGGTCAACATGAAATAACTCCAGCGGCGTATCTGTTTGGCGACGTGTGGCCTGAGAATGATATACATTCTGTGCGATGAATGTAGGATAGGCTGAACTCAACTTAGGTTGAATCCAGCGGTGCAAATAGGTTAATGGTCGGCATGGGTCAGCATAACCAATGTCAGCTGCTTGGCTGTGAATATTACAAGGGCCGTTATACATGTATACGTGTAACTGATCTCTAGTTACGGTGAGGTGGGGAAGCTGAGGTACTTCCGCACTGTGTTGTGCGTGACACTACGATACAATCTAAGTGTAATGCTTGTCATCTTGAGGTGACTCAGAAATGGCGTTCGCTGATTGGGCGCATTTTCTCAGGCGCCAAATGCCCCAGCAAATCAGGCGAATAGACGGTTTCGAGGAAAATGGCCGCCGCTCGAAAAAGCCACAACAAACCGAGAGCCAACTGGCTTTTGGCTGGAGACATGTTGAAAATGTCGAAATCCTGCCTAAAAATCCCTTGCCGCGCATTCCAAGAGCTACCACAGAGATGATCCAGTAGTCTTGAACGTTAGTTGTGGTGTTGATATTTTTGGTGACTGGGAGGGGAATGTGGATGGTAGTCAGCTGCCCTGCATTCAGAGAGACTGTAGTGAAAAGTCTCTCTGAATGCAGGGCAGCTGACAGGGATCTGTGTTATAAGTATTTATTAGCAAATGCAGATTTGTAGGGAAATGGAAGGGCTGGGGAGATATTCATCCTGCGAGAAAACGTTGTCAGCAAAAAAAATAAACAGAGAAACTGACACGTGAAAAAAATGAAAAATTCCTATCGCAAGGCTCGAACCCGGCGCCCCGGATTCAGAGCCGGACGCTCTACCGATGCGCCAGCCGGTCACGTCATGTCGGTGGCTGCTCAATAAATGTTTATAAACATATCCCAGCTACTCAACATATTTTTATGTTAATTAAAAACGACGTTGCAAATCAGAATAATCTTCCAAAAATCGCATTTTACAACATCCACAGAACAAGTCCCCAGCAAATCTGTCAGCGTATCGCTACATAATGTACCCATCTACGTTCACAGTCACTAAAAACGTGAACCAACCGTCCGGTATATTCCATCTGGACATTAGGTGCATATTTCCTATGAGTCCAGTTCTATTGATTGACCCGTGACAAGTCTTTGGCTAGCTTCGCTGTTGGCCGCTACGCGGCGCGTTGGGCCCTTGCGTCNTCGACCCACGCTGCCGTCTATTTTTACACCTGACGGGGTCATGTGGGTCAAGGTCGTGGGATTAAAATGCGCCCTCTTTGAGTGAAATGTAGAATTATGCTCATCCTCGGTTCCAATACCGTGAAAAATTAATTCGCAGACCATAAAACACTCGGAGCACTTCGGTTATTTTCATCATGGACTTTGGTAGATATTAATATTTTGGGAGTAATATGATGAAATATTCGATTGGGAGTTGATTTCACATTTTTCATATTCAAATTTTATTATTAATATGGCTCGTATTCGTGGTCATGGTGGTTGTTGGTCTGTGGGACATCAAGTCCCGGAGACGAGGTTGAAAAAAATAGTTGATATTTCCGCCATTAGGTGTCGCGCGTGCCGATTCTATTGTGCGCCATGTAAACAAACTTCATGTCGAACACGTGCGTGAATGAGGAATATTTTCATCGATCTACCACAAAGTCCGGAATTTTGTTCGTTTTCATGTAATTGAGGATGTTGCCTATGATATATGACACACACTGGTAGCTCTTGGAATGCTGGCAAGGTATTTTTAGGCAAAATTTCGACGTTTTAAAAATTTCTCCAGCCAAAAGTCGCTTGGCTGTCGGTTTGTTGTGGCTTTTTCGAGTGGCGGCCATTTTCCTCGAAACCGTCTATTCTCTCAGGGGTTTGTCTGCGGTGACGAAGGTAGCGAGCAGTAAGAACGCCTGATATTCTCAGGATGTTGCGACTGTGACTACGCCTTACCTCATCGATGGGAGTCGCTGTCAACTTACACCGGTTTGTGTTTCGCCTATTATTGTGAGAGACCCGATTTGTAATTTTACAAAGGGACCTATTACTCCACTATTGATGTCAATCCCTCGTTTTGTGGCTTATTTATACCACTGGGTTATGCTAAAATTCTGTGCCTTGAGTGCCAGGAACGGATGGCAAGAACTGGGAAAACCCGCATTGGGAAAACCATTTTGTATAATAATTTCCAGTAGGCTATTGATATCATCTCACCAATATTGATATGATCTGATGATATCATATTTTTGAATCCTCTTTTATTTCCAGTAACCTAACTTTAGGAATCTCTTTCTCACTTGCTGCCGGGTTTGAGAAAGTCTACCCAAGATTTTCTTATAATATGGATACTCCCCTCTTAGAAACAGTAGAGTAACGTAGGGTACATCTTATGCACATGGGAACCCTCCTAGCCCATGTATTAAAACCGAAGCACAGCCATACGACGTGTAATTCGCCGCAAAATAGTGCAACACAAAATAATGAACAAATGTTAAAAAATCATGGTGGGTTTAGTGTTTTTGTATATTTCTTAACTTGACAGTACGATTATGATTTTATTAGGGTGTAAAACTAGCTGTAGAAGTTTTTTATTCTTTCTGCTCATTCTGAGCAGAGTGATGAGGGCGTGTGAAGCCAGTGGTACAAGTGGAGCAAACCGAGAACACGGAACTCCGCACCACTGGGCTAGCGAGTTTGTCATTCGGAACTTCCGAAGGCAACTGCTCGGCAATTTCCGTAGACACTCGCATTTCCCCTCGGACACAATTCCAAGGCAGCCATCTTGAACGCGCAGCGATTTCAATGCGTTTCTGGTGTTTTGGATGCGGTCGCCTCATCACACCCTGCGCATGAACGAAATAGGTCGCGCAAAAACGTTGCGTTATTGATCAATAATTGGCAGATTGGGTGAGATAACGGTACGTTTATATATAATATTATATAATATGGCTCAAATAACCCAGCAAATAAGGTTGAACATCTTAACAGGCCAAAATTCGGCCAAAATAGTCCCACGGTCGGTCACGTGAGTTTGTTGATAAACAATATGGCTGCCTTGGACTTGTGTCCGAGGTGAAATGCGCCCGCAGTGGACAGATAAGCAGTTCGCCTCAGGTCGTTCCGAATGCGAGTTTGTGTGAATCCTTGCTGCTAGAGCAGCTCAAAATAGAACTGGGGATTCCCGTCGCCCATGGCAACCACGCATTCCCTGGTTGTGGAGCTAAGTATATCATTGATTCGCCGAATCGGCGAATTGAAGGGGGAGTATTAAGACAAGAAGTGACAAGAAATCATGACCCCGAAAAAGAATTGCTGAAATCCTAAAGACCCCTGCATCTTCTCAAATTGACTTCCATAAAAAAAACTGTGGAAACCATCATGTATGAGTCAGCTAGGGAAAAAGGTACCGTAATGAAAGCGCTGTTTTCATTTTTTCTGAAGTAGAAACGCAGCATTGAAGTTTTATTGAAGATGATTGGGTTAATGTGTCTGGGCAGACTGACAACCTGAACCCAATCTCGCCAGCCCAAAAGATAAAGATAAGGCATTCCATGTTTTCGGTTTGCTCCACTTGTAGGCCTATATACGTTGGCCTACGGTATAAAGGTGAATATCTGACCTCTGCACTGGACCACCTGCATATTTTCTATCACTTCAGTTCACTGAGTATATTTTCAGGTAAGAAGGTTGCCAATGCCTGAGCCAGAGTGCCAGTGGCAGGTTTTGAACGAACCCCTTGTAGGCCTACCGTCATCATCACACCAACACAGTTGAATTCATGGTTAGATTTTTTTAATATTTTAGTTGTCGCTCAAACATCACCNATACAGACTCACGGCATACATAATGTAGGCCTAGGTTACATGTACATGTACGGTACATACATTGAAGCATGGTTGTACATGTAGCTTTATACTGACACAAATCCAATATCGGCGAGTGTTATCCTCCATCAACCATCACCGTCACCGTGACATCCTCATCCAAGTCTTCAACAAATCCCAAACGACACGGCACACTGGACTTTCGTTGTTTTCGTAGGCCCCTATACCGAGGTACAACTGTCTGTCGCGAAATAGATGTGGGTCATACAGCCTCCTGCTGAACAACCAGGTGAACAATATGGCGCTCCAATGCGGTCAGAATACCATTTATTCCTCGGGTATAATTATATTTTTCTCCGCTCCTCTATTGAAGAATTACTCCTTGTCGGAATTGATTTTCGCCGTGGAATAAATGATCGGTCGTTCTCGGTAAAAGCCTACTAGCCAATAACATGCTAGACTGGTACCCGATCCTAACTATTTTACATCGGGCTTTTGCATATGNAGTTTTGGCCCGATCGGACATCCAATATGGCCACCAGGTGGCATAACCCAACAATCATTGAAGTCCTGCAACGGCTTGGGAATGACCTGACCCAGATTGCTCATAACTGACATGTACCTCTCTCTGTCACTACACTGTTATGTCCAAACGAGTGAGCACATGGTCCATGTATAAGGAACCTTACTCCAGACAGTCCCAACAGTGAACACATACAGCAAAAATGAATTCATTTAGACTAGCCATTCTCCTCGAAATCTCTGTGAACTAATTCAAGATTGCTACCATGGCACATCTTTCGAAAGGAACCATCCTTTACTCACACCCAATAGAACAAAAATGAACTCAATCAGGCAAGCCGTTCTCCTAGAAATGCCCGGAATCCAATTTCAAGATGGCTGCCGTGGTTGCCATATTGGAAATTGTAGAACGCCAATTTTTGAGAGGAACCTTCCTCCAGTCCCCTCCAAACACACAGAGCAAAATGAATTCAATCAGACAAACCATTCTTCTCGAAATGTCCAGAATCCTATTTCAAGATGGCTGCCGTTGTTGCCATATTGAAAATTGTAGAGCGCTCATTTTCCACAGGAACCTTACTCTGCTCACATTCAATACACACAGCGAAAATGAATTCTAATCCGACAGCCGTTCTCCCCTGGTTGCTGTTTTGTCGAAACAAATCTAAGTTAGCACAGGTCAAGCCTATTGTCAAAAGTTTGGGTTAATCAAATAACGCATTGTTGACCGATACTCATTACAAATTTCTATATGAACAGCGGACGTACCGATGGACGGACCAACGGACGACGCCTGTGAAATACCCCTCTAGCCCAAATGCTGGGCCGTATTCTAGAACCTTCCTTAACTCTAAGGTTTACATGTACCTTTAGCTATTGTTTGCAGGGCAAAATACAAAAGCAAAGTGGATCTTAGAGTTAAGGAGGCTCCTAGAATACGGGCCGCTGAGTGTTAAGGCCTGTTTCCACTAGACCGGTTTCCGCAGCGGTTTTGCGACGCCGGAGCGGTTTTCACAGGCACTGGGATAACAAACACGCCATGTATTGTTAAACCATCGAAGGATTATCCAAAACCCTGTGAAATCGCAAAACGCAATGCGGGAAACCGGACGAGTGGAAACAGGCCTCCATAAACATGCAGTTCAATTTATCGCCGTTAAAGCAAATGGCTCGCGGGGTTTGTTGACACGCCTCAATATCAAGCGCCGTTTTGAGAAAAAGGCGAAAGAAGGATTTTAGTTTAATGGGAAATGCATTAGACAGCCAAACTTCGGAGGCGTATTCTGCAAAATCTGCCGCTTCGAAATCAATGTGAATAGTACAAAATGTACATTTTTACCGACTGAATTTGAAAATGTCATTAAAAACCCATTTTAACAAATTTTTAATGGAACCTCGTTCCCAGGGCACGTTCGCATATTTGCACAGGCTTTACCTATGACTGGAGCACGGCTTTGCCTGGAGGCTAGATTCACTCTCTATGGGAGGTACCACCAAAAATCAAAACAAACCCCGCGATAAGCAAGTTCTGCACATGATGCTGGTCATGTGAACCTGCTCCCTATATCAAAACCCTTAAGTTAGGAGCACACAGAGAAGTACATGTACCATGCTCAGCTGTATTTCACACAGCGTTATTTGGGTGGAAGCCGAATTGGCCGAGACCAGAAAATCGCTGCGGCGCTGTGAGCGGGTTATTGCAAAGCCGTTTTCGAAATTCCCGTGGCTGTGCAATGACCGCTCCAAATATCAACCGACTGGATTTAAGGAATGACACAACCACGAATCTGTGCCATCAGGTGCACACTGCAATGTTTTGTGGCTGTGCCATTTTAAATAAAGGCTGAGCCAAGTAAGACTAAGGTTTATTAATTTTGTGTGCGCCTACAAGTAACGTTAATACATGTAGTTTGTTTTCTCTTCAGTGGTTATCCTTTTTACGGGGCGTGGTCGATAACGACTCCGCGTCCTTTCAGCCGCTTCACCGCTTCAGCTTCAGTTGTCTTTGCGGACATTAGCTTTGTCAAGACTTTGGAGGCCTCATCAAACTCTTGTCTATAACGATTGCAGATGTCTTGTCTTGCCACCCACCTGAAAAAAAGAAGCTAAGAGGCATTGTCATGTTGAAAAAAATAATATGAGAAGCAGCTACTTTTCCTCGACAGTGTGTACCTCTGCTCAAAGAAAATTACGTTCAAGACATAGTCCTTATGACTGTAAGGCGGTAAGGCGCTGGTCATCATTAACCGGTTTTTGCTACATATAAGACTTCAATTACGATCATTTTTTTGGAAATGAAATGGTCCATGGACCATGTGCTCACCCGTTTGAACATAATAGTGTAATGACAGAGAGAGGTGCATGTCAGTTATGAGCAATCTGGGTCAAGTCAAGTCATTCCCAAGTTGCAGGATTTCAAAATGATTTCGGGGTTATGCCACCTGGCGGCCATATTGGATGTCCGATCGGTCCAAAACTTCACATGCACATAAAGGTCATCTAGAGGGAGCCACATAGCACATTTGAGCGCTCTGGGTCAAGTCGTTCCTGAGTTATAGCACATTTGATGACTTTCGGGTTACGCCACCTGGCGGCCATATTGGAAGTTTAATCAGACCGAAATTTGACGTGCTTGTGAAGGTCATCAAGAGGGAGGTAAATATCAAGTTTGAGCAATCTGGGTCAAGCCATTCCTGAGTTTTAGCACTTGGATGATTTTCAGGTTACGCCACCTGGCGGCCATATTGGATGTCCGATCGGGCCGAAACTAGGTATTTTTGAAGGTACCCCTCTAATACACGTTTATGCAAGATATGAAGACTCTCGGTGAAATAATTAAGAACTGCGGCTGGTTCGTTACTTTTATCGAACTTTGACCTCTGTGACCTTGAAAAGTAGGTCAAATCAAAAACCCGTTATATATGTTATGTATCCTAATCAGATACACCTATGATAAAAATTTGGAGATGATCCAATCATTAGTTAAGGAGTTATTGCACTTTTTGTGTTTTTGGTTTTGGCCACCTGGAGGCCAAGACAAGAATCGAATTGGACCGAAACTTGGTGTCATAGGTCATCTGACCTAGGGGTATATATGTACCAAGATTCAGATCAATAGCTCCAGCGGTTACAAAACGTGCCCTGCTAACGGACGACGACGACGACGACGGACGACGGACGCTGACTGACGACTATAGCTCACGGGTGAGCTAAAAATGAGTTAAGGCCAAATTCGTACTTACTAGGTACATTGTATTGTTTCATCATAATAAACAGTTTTTGTGTGCAAAATGTTCGCCAAAGCCTCGGAAAGACAGTGGTGCACGTACTCGGTTTTTACGTCTAAAGCAAGCTTCATTGGCACACGGATCTGATCCGTTTTCAGTCCGTTTGCCCGTAGTTTTCCGGATACGACAACGCTGATACGACAACGCTGATTTGATGGATTTTTTACGGACCTGAAACGGACCAATTCCGTGGGCCAATGAACCTTGCTTAAGTCATCAGAATTGTGACTTACTACGTTTTTACCTTTGCAAATTCAGCATGAAATCAAAACATAGCAAATTGCATTTAATCCTGTTGTATGACATATTTTTAATTAGGAGTGTTTTCCACAACAAAACTCTTCCAAGTTGCCATTCCACATAAACCCATTTTTCTCGAAAACAACAAAATGTGACATTCTTGGTATTTCCATTGGACGCTAGCCTTACCTCGCATAAATTGGAAATGCGACCTCCCTAAATATCTGTTGACGCAGAGAGAAAGTTTCGGTTTTTCCGTCATTTCTTGGAAGTTCCAGTACAATCGCCTGCAGCAAGTCTTTATCAGTCGTTGGGGAAAATGCTGCCTGAAGCCGCTCCCAGAAAGAACAGACCTCCCGTAGCTTATCTAGTACTTTTCCCATCGTGCCAAACAGTTCGTGGAAGAGTGGCTGAAGCTTTGTGGCGTCTCTTTCTTTATTCCGAATTTGCTCCAAATCGACTGCAAGTTTGGCCTGGTTTCTCGCAATTTCTGAGAGTTCCGTTTCGAGAGCTCGCTTCTGCTCATTAGCAGTTTTTTCGTTGTCTTTCTCAACCATTCCCGATGCAACGGCTTCCCCAGGAGTAGCTTGGACATCGGCGTCTTCCGAGAAATTTGATTCTGGCTCGGAGAGCCCCCAAACGCGCAGCACAGCACAAACAGACTTTGAAATAAGGGCAACATTTTTGTCTTCCTTTAAATCTGATAGCTGCTTCCTCACATAACTCTGTTCTTCCTTAAGTTTGCGAATGTCTGCTTCTCTTCCTTTCTTAATCCATCCGAACACCTCCTCAACTCCTGCTTCGCACTTCTCAACCAGCGGCGTAAGTTTTGCGTTATACGTTGCCGTATCCATCGGATTTTTTGAAATGCTTTCCAAATAACTGCCTGCAGATTTATCAAGGTCAAGACGTGAAGTGGCATAGGCCAATTTAAATAGGCGATAATCATTTTCAAAACTGAAGGCAAAGTAACACAGCTTATCACCCCATCCACGACAGAGCTTTATCATATTGTCGCAAAGATCTCGAACTTTGTCCTTTAGTTCGTATAATCCTTTGGCTATAGCCACATTTTGTATTGTTTCAAGCCCGCTCGGCAGTTCCATCAACGATTCTCTGAATCTCGATATAGAGGGCAGGCCATTTTCTTCAAACTTCCTGATACACTCCTTCACAAGGTCACTGTCCTTACCTGGGAGTTCATGATAGCAGGAGTACCAAGACATGCCGAGAGCGCTGTTGAATTCAATCCACCAAGAGTCAGGGTTGTCACTTGCAGTTGGTCAGGATTAAAAGGTACAGAACATCGGGCCTGATGAATAAGAAAAAAATTAAAATAACATTATTACATGTATGTCCTGGAACCCTTCTGGGTATGCCGCCGGTGTTGTGCTGAATAACTCTCAGGCGCCCTCACCGGGTGATTTCTTGTATGATATTACAAATCCAGCTTCAGATCTGAAGATAAAGGCCGCCGTACACGATACATTTTTTCCGTACGAAATATTTCGCACGATTTCTCATGCAATTTTATTGGAAGGAAATATTTCGCATCCCGCCGTAGATGATCTCATTTATTTCCTTCGGAAATATTACGTTGCAGTGTATACATGTATATAGTGCCTTATCTGATGAAGGGTTAGTAAAAAGGTATGATGGAAGGTGTGATAAAAATAATGGCCACCATTTTTCCTAAAGCATGTGCCGCTCAGATCATGTGATTCAATATGACCAATCAGAAGGCGTCGTCAAAAATGAAGTCGAAAATTTCACAAAAAAATCGATCAAAAACCTCGAAGCCGGTGAAATAATTCAAATTTCTTTATTCGGGACGCGTTTTGGCCCCAAACCTTTGAATATGCATCATGATAGTCAATTGATTTGGTGAGAGTAAAAGGGCGAAACGTCTGCGCCAAAATTGAACAATGCTAAAAGTGTGATGATTTTAGTGGTGCTGCTTTAGTGGTGGGAATGCCCGAAGGACAGCTCACCAATAATTCTGAGGTCTCAAAAACGCAGGTAGATTCAATGATACGCTGGTAGAAAAAGTGTGGAAGTCCCATTTGTATATACGCCAGTAGATCCCAGCTGATGTACATGTAGGTATAATGATATTAGAAATCACGCGCTAATTTTCTTCAATTGCGATCTACGGGACACCCCGTACCGTGTCTGATAGACTGGTACCCGGTTCCTACATAGCTCAGACGGAGAAAGGGACCGGTATGGGCGGCCATACTTTGGCAGAAAGCTGCCATGTAATGACGTCACAGAGGATTCCCCTCCGTATTGAGAAATAGCTTACTTACCTCACATCCCAAAATAGCTAACCAATCAACTGCGACTGGAAATGTTCTAAATATAGCCTGGAACACGTGCATTTTGACGGTTGAACTACATCATGTACATGAACTGACCACTGACGTGACAGCAGCTGGATTAGTTATGTTCAACTCTCACTGGGGTTGGAAACTGGTAAGTTTACGAGGGAGGAGGCGTGAGTTTTTCACGGTATGTTGTATGTAGGCATACTGGGAGTCCTTTGTTTTTTCGTCTCGCTTTTGTGAGGGCAGATAGGCCTAAACTCTGCATGCAGTGCACACAGCAGCAGTGCAGATGTGTGCCGTTGTGGTAGGCCTTGCTTGCATCCATCACATACCTGCCCCACTCTGGCGGGTAGTCCTCCTGCTGGAGTGCGATTAGGCCTAGATCATGAGATAAACTCCCGAGAAAATCTGCGGAACAAAGCAGGGTTTATTGAAACCGAGACACAGTGCTGGGAAATACCCCCGAGGAGTGCTAAAAATAGAATGTACTACGTCATCAATATGGTTCAAAATGGCGCCCCGTTCCTGTCTTTATATTTTCAGCCATCTATAAAGACAGGGTACCAGTCGAGCTACGTGTCTGAATCCTTGCAACAGCAGCTCAAAATAGAACTGGGGATTCCCGTCGCCCATGGCAACCACGTACTGGTTGTGGAGCTCAGCACATTCATTGATTCGCCGAATCGGTGTATCGAAGGGGGAGAGGTAAGGCGGCACTGTGAATACATTGACCGCAGTAAAATGTGACAAGAAGTCATGACCCCGAAAAAGAATTGCTGGAATTCTAAAGACCCCTGCATCTTCTCAAATTGACTCCCATATTTAGAAATGCAGCATTGAAGTTTTATTGAAGGCCTAAACAGATGATCGGGTTAATGTGTAGCCTAGGCCTATGACCCAGACTGACAACCTGCAACCCAATCTCGCTAGCCCAAAGGTACGGTAGGCTACGCCTAAGGCATTCCATGGTTTCGGTTTGCTCCACTTATAGGCCTAGGCCTAGGCCCTAGGCTACCGTAACTCAAGGTGAAACCATCTGACGTCTGCATTGGAGATTAC
>NMRB01000055.1:148101-158679 GCA_002633025.1 Notospermus geniculatus
GGGGGGGGGGGGGGGGGGCTGTTGTCGATCGACTTTACGTTCCTCTCTCCTTGAGTACCCATGTTTCAAATTTGAAGTTTCTAAGTCAATCCCGGGAGTCAATCTCCACGGAATAGCAACACCTTTTGACAGAAGGAGAAGAAATGGCCAGGAAAACAAAAAAGAAGATACGCGTCGCCACAGGCTTATAAGAGAGTTTTCGCAAACGCCTATCCTTCTATCTGTTCGGTGCTCTCTTCGTACCATCGAACAATGGATTTGGCGTTCACGTTGGCGTTTCGGGGGCTTTGCGAAAACTCCCTATTCTCTATGGACCTACCCGTATTTCGCAAAGTTGGTCCAATACGTCATAAGTTGATAACTTATATTCTTGTCCACTTGCGTGAAGTAAGGATCTTTATAATAATAGTTGTCCACCAGGTGTGAAAACGGAACGCCGAAAACTAGGTCCAGTTCTATCTCATGGAAGCTGTAGTCTGACAACCACTGCATCTCTGGTAGTGTGATGCTGACGTTGCGGATATTGTGGTCGAAGAGATATTGGTATATTTTCATATCCAACCCCGCAAGATCTCGTGCGAGAATTTGTGTGGGGACCATCATATCCAGGTCAGTGCTAAACTGAAATGAAGGAAAACTGATGTGGAAAAAAGTAACTGAAGATTAGACCTCTAATCTACCACGAACGGTAGGCCTGGAGGTCCGTCGCTTAAATACTCTAAAGTCTCGTGTGTGACGTCACCGGAGAATAGGTGGCGGCGCGGTCTGTGCAATGGATTTATCATTCATCACACACAGGGGGCACCAGTTGTTTTCCACAAGACACTCTGGTGAGGGAATCGAGGGTGTCGAGCGAGAGTACTGGGGAATGCGGTGAGGACGAAACCCTTCCGTTTGGCCTTCTAAACCTCGAACCTTCTATAAGTACTTAGCCTCATCATAAAGACGAAAGGTACGCTGGCCCTACCTAGCATCTGTCAAAATACCTTGAAAACTTGTGATCTCGTGGAATATGGATCATCCGGTGCCGTCCAATTGGTGTATTCAAACTGAACGACTGGGACCGCCTCGCGAGGATAGTCAAGTAACTTCCCTACAGTGAACTCGATCATCTTCAGAAAGGAGGCACGGTCAACACCGTCGGTCAAATTACGATCTAGAATCGACATAAAAAGACCCTTAGATAAGGAAATTATTGGTATGCTGGCTGGTAAATCCCATGTGTGCATTGGGGCAGAGGACAGAGGTTGCTCCTGGCGTATTAATCGTCTGTCTCTATGCCCATGTCGCTGTGGAATCTTTTGTTTGTGACGCAAGAGGCAACATTGTTGTGGAATGTTTTTACTACAACATGAATATGAAATAAAAGTTAGAATTTGTCTCACCAGCCTCTGGGTAGTATTCTCTGGAAAACCGCGCCGTGTGGTAGTACCAAAATAATTTGGCCCCTTCTTCAGCAGTGACACCTAACATGACCGGCACCTTGTTGACTTCCCCTGCACGTATCGCAGCTTTGTAGTATTTTGGTAATACTCGGCCGTCGAAGACGGGTTTGTTGTCACAACCGTTCATGGCGTACGAAACAAACTACAAGCAAAAAACAAGAGCAGAATGAATCTTATCTGACTAGATAAAATGGAATTAAGATACCGAAGGAAACTTTGACCGGCAGGAAAGCATGTCCGCAAAAAGAGAATCGAGCGACGACGTCTGATGTCAGTAGGCCTATATACAATGGTAGCCTAATACTGGAACAACGGTATAAGAAATTTCTCTTTTCTCACCTTATGTGGCCAATTTAGAGAGTTGAATGGTAGCTTCCTAAGACACTCCACTGTAATTTCGTTAGTTTCCTTGGAACATCCCGTGGCCTTTGCCACGCCCTTGAAATACCTTTCTGGGCTTTCGCCCTCTTCATACATGGCCCAGTTTGCACTCACCGGCCCACTCTGTATGATTGCCCGATGGAAAAGTCCTGAAAAAATTACACCTACATCAGTCATTTCCCAGCCGCAGAGGCGGAGAAGGGTGACTTAACCATTTACTTGATATTGAGTTCGAGGCAAACATTTCGCAGACAACCGTTTGCCTGTGCGAGCACTTCTTATTCGACCACTTTTCGCACGGTTTTGTTCACACAGAAACCACCTTTACTCGAAGACCATCGGTTTTTCATCGATTGGGGATGGTTGATGGGGACGGCATGGTGAATCAAACAGACACTTCACCTTTTGAGAGTGGAGAAAGGAGATGGACCCCCACACTTCCTCCGCCAGCGCTGTTACCGAAAATAGTCACTTTGTCTGGGTCTCCGCGGAAGAATCGTATTCGTTTTTTGATCCATTTGAGAGCCATGATCTGATCCAGGATGCCGTAGTTGCCGGGGAGGGCGCTCGTTCCAGATGAGAGGAACCCTGGAACGTTGAAAGGAATCGCTTATTCTTTTCGAATGGGCGGAACGTTGGCCAGGTTATTGTGGAGCAAGCAGCTCAACCTCATTTGGGGTTTCAGAATATGAATAGCGCAGGACAAGCGGTGGACATGAGGAATCCCCTAAAAAATGTGGTTACGATTGATGAATTTACCTTGAATGAACAGTCTGTAGTTTATAGTCACGACGACTACACCGAGTTGGGCCAAGGTAAAGCCGTTGTATTCATTGCCAGATCCCACAACGTACGACCCACCGTGAATGTACACCATCACAGGGTAGACTTGCCTGTGGTTGTCCTAAAATATGAAAGATACTACATATGTACGTTTTTTTAAACAATGAATTTTAGACAAAGGACGTCGTCATATTTTATAAAATGCCACTGGTTTTGGCTCACAGTTTATTTTCTCCTTGTCGCGTACGTTTCCATACTTTTTCTCAACAAAAGACGGTCCTTGAAACATCCATGAGATACCATTGTGTTCATATTTTTGACGGATGGCGGAGATGATTTTATGTTATTTTTTAATGCATGATAATGGCCGCGCAATCTCTCGCCGTTGCCCTTCACCCCACAGGAATAAGCCATGCAGTCGTTCGCTCACCTTGTATGGTGCATAGATGTTAAGAAATAGACAGTCGTCAGAAATCTCGCAAGAAGATCCGAAAACGGTTCCATTCAACATCCCATCCCGTGGCGGAATCACCTCCTCTGGGTCCTGAAAAGCGTCAGCGAAAGTAGATACATGTACATTTACATGTTCGTGTACTTGGCGAAATGTTTCAGGAAGTTGATTTATTTTGACTGTAGTTTTGACTTATAATGACTTATGACACGTTCTCTTGGCATCACTGTACCATTATGCAATACTCTTACCCTAAATCGCCTCTCCCCTGTTGGTGGTTTGGCGTATGGGACGCCTAGAAATGTGTCTACCGTGGTCGAGTGCACCTCTGCAATAAGAAGAGAGAGTGTTTCTGGATGTTTCAGGTCCGAGAAGCCATTTAGACCTCGGCTGTCTCGCAAGTAAGGCTGAATGGGTGAATGTCGTCCAGTCCTGATCCTACACACTATTTCCTAGCCCAAGCCCCTAACCCTAACCCCAACCCTGACCCTCAACCCTTGTCACTGACCCCTACCCTAATCCTAAACCCCCTGACCCTAACCGTCAACGCTAACCATCCTAACTCCGTAACCTGGGTACACTGGTTTAGACGACATTAACAGTTTGTGCGCAAGTAAGACTAGGGTTGAACGTCAGACACATGCAGACAGCGACCTTTCCTATCAGGGACCGCTGAAATTGTAACAATCGTTTGGATGAACGTCATGGTGATGGAACCTAGATTTGGCGGATGCGCCAATCAAACTGGTGGCAGAAAGTCTAATACTCGCTCATTTACCAATATGAACCTCCGTTACCGAATACATGTATACTTTTGAAGAAAAAAAGTATTTTAACGTTCCCACGCAAGTGTCATGAACAAAATACGGCAATTTTCAAGGGGTAAGAAAAAAGTTGCGGTCGAAAGTAATTCAGTCAAGTGTCAACCTGCAAGTGTGTCAAGTGAGCACGATCCATTTTGTCGAAAACTTGTTGTCCTTTTTTATAGCAATTTTTGCTTCGTTTCTGTTACTTATGAAATGTTGAAGCCTGAAGTGCGAGGTTTTACGCTACTTCAAGTATTTATGCCAATGCTCGCACGAACATGCACGTCCTTGGCATTACCCGACGTTGTTCCCTTTGCCAAGACTTGTAAAAAAATATGATACCCCCCGCCAAGAGTCAGTCCCACCTACCGGGGATATTGTAATCGGTCGTTTCCCGTTGACCAAGTACATTCCCGAGGTCAGTTCTAACGATGATGCTTTCCTTCAAACCAGTGGCGGTGAGGCAGCTTGCAAGCAAAAACCAAGCTCTGGAAAGAGAAAGGTCGATTGGTGAGACATCTTCAGGGAGAAAGAAGAACTGAACTGGACGATTGTGGAGGGATCAGTGGTAGGACTTGGATGCGGTGTAAGGAAAAGGCAAGATACATGTTTCACTCAAAGCATCCCGAGTGAAAAGCTTTACAGTGTACGAAAGAGTCAAAGACTCTTCGTTAATCAAATGACATTATCCTTCACCATAATGAGCCCTTTGTAATTTGAATTACCTATTAAATATAGGCTGCTCATTAATTTTATATTGCAGTGGGATGCAATTTAAGGCCAAGGTCAATGAGCTGAAAGTGGTTTTGTGGCCTCATAATCAGCTTCTTTGACAGATTGACCAGGTCACTGCACTGCATACGTTTCATGTAGGTATGAAATTTTCACGAAACTTTAGATTGTCAACTGGCTAAAAGGCGTGCTCAGGCTACCTTGGCGCCATGATTCTAGATGCGAGCCCATACGTCAGTGAATTTACAGCGTGACGCCAACGATCAATGTCGTCCCTCACTCTCAATCAAAGAATCGTTTCTTCGGGTATTGCTGGGTCCATTTCGAGACTGCGTTCGGAGTCTAGTGCCGATCCGAGATCTGGACGAACGTTGGAAATAACTGCAGCTAACGGGTCTTTTGACCTGTCTACCGGTAGTGTGGTTACACCTTAGCCAAGGGCGTGAAACAACGTTTTGGCAAAACTGTCCACGGCGGGAAACGGCCACCGCATTTGGTACGACAAACGTACCTTGCCAGGTTGTAACATACGGACCAAATATGAAATTCGACCTAAGAAGAAAAGGAAAACTGCCCACCTTATTGAGGCATCCATTGATCCTCGTTATGTTAAACGCACAAACTGGATTATATGACGCACATGTTCACGTAACGAACAGCGGACGAAAAAAAGAGGCCGCTCGGTCTCGTAAGATGAACTGAAATGCAGACGGAATCACCAGTAACAACCTACGTCACTGATTGGTGACTACTGAAATTAGATTACTCCAGCTCATGCGGTTTGTCGTGACAAGGAGTAATGACGGGGGCTGAATTATACAAACGGGTAACGAGGAACGCAACATCGATTGAAATTCGCCCGCCTTTCTTATTCTTAATCTACGGAGATAAGACTGATTGGATAAAGGAATGTTTAATTCCCAATGCTGATAGTGATATAAATCTTGGAGGAATTAATTCCTCCAAGTATAAATCAAGGCCCGGTTGTTCAAAACATTTTTTGTCGTTTAAACTTGACGTTAGTAGTGCTATCTTGGCGTTGTCTCCATCAGTTAAGCCCATTGCAGATAACGCCACATTGGAAATGACACCAAAATAGCACAAAATTAATGGTATTTTGAACAACCCAGCCCAGGAGCATTGGGACGAACTCTCAGTGAAAGGGTTGAACCCTTTCTACGATTCCATCAGAACATCTTGTCCGATAAACGATTGCAGACTTTCAGTGGATTCCACTTCAGTTTTTCGTCACATTCGTTATGGGTGACAACAATTTGAAGTAAACAGAAAACTCCACCAGTGTTTCAATATCTACATAGAAAATATACTAGGCATGCATTTATTGGTGGAATGGTACAAAATCATCCTTGCAATACATGTACATGTTGTAATAATCAAATATATTATCAAAGAGTATACTTGGACTTGGAGGGAAGGTGACTGTCTTTGTCTAAGAAAGAGGTGGGGAAAGATAATTCAGGTATAAATAATGGTCAATCGATGCCTAAAATTCATGAGCATTAGGTAGCTGCCTTAAAGGGGTACCTCAGTAAAAGCATACATGTATTTAGTTTGGTTCATTTTCGTGACCCAATAATGGGTACTTGCAACGACTTGTTCCAATTACACTGACATTAAGACACCTCAAAGGTTACAAAACATTGCCAGAAAATGGCATAATCTTATCTCTCAAAGGCAGACCAGCTACCTTGTACTTCATATCATGTTCACTACATACATTGTCACAGTTATACAATTTCTATGTCCATACAAATTATATCATACAATGCCATTTTATTGCCTAAAGGCAATGGATATTTTGTATATGTACAGAGTAAAAACAATACAAAACGAACAATCAGTTTTAATTTGGCCAGCAAATCAACATAGGAGGTCTGGTTTGTTGCTCTTCAAAAATACACTCATAAATTTGGTGACAAATTTCTCACAGGTAGTCTGAGTTCATGTTGAGAAGAACCATATTGCCCCAGTCCGCCGGGCAGATGATCATGGAATGATTTATTCTCCATTGGAAATGCATACGGTACAGAAGAGGAACAGAATCCCATACCAGTACTTTCATTCACACAAAAACTCTCATTTATCTAGTATCACAATTGTGGACTATGATTATGATCCATCGGAGATCCACTTGACATTGAATTGAGCAAAATTAGTGGCAGCAAGGTAATCATTGCACACATCAAGTGTATAGAATAGATTGCATTCAGCTATCTCTTTTTAAATTCAGTGACCTCATTGGAATGCCAGGTACAACCTTATGCTGTTCCCTTGCCAAACTTGCCCTCGTTGAGTTGGCAGATTCTGTGGTATTCAAAAGATTTTCTCTGCTTCCAGATTTTGATCTTGTCAAGCTTCCCGACTTTGAGCGGGTCATACTTCCTGTGGGTGTTTTCTTGAGAACTGGCATCCTGGATGGCGATTTCTCTCCAGGAATGTTGCTTCGACGGACGGACTTAGGAATGCTGCCTCTATTCGGAGTAAGACGATTTGGGGTGGAAATTTTGTCATCATTTCTAGCAGCAATGTTCTCCTTTTCATTTTTTCCTGCGCTGTCATTAAGTGTGGATGAATTCCCATCACAACATTTCGGAGAATCCTTGACTAAATCAGTGATTTTGTGCTTTGCTCTTCTTGCAAGTGGGCCAACCTTTTTCCCACCACATGAGCAGTCATTATTTTCCTTGCTATTTGGGGATACATCTTGACCAACGATACTCGCAGATAAATCTGAGGTGGCACCATTTTCATCAACATCACCTACAATCTTCTGGTACTCCAATTTCGGGTCATTCTCCTCTTCTACTGGTTTGGATGTCAACTGCTCCTGAAGCTCTGACAAGAAAGCCTCTCGCTCTTTTTTAACCATCTCTAACTCTCCAACAGCAGTGTCCCTCCTCTCACGACACACACTTTCCTCTTTTTCAAGACTCTTGAAGAAGGTTTCACCAAATATTGACAAAGCCTTTACCCCCTCATTTTCTTCCTCACCTTTAAGACTTAGAGTGTCAACTGCTCTTTGGAGTTGGTCAGCATGCTGTTTGAATGCAGTGAGAAAAGCTCGTAGACTTTCCTCAGATGCAGTTTCTTTCATTTCATAGTATTCCTTCATGATGGCTGAAATGTACAGAAGAGAACTTTCAGCTGTGCACTGCATCACAGAATAGTGGCAACAGTTCTATTCCAGCAAAACTGCATTATGGGCTATTTCCAAGAACTGTGACTGGCAAAGATTTGGCTCCATTCCCCGGATAAATTCTCACAAATCAGACATATCTTCACACATCTGCATCATACCTACCCATTAATGGGTCTACCAGTGTTTCTTGAATATTTTCCTGGAATGAAGAATATCCATCTTGTATGACCTTGAAAAGGTCATTGATATAGGTCATCTGAAGGTCATACACAGTCTGGTGGAACTTAACTTCATCTTTGAGAACTTGGCCCTGAAGAAAATGCAGAGCAACGTTAGATGTCAACAAGCATCACAACCACATCTGAGAGTAAAGTGCTGATGAAACACAGACAGAGAAACATCTTTGTCATCATGAAGTGGCCGCAGACATGTTTCGACTACCTCTATGACAAGCCAGGACCAGGGTCTGAGGTGGTCCTTGAAGGCCATCCTTCTCATTGGGATGCAGGAACAGCAACATGATTTGTAGAGTTGTTCTTGAGCTCACCACACAGGGACTTACTTCAAGGTTTGAGATGAACAATGAATAATTCATTGCTTTCAACAGACTCTCAACAACACCTTTGGCTTCTGACTGTTTGCTGCGGGCAAATTTTGGCAATTTTGACAGCACATTTTCAACAGTGATTTCTTTGATACGAGACTTCTGAAGAGGAGGCTGGAAAGACAAATGAAAAGGTACCGGTACCAAAAGGAACAAAAAATACCAGTAGACAAAAAAGTGTTTACTCTTGTAATGTACTTGCATATAGCAGACCCATAATAAGAGTTCTGTACAGATACCTACCCAGGGAGCTGTTGGCATTAGTAGGGAGAGCTCTAGGAGTTCCATGTTGGCTTCTCTTATTTGACTACAAGCCTTGGAGACCTGGCCATTGATTCGCTCATACATTGCAGGACCAAGATGATTAGACAAGTGGACTGTTCCATTCTTCAAAGACATCACAGACGATAAGGAATGTTGGACAGCGGAAAGGCCTTTGTATGCTTCAATTAACTTGGTCTCTAGCTTCCCCTACAACAGAAAGGAAACAAAGACATGGACAGATAAACTTGGAACATTTCGAGCTGCTGATAAGTGATATGTCTCCAATCCAGGTTAGACACTATGAATGTACGGTACTTACCACTTGCTTCATATTAATGTGATCAGTTTTCCCACTGCAGATATCTAACATTGTGACTGGATGCTCTGGATTTGGTTTCATAAATGTCTCCATCATCAGCAGAGGTTTGGCAAGGTTCTCAGTTGTATTGTTCTCAAGATTTTTGTACAATTTGATTCTTGCTGATTCAGCACTTTCCACCATTTTGATTAGTTGCGCCCTCTGAATCGAGACTTCTGGACTGCGAGTCTCTTGAGCAATGAATGTTCTGAAAAAAGCAATTGAATCAGCAACACTTTCTCACTGATCCAAGGCAGGCGAGAGAATGAAGAAAGTAGCTTGGGAGGAGGGACTGGGCAGCAATTGCAAGTTGGCGTAATTGGCAAAATCTTGAAATCAACAGCCATGCAAGCATTAGTCTCTATTGAAGCCGGCTGTGACATATAGATGTACCTGCATGTGTCTGCAAGATAGGATAGAGAGTTCTCAACTTCAAGAAGAGTGGCAGATCGGGAACCAAGTGCTTCCGTCAGGAGAAGGACCTGAAATAAAGGACAAAACAATGCAGAATGGTCAAAGTCATAGGCCTGGAAAAAAAATCTAGATTTTTAGAATACATGTATACCTGACAAGCTTGATACAAAAGTCAATCACTCTGCCAATGAAACTTGTTCATACCTGTCTCTCCATCTGAATCAACTGAGACTTGATCAGCATCACCCTTCTTTCATGGAATGTCTCTTTGTCATTCTCAGTCACAAGCTGCTTATACAATGATTGGGTTTCATTCAGTTCTCTTTTCAGGACAGAATTTTCCTCTTGCAGTTCCTGAAATAGAAGAATAGATTCAATTGATGTGCCCTCTTATCGCTATAACTTTGTCGTTTATTCACTATGCAAAAACCCATGATATATAAGAGCGAAGAGGCAATGACTTTGTAAGTTTGTAAAAAACACTGCTGCTCATCTGAATTATTTGGGCATACTGAACCTCTCAGAGTTTGGTGGTAGGGCCCATGATGATGGTGACCTATTAAGACCTAGGGCCTAGGTAGGCCTATGCTTTGCCCAACGACAACATGCAACAAGAGTGACAAGAACTAGGGTAGGCCTAGAGTAGGGCCTAACCATGCTAACTAGCCTCAACTAAAAAGCTAGGCTAGCCTACCGACCTTTATTGTCCTCTCTGCCTGTGAGAGAGCAGCGCTCCTTATCTCTATCGGCATTTTGTGGAAGAACTTCTAAGTGCTGAAATAAAGAGGAAAATTTGGCATGTTTAGGCCTATACATGCTATATCTATCTGGTGGTCTACCGGTACTTTTGGACCACCCTGTAGGCCTATAGGCCTTATCGCACCTAGCACATGGCTAATCAGCATAAATCAGCGAGGCGGAAAGGGCCCAACCATCAGCGCCACCGCTGTACATTTACAATACATTCTGCAATGCATTGGGTGCATTTTTTGTCAACATTGGCCAATAAAAGTCACTTCCAAAAGCCTGATGTGCCTAAACTAACTAGCTATGTGGGCGGCGGTATAAAGTGATTCAAATCGATATATTATTGACCACTGATCGTCTTCGCGATCGCCAAAAATCGATGATTAGTCCATGTAAACAACGCCAAAACATTATCATATTATCGTGCAACCCC
>NMRB01000055.1:176787-209384 GCA_002633025.1 Notospermus geniculatus
GTGTTACAGAGGTCCAATAACACACCCCCGAGTAATGCCCCGGTATACTAACGTATACCCAGTAGAAAGTATACCGGGGCATTACTCGGGGGTGTGTTATTGGACCTCTGTAACACGCCCACCACCCCTGCAATGCATGCCTCAAGTCCCTGTGGCCAAGATGTCCAGTGTTGGGGGCAGACTGGTATTTTTTTATAGACAGGGGCAGTACACTCAGACTGATCAAGATCAAGATCAATAAATCCTATTAAGAGCAAAACTTTTATCGGGTTTTCCGGCAGCTCCCAGGTGCGGATCCGGGGGGGGGCGCACCCGGCGCACGCCCCCCTTTCGGCCAACACTAAATCTGTAAAATTGACCGTGAAATTCTGAAATTTGGAGCACATCATTGAAATTCACCGCAGATTTCAATGTTTCTAGCACAGTGCGCCCCCTCTTTTCCGAAATTGTGGATCCGCCCCTGTCTCCATCTAAAATATGAAATTGCCAAACGATGCGTGTTTTCGCGCCATGAAAGTGGCGGGAGAACACCACCACGTGGTTGGATCCACACCAGCCATCTTCAGTTCTGTAGTACTTACGATTAGTTCCCTCTGCACAGCTGCCAGAAAGGAAGCGTCAGGCCTATCCATTTTGGTGTGGCACTCTTTTTCACGGTGGAAAAATGTGTGCGGGAGGACCCACCCGATGTTCAAATTTACCGCGGGAAAGGCCGGAGGAATAGACGACGGAGCAGAGAGAGAGAGACAAGTTTGAATTTTGAGGTTTTCCGTCCACGTTTTATTCAAAAGTGTGCTAAACATAAATGATGAATTAGGCCTACATTATATGTCACAGAACGTGCAATATGGCAGAACGGATCCTGGATAGGCAAATCCTGCAAGGAACCCTTGGGCCGTCTCTCGCCGGAGGATGATGCCATTGATTTGTAAGACGTAGACCTACTGCAAATTGTCTTCTGGAGGACATACGAAAGATGAGGTATAAATATAAATGCTAAAAACAGCGTCGAGAAATCCGGGAGATGAGGTTTCAGCTGTTTCACTTGCACTCGTCCTGCTCAACAGATCTCCATAATCCATCTGTGATCGTGCAAATCATTTCTTTAAAACAAAGTTTGAGTATCGGATCATCACTACCAATGCACAACATCGATCATGTCGCATTAGTGAGGTCCAGGCAACGTCGGAAGGGCACACATGTTCTTATATTTGAGCCAGTCCTCTTCGTTAATGTAAAGTCTAGAGTCCCTTGGCACTGCAGCACCACCTCTTATCCATTCCCTTGTCCATTTATGTTCCTTGGCTGAATAGAATCCGGAGCCTGGTCCCACCCATTTTCTGAACCAGGGGTCTGTGGCTGGAGGTAGTTTACCAACAGGGAGGTGCGTTGGCCTTCGTTCTGGATGAGTCGCTGACGACACTGCTCTTCTGGCGCTGTCATCTGAAAACGAAACCAAAAGATCTAGTCCAATTTATCATGTACGGTGTACTGTACCGAGGAACGGAAGGCTATCTGTCATCTGAGTTAATGTAACAGACATTATTACATGAAGATTATGAATGATGGAATGCTATGCGACGTCTTGAGCAGGACGGCTTTGTGGGTTCGATTCCTGCAGCTGTCACTTACGTCTGCTGGAAGATACAGACGCGGCAGAAGCTGTCGTGTTCGGCCTGGTGGTTTCTCTCAAATTCACAAATCGCCTGTCGTTCATTGAATAAAATCCCGGTCCCCTCCAGAGATGTGACATGCCGTCTCTGGATGTGTACGTCTCCATGTGGGACGGTCTGTTCTTGGGGCCTGCCATAAAACGAGTCGTGACTGAAATGAAGTAAAAAGGGATGCGGTCGTTTTATTCATGGCTAGAAACGATTTATCGACTGCAGGCCTTGCATAGACTCCTTTCGCTTTCGTCACAAGCAGACGACGAACCGTTTGCCAACCGCGTTTGCCTGAGGTGCATGCGTGATGACTGGAGTCGAGGTTGGCTAGAAATTGACGATCTGTTCTGCCTGCAGCGCTAGCCTTGTGACAGCATTCACAATCCGTAGTCTGAGGAAGTTACCATGCGAAATCTGACGAGAGGAATATGCTACACACGAAACATCATGGTTTCTGGCCTTGTCAATATTGACAAGCAAATACTAAAATCTGGTTCCCATGTCGGCAGGCGACAACCCAGCGTGAGCGTTTCCCGCCTCATTCCCTCATCATGCTGATCACTTCAGGTGACATAAATTTTGATGAATGTTGCTCAGCACGTCCAGTTTTGTTCGAGTAGACAGGAAAAAGAGTACATACCGTAGTCGTCCATTTTGCTTGATCGATCGATCTGACCCGCTTATTGCACAGTGCCTGTCATTGGGTTTTAGTCGTCAATCACAACAAACTGTTGGGAGAGTGCATTATTTTCGAACAAGACCAGGCGTAAATCCGTCGCCCGATTGTGTTGCGTTGAGGACAAAATGCGTGGTCCCCACGTAAACATTATGGCGTCGTGGTTACCAAGCTACTGACAGGTGACCTTTGAAGAGCTGACCGACTTGTATTTGTTTAGCTTTGGGGAAAACGGACAGTCCAGATCTAGAATAAGGTATGGTAAGTAAACAGTTGAGGATCATGGCCAGATCATAGTTTTTTTAACTACAGTAACGGCGTTAAGGACGTGGAAATTAGCATGTGTTCTGGAATATAATTTCATCGAATAGCCTATCGATTTAGCAGTCCCTATGCCATTATTATACATGTACGTTCAGGCAAGAATGTACATGTAGTAGGCTACATGCAAAATGCTTACCACGATGTCTAAAATGTCAGAAGATTTATGGGCAATCCAGGTATTAAAGGAAAGAATCTTCTCCCTATATTCATGCGCGCCTTTCTTGCCGAATGACGGATTATTTGAATGCAGTCGAAGGATAGAATTTAGAGTTTCTTCACTTTCACTTGTTTTTCTTTGCAGATGGCGGCGCGGGATTGTTACAGCAAGTACAGCCTGGACAAGAGGTTCAGCGGTCCTAAGATTATCACCCCAACTCACAACTACCTCTCAGGAGACTGGAAATCTTTCTGCTACGAGAGGTCCTCCTATTACACACCCTCTGAGAGGCGGTGGATCAAGTACCACGACTACAAGCACATCCCACGAGAAGCGAGAAGAGACGCCATCGACTTCCAGAGTGAGGACAAGTGGGTCGAGTTTCAGCGCCACAGAGACGCACCCAGAGGTGACAAGCTCAACCCAGGAGGTAGGAATCTGAAGACGCACATCATGAAAATTTATTCATAAGACCACGCCCTCGATTCTATTGTTTCACCTCTCAATGTCCCTGATTTCCTTTCCAGGCATTGGACATTCCAATATCCCAGAACTCCAACTCTTCGGCTACACGCGCGACCCCGCCAGCTACCCGGCTGTGACGCAGTACCAACCTCCAGCCAGATTCCCGCAGTGGTCGGGGCCTGGATATTATGGCTACTACCATGAGAATCTGGAGCACCATGCGAGTGGACGTTACAGAGACCTGCCCGCGATTAGGAGGTACCCTGGCTACCCAATCATGAGTAACATGACGGGAAATTAAACAGCCGATTATTACAGTATATGGGGATATGCGTCTCACAGTTTTCCATTGCGCCTATTATAGACGACCATAGAGGAGGAGACGTCGGTGTTTGTATCGCAGTATACTTTGCACTGAGTGAAGAAGATTCGGATAAACTATTTGCCAGAACTTCGGTTTTTGACTGAGCGAAATTCAGCAAATACCTGAACACGAAATAATCATGCAAAGCCAACACTGAACGCGACTCTGTTCAAGGAGAGTTCGTGTTCGACTCTGTGCCCGTCCATTCGCTGACATGTTTCGTTGGTCGTCCCTCAGTTGGGCGTTGGTTGATCATTCAAGCATTTGAGGTGCTTAATCTTTTGTTTTGTATAAAGGCGTAAATGAATGGCATTTTAGAATAAGCTGATTTCTCAGCTCCATTTCAAAGTCTGTGATCATTTTGTGTAACGCTGTAATAGTTGTGTTTGCGTTTTTCTTGATAGAATATATAGCTAAGGTTACACCTGTTGAAAATACCCGTGTTTTTCCAGACCCGCGTCAAACCCGTGTGCACGAAAATCCCGGCTGGAGGTCACACCACTACATTGTAGTTAAGTAGCCCGGCGACAGTTGCACTGCATGCACTGACTCTTCGGTCATTTCTGTATTGGCACAAATTGTTGGAGGCGCGAAAACGACGTCACTTAATGGCTGCGCCATCTGTCGCCGTGCGAAGAACTAACGATAACATGGGGATTTCGAAAAGCACGGCGAGATTGCCGTGTTTGAAAAACCCGTGTTTTTCAGACACGGGTTTCTTGAAGCCCGGCGATTCATAGGTGTGACCGCAAAAAAACCGGGTATTTTATGTAGTGTAACCACGGCTTATAATGCTGCTTGTATACCAAGAACCGCTCCTGAAGGGACAAAAACTTTTTTCTTGCACAAGTGAACGCTTAGCGCGATAGACCCTGACAAATGCCCGCTGCAGCCTCGATTCCGAGGCTGCGCGCACGCAGAAGGCTGAGGCCTATCGAACGTATAGGAGAGGTTCGAAACTGGTGTGTGAACGATACAGGGATAGATGATTCATGTAGGTATAACTCTGATGACTATAAAAAGGACAACAGACCTAACATTCTATAAATCAGCGTTTTAATAAAATCGTCTTATACAAATTGGCAGATTCGGTCGTTAATCTTTTATAAACAAAATCATAACAAAGACATTGTGAAAGTTCAGCCTTCATTTTTACGATCTCATCTGTAGCACGAGTAGCTATTTCGGCAGTTTTTATACATAGCACCAAAGAAACCGGTTCACTCTATGGTTACACCGTGGGTTTCGTTTCGAATATTAAATCATTGTTGAGCATATACATGTACGTAATCAGGACAACATCATGCAAAGCTTCTTATGACCTCAAACTTCATTCATGGTTGTAAAGTTCACATAACCGAGTCCAGTTTTGCCAAATGATGGCGGTCAACATCATGGACAGAGATACGTACACTGGCAAGTATTTCGATGACGTCACGAACACTTTCTCCGTCCGGCACAACTCGAGGTATTTGTTTGTCCTTGACCTCATGACGTCGACGGAGGGATCATGGGAAGGGATGCGGCTGGCCATCTGAAAGACATCGTCACCATGATTATTGGCGGTAACTGCATTCTTGTTGAATGAGCTGACGATGGATGATGGACTGGAGCTATACATCTTAGGCGTACATTCAGTTTGTTGCATTCTAGAGGGATCCAAAACGACCAGAACTAGGAGTTATCACGGGACAGACCCCAAGGGTAAGACTAACCTGAGTCAAGAAATGTGACATGATTGCTTTCACCCCTTCCATAGACGTCGATTCCATCATCAGTCGGACTGCTTCTCCCTTCCGTATTTTCACCACACCCTTGAACACATTTGGGTTGTTATAGCAACGTTCGTACGTTGCGATGGCCATCACCTAGGTACAAGGAACATAGGGTATATAAGTATAATTTATACTTCCCATAATACATATACGTAATTTCAAGACGAACCGTAGGCTATTGGGGAGGATCTCAGAACATCATGGATGACATACCAAAAAGTTCTTACCTGTGGTATTGCACAGAATCTAAAGACGCTTTGATTTCGCAGGCGGGACATGTATTTCATGACGTCAGGAAGATGTCTCAGCGCGCTGGATATGAGTTCATTGAGACAATCTAGGGCGTCATGTCGTTTGCTCGGTTTTGCCAGGTCTTCGAACTTGGTGGCGTATTTACTCCACACCTGAAGACAAAATTATTCCCATACAACATTTTCATTGAGCTGCGTTGATTGAGACTAAAAGAGTGGCCTACGATGGCCGAACCGAACTCTGAGCAACAACGGACACGCCGTTAAAGACTGCCAAGTTCTCCGAAAGTACGTACATCCGACGACAGCGTACGGCCTTACCTGTCTTGGCCAGAAAATTCGTCCTTCCCGAGAGTCTTCTAAATAGTCTCTGATGATGTTGATCTTTTGCAAGAAAAGTCCCATGGAGTTTGCTAATTCTGTGTCTTCTCCCACAACTGCGCTTTCCAACTCTGAGGCGGAGAAGAGTCTGGATAATCCAATACCAACTAACCCAGCTACGTAGTGACAATACTGNGATTTCGCAGGCGGGACATGTATTTCATGACGTCAGGAAGATGTCTCAGCGCGCTGGATATGAGTTCATTGAGACAATCTAGGGCGTCATGTCGTTTGCTCGGTTTTGCCAGGTCTTCGAACTTGGTGGCGTATTTACTCCACACCTGAAGACAAAATTATTCCCATACAACATTTTCATTGAGCTGCGTTGAGTGAGACTAAAAGAGTGGCCTACGATGGCCGAACCGAACTCTGAGCAACAACGGACACGCCGTTAAAGACTGCCAAAGTTCTCCGAAAATACATCCGACGACAGCGTACGGCATTACCTGTCTCGGCCAAAAAATTCGGCCTTCCTGAGAGTCTTCTAAGTAATCTCTGATGATGTTGATCTTTTGCAAGAAAAGTCCCATGGAGTTAGCTAATTCTGTGTCTTCTCCCACAAATGCGCTTTCCAACTCAGAGGCGGAGAAGAGTCTGGATAATCCAATACCAACTAACCCAGCTACGTAGTGACAATACTGTGGAGAGATATTCAGAGTGAATTGTGGCTTGAATGAATGAGAGGACATCACAGTGATGTCAATGACGTGGGGATGGAATGTTAAATGAAGTTTACAGCGGATCTAGACAAGTTGGCAGAATGTATGGACGAACGGGGTTTTTATACCGTCCACATACCTCGTCCCAGTCGTCCAGAGTGTCTACATCCTCTTGGATGTATTTGCACATCCCTTCACCCATCCTCTTGGTGATGTCAGAGATCACCTCTTGATATAGTGGTTTCAGTCGCAGAAATTCCGCTGTGATCTGAAGAGTGATTATGGGTTTCTTTTATTAATAGGGTGATCTGTGTATGCCGATTAAGCGAATACTAATTAAACTTTGTCAACCTTGACGTCTCCGTCTCCCAGAAGACGCACCGCGGGACGCACTTGGAATGCCTTGTATGGAAGTATAGGTTGTACAATTAACGTACGCACGCAATTATAGGAACACAATGACCTGGCATGACATGATAACAAGCAGCTGTCGCCACAATGTTAGGCTGAAAACATACGCCCAAGCCGCGCCAAAAAATTGGCCTCTTCCCTTTTCAAATAGATTTTTTCGCGACTTGAGCAAACTCTGCCCTCCGCTTCTCGGCCTCCTTCACTCCAATATGAGCCCTGAAAACAGGCAAAGAATTGAACCGGTTGACGGTAATGTCTTCGGTGTAACCCTACTCTGCTTTATGGGACTTTTTGTTACACGTACCTTGGGGAACTGTTCAAGGACTACTCCATCCTTTTCTTTACTCTCCATGAACTTCCACTCTGAATCCTGAAGATTCTTGTAGAAAGTCATCAGCATCGGAAGCTTGACGTCTAAAGGTATCGTCATGTCGTCTTCGACTGTGTCCAACGCCCTCAGGACCAGGTAGAAAATGCACACGGCATCTCTGAATGGAAAAACGCATTACTCGTAAAGGGCTCTCGAGACACTTTGCTAAACGCGACATGATCGCACCTGAATCACGGGGATCATGATGACTTGTGGAATTACCTACAAATTTACCGAACATGAAGGAAAATGTAATTCGAAGTGGCTATTTATCAAGCCCGGCTCGCTAAACAGTACGCAAAATAGGGCTTAAACGTCGAGCTGCCCGTATTTCCGGAACCAGGTGATAAATACTCTACCACTATCTTCAGTGTGTTGATTGGCACATTGCAAAGATGTGGGGCCTACACCCCTGAGGTCGAGGGTTCGATTCCCGTGTGGTCATGAAATTTTTTCTTTTTCTTTTCTTAGAAAATTATGGTTAACTGGTGAACTGGTTAATTATTTTTTCTTAGTGGTGACACTGATAAAATCGTCTACAGAATCGTCGCATCATCCTGCTGGGCACACCATCCATGGTGTTCGGACTCACCGGCAGATTCTGACCCACAAACCCCAGCGGATAATCTTGAGACTGACGAAAACCGAGAGTCTACTCTGAAGCTAGGCATGCGACCACAGTGTCTAAGATTTGGGTCATCACACAGAAAGAAGGGTTGAAAAAAGGATAAATTGGCTTCGGAGACCCCCATGTTGCGAGCAATGAAGCACCACCATCACACTGCCGACTTCCGAACTAAACAAGTTGAAGCCATTGCATATTCATGAGGAGGCGTGTCTTTATTGCCAGCTCGACGAACAATGCTGAATTTGAAGCCTGCTTGTCAAGCTAGCTCGATAAATAACACTGAATCCACGTACTCCTCATCGAGCGGCTTGACAAATAANGTTTTCAATTCATCAAACACCATATATTGAAGGCAGAAAAATTTGGCCTTATAAATCGGAAATACGGATAAATTATGAATATTGAACTCGTAATCCTAGTCGTTACGACTTGAAATACGACTATGATATTTGCGATTTAGGTGCACTTCCGATTACGAGTCAAAATTATTCTGCCACAAAGTTATGGCATTTTACAATTTGCAAACGTCTATCAAATCGTTTTTATCTAGGATGACGGCAGCGGACTGCAATTCGTTCTCGTAGTTGTAGTAGGGAGTCGGAAAGGTGCTAATCCTGTCTAATGTTCATCTCACTCTGAACAGTTTAATAAAAGCTGCGAATGACTGGATTGGTATATTATGATGAAACCAAACTTACATAGTCGACTTTGGGTACAACCGAGGAACCGGCAAACTTAAATCTCAGAAGTGCAGCGACTTCATATGGTTCCCCGATTGATTTGAACAGATCCATCGCCGCCAACAACCAAATCGACCGAGAGTTCTTCCCACTGTGACCTGAACCGACTCTTATTATATCATACGATCAGCTGTTGAACATGTGCGCCGATCGCGACCAAAACAAATCGGTCTCGACCGTTTATGTCGCGTAGCCTGATTGGTCGATTGAGACTCGTCCGAGGTCCACTTTTCGTGGACTCGGGGATTGTCGGTTGTCTCCGGAGATTCTTATCGCACGGTATTGTCCGTGAGAGCAGTATTGATCGAGTTTTATTTTTGATAAGTAAGCCAGGGAGAAAATTAAAAAAAATTATCTTTCTGAGATTTCAACGAAGCGACCATCAATCTTTTTAACCATATTCCTTGAGATTGCCTACCATGCGAAGTCTCCATTAGATTTCTCCATTAGGCGATGAATTCTATTGAGATAAACAATCACGAATTACATGTATTCGGTATAGCCACGAGCTGTATGTGCATGTTTGCATTTCTGCGCATTTGATTTCTCCCACAAAACTAAGTCCATGTATAAGCAAGTTCATGAGATTTTGTTAGTCCGCTCTTTTGAGAGATTTTAATAGTCCGCTCTGCACTAGTATAAATGCAGCCACTGCCATGACTGCGACCTAGGTGTTTAGTTTTAATGAAGCTGGTGATCTGCTTGTTTCATCCACCCTGTCACCAAGGGCCAAAAAGGGCCAAAATTCGCCGACGGTGCTGTGAAATATGGATTTTTTGCGCGTTTAGGCAGAAGTCGTACTCAGTGTAATCAAAAATATATGGGAATGCGCATTAGTTTTGTTAGCAAAACCAACTAACTAAACCAACACCCGTTGGCATTTTGTATGTCGTGAATTGTAAATGTGAGCTTAATACACAGCTCAGTTCTGGGCGGAATGAAAACACCGGGAACAGTATCCACGACAAAGTGATATGCTGTGAACACGACGACACGCGAAAATGACGTCGTGAAAAATCTGTTGCAGGCGACGGGATTCGAGATACCTCTGAGCAAGGTAAGTTTTAACAGCATCCACATCCGCATGCTCACGGACCCAGTGTGGGCCCGTGGTATGCCTTTGTTCTGTTATTATGGACAAACATGTGGACAGTCACAGGCGACGATGAAACTCACGACTGTTTTGGCTAATTCGGGGTGTTTCGGAACAGGGAGTTTTGATTCGAAAAACACTTGTGAAACAAAGAAAATTATTGAAAAACGCCTACAACTATATGGGGCACGCGGGGTGTACCCGGTGTGTTACCACTACGGGAATTCAAAAGACCTCTCCTGGCTGGCCCCTGGCACCCCTAGTTTAGACAGTGGATTCCTGTACGGATTCATTTCTGTCTCTTCGAGGACGATTGCCTAAGCAACTCCTCCTAATTAGGTCTGAACAACGTTTTGGACGCTGATATGCTACTCTTGCCATAGCGTTTTTAAAACACGATGAGAGATCGACACCCAAAGCGTGTGACACCAAGGTAACGGAGTGGACCTGGGGAACATTCGGTGCTAATGGCGTTAACATATGACACCCGTCTCACCTCTACCTCCACATCGGGCATTTCATATGTATTAATGTATACATTACCACCATGAATAAGAGGACTGCCACAGATATCACGGTACACATGCTAATCCGCAACTGCACCGCGGGGTATTTCACTCAGTGCGATTTCTTTCGGGATTTCTTCATTCTTGTTCACCCTCAACAATCGCAGCGCCGTCACAACGCACATTGCCCCATTCTTTGATAGGTTTCATTTACTTTCTTTCAGTGAGTGGGTGATAGGAAGACAAAATGACGTCCTCTGTTTACTTGAGACCAAAACGTGTCTTTCTTGTGATCCTACTCCTAATATTGGTCGTTTTCGTGACAAAGAAGTTCGGCGGCATCATCACGAAATTTTACGAAAAAGGCGGCTGGAGTTACATGTACAACGAAGTCGTTTGGGAGGAAGTTTCCCTAGAAAAAGGACATTTGGTACTCGCCATAAAACGGAACCAGTTCAAGGAAGTCGACAAGCGGCCCAATCGGACAAGCGTTTATCAAGCAGACGGCATTCAAGACAACCTTAATGACGTCACTTCCGACGCTGGCTACGCTGTACCAAGTCTCGTTCACTTCGCGTGGTATGGCAAACCTCGCATGCGTTTTCATCACATGGTTTGTTTTCTCAGCGTTTTCTACCGGATAAAACCAAAACGAATCTTATTTTGGTACGAAAGAAAACCGGAAGGCGCATATTGGGAGTACTTGAAGAATAACATCACGAATTTCAGCAAAATTGTTCGAATGGTTTACCGGAAAGCCCCGACATCCATCTTCGGTCGGCAGATTCGAGTTGTGGAACACAAGTCCGACATCGTTCGTCTGGAGGCTGTAATGCATTATGGGGGAATTTATCTCGATCTTGACGTCCTCGTTATCAAATCTTTTGATCCACTCCGAAAATATGACGTCACTCTTGGCATGGAGCACAACAAAGGCTTGTGCAATGGAATTATCATCGCAAAAAAGGACGCGCAGTTTTTGAAAATCTGGCACTCTGAATACAGAACGTTCAACGACAGATCCTGGGATGGCCACTCGATTCGGTTGCCATTTAAGCTGTCCCAAAAGCATCCTAATTTGATACACATCGAACCCAACACTTTGAACAGGCCAAGCTGGTTCGAACTCGATCAAATATATGGAAAGAAGCCATACGACTGGCGCAAGAACTACGCCATGCATCTCTGGTACAGAAAGTACAATAAGGATCATAACTTCGAAACGATAAAAAAGGTGAATTCAACGATGGGGCAGATGTTTAGGTATACATTGTATGGACATCCTGGGCTTATGCGATAGGCTACTGGACTTGAACATACATACTTGTTTGTAAAGCTAGTGCGAATGTCCCGTAATTTGTATTCGACTGACAGTCTTGTCGGCCTTCATGTACCGGTATTTTGTTGTTGTTGTTGATGTTGTTGTTGTAGTGTCAAAAATATTGTGTTTTAGGAATAAACGTATAGCAGCAACATTTTGCTTTCTTAGACATATCTTTTATTGTCATTCAAAATATACGTTTGTCATATCTCATGTAAATACGTAAAACTACCCTGGTCAATAACAAACAACATAAAAGGCAGAGAATGATCTAGTATACCTTGATTTTGCAACGAAGGGACGAGATCAGTTCCCGAGGACGACTCCAGGGAACGTCAGATCTGACTGAATGTGTGATCAACCAATCAACATGCTTGTACATGTAACATCCTTCTTCGGTATGGCCTTGTGGTACCACCGGTGTAATCATGCCATGGTTTCTACTGTGACTCCCGCAACCCCACCGCTTCTGGCGGCTCCTCTCCCTCCTGACGTTCTGCGTCTTTGCGGAGTCTTAAAGTCCTCTGACTGTCTACTAACACAATAACTGTAAGCAGGACAGCCAAAAATGTGACGAAGGCACACATCAGATAGGCATACATGTAGTCACCCGTCTGGTCATAAATTATCCCTGAAAAGAAGGACCCGGAATATGTTAAATCCGTTCACCTATAGCATGATAGCATGACGACCACATCCACTTTAAACTTATATTTTCTGGCTCTCGTCCCAAAGTGACCATGCAGAGTGTGCACTGTACTGTACACTGTTCAAGTCGTTGCCCACATACACACACTCAAATGTTGAGGTGTCAAAAGTCATGCAAGAGAAACCAAGAAATCTCGTATCAATGGTTTCACTGTGTGCTAGGCCTAACTTCCAAGCCAAAAAGATGATACCTACCTCCGACTGGTGGTGCTATCAGTTGTCCAGCACCTATGGCTAAAATGGCGTACCCTAAAGCATTTGTCATGTGCTCCGTGGTAAACAGAAATACAAGAATACTGGGGCCTATAACCGGCAGAAGCCCATTTAGAGCCCCTCTTGCACCGCAGACGACCGCCATCATTGGGAATGAAGATCCAGTGAAAGGGAAAACAATGTTAAGTCCACCCATTATTGTGATGAAAATGAGGAGGAGAATAAGGGGGTTCATCTTAATCCGATCGCTCATATATCCTCCCAAAAGTCTGGCTGGAACTGCGACACTGCCAAATATAGTCAAAAGAATGCCGCTATCCGTCCTGTCAAAGCCGTTTAACATAGCAAAGTCAGGCAGGATGGTTGGAAAGTTCATGAAGTCAATGTGCCACAGAAATTCTTGTAAAAGGTATAGCCAAAATACCCAA
Organism: Notospermus geniculatus; assembly: GCA_002633025.1. Classification (NCBI taxonomy): domain Eukaryota; kingdom Metazoa; phylum Nemertea; class Pilidiophora; order Heteronemertea; family Lineidae; genus Notospermus; species Notospermus geniculatus. The sequence continues at coordinate 189,922 of NMRB01000055.1, forward strand.
TTTCTAAATAACTCCATATCACAGGCACCAGGGGGCACTTTCATCTCCTCTACCGGCTCTCTCTGTTCCTTCTTTTCCACGGCTGTGTTAGTATATACCGACATTCGTCTGTCAAGGAAAACGTCTTCTCGGACTGTTATCGGCCGCAGTAATATACCACCAACGCAACACTGTAACCATAGCGAAGCAAGGATGAACATTGTCCCTCTCCACGTCAAAGAATTGATGCAGGCGTCCATCATCGATGGAAATACCAGGTAAGAGATTCCTGCACCGGAGAAGGCGATCGCTATGGCTGAAGATCGCCTTTTGTCGAAGTACAGCGTCACCAGTGCTATTGATGGCGTGGTGCAGAGACCTATGCCCAAACCTGAAAGAAAGAAGTCACAAATTAGGTCTATGTCCTGCATGGAGTTCCTGTGATCGTGGCTTACTCCAAGAAGATTGCCGAACTCTTGCAAGAAAGCTTCGGATGACATCAAAAGAAGATATCAGACCGCCAATATTTTGGAAATTTCGCCGTTTTCTTACCACCAAATATCCCAAAACTGGCATACAGAAAGTACACGCTGTCGGCAGAGGCACTGGCGGCCATACTGATGGCCGATACGACTCCACCGGTCATGACCACTGCTCGGTGACCGAAACGGAGGCACAGAGCACTTGAGAGAGGGCCTGGAAACAAGAATATAGGTGGAGTAACCCGGCGCCTTATTGGGCCCTACCGCCCCAAAACTAGTCCCCGAAGTCGGAACTGGCTACAAGATATCAATGGTGAACGAACAGAAATGGTGCGCACGAAGTCTGACGTTCCAAACTACTTTTGGAATCAAAATTCTCCTCGAGCTGGTGTGAACAGGAGCAGTCAGCCGCGCGCGTATTGCCAAAAGATGGCAGCAAAGTTCCAGCGGACCAATACACAGGAAAATCTACGTGATTGGTGCTCGATCAAGAATGAATGGGTCCGCTATATGCATTGAATTGGGCCGTAGTGACACCTATTGGTCAACTCACTGACAGTTTCTATTGATAAATCGCGTCCGTGTTATGGACGCGCGCGAGAAAAATCTTACAACATGATGTTATTACCTGACCTGCTTTACCTGCTATGGAAATTGACAGCAAAGTAAGGCTGCCAATCAACGAGGTTTTTGTCCGAGTCTCCTGAAAGTAATCGAGGAATTCCACGTAGATGATCCCGTAGCACATGATCGTTCCACCCGTCAAGAGCAGAATATAGAAACATACTGCAACCACCACCCAGCCGTAGCCTCCGTCAGCTGGTGGTAGCGTCACCACCACTGATGATTTCCGCCGTCGTTTCTGTGAATTCTTTGATGCTACTGTTTTCCTTGTTCCCTGAAATTGCAGTCATTTGATGAAATACAAACAGTTGGAATTCCTAGTCACTAACTCCGCTAGGCCAATGGGGGTTTCTCGATCATGGATGGAAGCACAGCTCCTGGGCATAACTTTCCAATGGAACTTGCCAAAACGGTGTTGTCATCAAGATGACCGGCGCTAGTATACCCGAGTCTACATTTATGACATTGATGATGTTGCCAAAAGGTCTCGTTGATTGCACGTAGTTGCCGGCCACAAAAGTTGCCTGGAGTCGTGGAAGCAACAAAAGAGGTGAAGCCGAGAGACACATTCTCCAACGCCAGGGTTCAGCGCGGTGTTCTCAGGTTAGGGTATTATATAATATAGATTTTGGTGTTTTTTTTCCTCCGAGGATAAACCAATTCACTCTTTACCACCATCCTCTGAACGTGGTATCACCCACTGTTATTTTGCCATCATGGTCATCTATATTTAGGTCAGAGCAATCGAGGTATAGGTAATCAATATTAGATTGTTTGGAACGTACGATGCAGATGAAGCTGAACGATTGACCGTACAGGCAAAAGAACAGAAAAATCTAACAGTGCATGGCAGACGATGGGATGATAAGTCTGTGACTCTTGCAGACAAATATAGGCCTACCATGCCGTAATGATTCCTGAATCAGTGAATTCATTTTATGTCGGTTCATATGAACAAGGAATCCCTATAATTAGTCACTGAAGGCCTATATACTTCTGGCCGATGCTCCTACAAAGGCCTACATCGTATGGCGGAGCCTCCGATACTGGTGACTGACTTCACTGGGTACAGCAATATCGGCCCTGCACACCCACAGCGCGCACCCCTCTTGGCCTACCCACTTTATTTGTAGCCTTCACCACCAAATCCAACAGTAGCTGGTTAACTGAGCACCAATCAGAATTCTATATTGCGTTGGTGCGCTAGAACTTTGCTGCCATCTATTGGCGATATTAAGCGCGGCGAACTGCTCCTATTCACTGCAAGTTTTGGTGGATTCAAACTTTTATCAACTAGGTTTATAATATTGCATGACCTTCAACTCTCGTATCCATAGGAACCACATATACGTAGAGGAAGGGTGGGGGAAACGAACAATCGCTTGTCAACTTCCGCATTTATAAAGTCGGGCTTTAATTACAAGTTATTGAAGTGGTATAAATGAATTCAATGTGAAGATATCTGGTGTATTTATCAAATTATATACAATCGATACAATGAAATAATATACAAAATCCATGATAACTGGGAGTTAACACTAAAAAACGGACGCCCTTCCAACGTCATTCTATGACATTCCCAGTTCGCCAGGTCGCTTAATATCTTTCTCGCGGTAATTTGCAATAAGGGTATAATTGGGCTGTCTGATGTGGGTTCAGTAAAATAAACGTATAACGCCAGTTCCACGTGGTCAAAATATAAGCCGGACGTCTTTTCCGCCGCGGCGATTGCAGTTTTTATAGTCGTCTATGCATAGGCCTAGGCCTACTGTAATTAGGTACTAGAACACCACTTGTATGCAAATGTCAATATGCAAGTGTGAAACAAAATCATGCCCACTTGTGCTGCACTGTCTTTACGTTTGACAATTTACATAATGTCGTCATGGAAATGCTGGTGAAATGGAGTGGGTTTTCTTTCAGGGGTCGGCTCGGGGAACCTCCCTGCAACTTGGGCTATAATTAGGGCTTAGGCCTATGTGTGTTGGCTGCCCTGCCGTTATGAAGTTCAGTAACTGCTGATAGACAGTAACTCTTACCTTTTTTTTCTGAGGATGCAACTCAGCCCATATACGATTCTTTCACAAGTTGAACATGCACTTCAGCAATTAGCCTACTGTACGTATTGGCCTAATAGGCCCCCTGTGTGATTAGGGCAAGTGCGATCGTGCTATTGTCATACGGGAATGGTGCAGATGTGCAGTGTCATGAATGTTGTGAGGCTTGATTCGTGGCTCACTTTACATCGATCCCGCAAATATCGTAGCCCAGCGAAGGTCAAAACTTGAACAGCGAAGTAACACCGGCAACTGACTCACCTTCGTACAATCCATGCACGGAAATGTCGTTAAAGGCCTTGGCTCCAGATATGCAACCTCGGCCACCCCCTGAGAGGAAGCAATCCAGCCTTCTATCAGAAATTGACAGTTGTCATAAGAGGCCTAGGCATACAGACCGGTGTCACGTCTTGCTAACTTACCACCGCTGCTATCAGCTCCTGAGATTGCCATTCCGCCATTTTCCTCGCAAATCACGGCTGAGCTCGACAGATGAATGCGACCTTCCGCCGATCACGATTATTTGGTTGCAGCTGAATGTGCAACCGATAAATGATTGTCAGTGTCGATCCATATTCGAACGATAGATAGCGTCACCATCGCCTATCGAACACGACGTTGAAGAGTCTGAACTGATGAATGGGCCTACAGGATGTATCTAATCCAAAATAGCATCGCCCAAAACGCTTTACAATGAAAAGAAAAAGAAGCAAATGTAACCTCATGTGTATTGAATGCTCCAGAAGAGGAATTCAGATCTTTTCTGAACAACTCAATAGAAGGAGGTGATCGCACGCAGTTTGTTGGACATGCAGTTGCGAAACGAAAAAAGAATTCACGTAGCAGTGCAGCGAGCCCGAAACCCCGGTTTTTGTCGTTGCACACCGTTAAAACGATTCCTGACGTGACGTCATTGGCAGTGCTTGCCACGTTTTTCGGTTGATGATAAATGCAATCCGCTAGAGGTACAAAAGGGTTTTTCAAAGGGATTTTTAGGGGTTAGGGTTAGGGTTAAATCATCCTCGAAAGGCTATGGTTGGGGTAAGCCATATATGTTTTTCGAAGTCCACCAAATTGTACCTCTGGGTGATTGCATCAACTGTTGTCGTATGCTTGCAGCGCCACCTGTCGGGTTGTGGTTCCTCATTTATTGTGTGTGGTGGAGAGTTGTTGGGAGGCTGATTACTTTCAGAAAGCTACTCTTCCTGTACCAAAATCTTCTTTTACCAGAAGAAGTGCGAACACACATCGCGCGTCAGGCAAGGCTTTTTACCGCAATCGATACCAAACAATACCATACCACCACAATATGGCTTTCTTCTGCGATGGTCCCCAAGGGGTTACCTGAGGAGTTATTTATATGCCATTATTTCCTTGTCCGGGTGTCTGAGAGGGTTGTGTGTTAAACATGCACATATTCGGAATGTTGTCATTCCTTTGTGTCTAACGCATTGTGCATGATTGGGTGGGAAAGGCATCAGCTGTTGTTCATAACGGTTGTCATCTTGTTTTATCCAAAGCCAGTCGGTGTCCATCTGAAGAAACGAGGCGATATCAGGTAAGCCCGAAACTGTTGAAAAAATAATTTTTGTCGGATGATCCGCACGGTTTTCAACAACCCAGACCTTCATTTATGAGACTTCTTTAGGCCAACTTCTATGATGGTTCTCCGACGCTGCTTCCAGATGACAGAATAACGTTTCCACCGGGACTCGCTGCTGAAGAGACTAAATAAAATTTGATCTTTCACTCTTCCCCGTCCGTGTCGTCTGATTTACACGAACAGCAAATTCGGACGAAATTCCTTGATATTTCAAGGTGAATATAGGCGAGAAAATAGATAAAACACAATGAATACAATTGGCAAATGTATATTAATGTTTGAAAGATTGATGGCTTTGGACCGAATGCCTTGGCCTTTTGTACGGCTGCAATCACAAACGAGCATGGACTTTGATCATTGCTGTGATTTGCCAATTTGTCTGGCCGTGGGATTCGGCAATCCCAATTCCAATCTGTGTACCGGTAGCCTACATACTGCACATCATTACTTTCTTCTGATTTGCCCGCCTGTCAATCGTTCTGCACTTTTAACGCCAACGAGGGACGGTTAGTTGAGGACAACTGACTGACGATGGGCGTAGACGAGGTTACAGGATCATTTTGTGAGTTTTTTGCAGCTTGAACTTCGCACTTCCCATCATTGTCAGTAAGACCTTAGTTGTTGTCACGAGTTCATTAGCGTTTAATTATGACACGTGGTTGGAATTCCACTCATTATCCAAAGGTCAGAGCGCTCGACGGCTCTCATTTACCATTAACTGTAAGCCTTCATTATTATGCACAGGCCTACAATCCAACTACATGTATACATATTTAATAGGTAGACCGGTGTGCGTTGGGCCTTGTTTGAGTACACAACTATATAGTGCCTGGGAAATTAAAGAGATGTAACACATTTGAGCGTACACGTAATGTGCTCTTATTCCGTTCCACGGATCGAGGAAACTCCAGCTTTATGCGCTATCTCGGAGCTTTATGGAGAGTGAGGATTGCAGATGCAGACATCGGAAACCATGGAAACGCAGTTTCCATGAAATCTGTGGGTTGTTTGATCTCACTTGATAATCGCAATCAAACTAGGACAGCATTGCGTCAGACTGGGTTCTGCGAAAATTCGGTTCTGTGTCAAACTCATGTGAACGTACATGTACGTACGTACGTAGCACTAGCAGGAAGGCCTCATTTTCAAGCGATGTGTCATTGATTACACAAGTGTTAACGCGCTCTTTTTATTTCATTTCGCCATTAGGTCAAGAGACATGGCATGAGAACGTCGTATACTTTCATTTTGTCGGGAAGGAGGGATTTTCATTCGTAATTCATTCAAGCTGCTGTTGTTGTCATTGATCGGCATCAAAGCAGACGACCAAAATGGCGGATTTCACATCGCAGGAGGTGATGACGAAGATGGTAAGTGCACAGAATGTAGTCTCACGCAGTACTTTCGTTCATCCTTTCCCCGTGCCTGGAACCAGCAGCTGGATCCGTATAGTATTGTTTACAGCCCGATAATTCCGCGTACTGCTGGTGTACAACCCGGTGTACAAATACCAAAGGAAGCAGGTAAGACCACCTACCGAAGATAAAGATGGATTCCTACTCCACGAGTAGGAGGGAGATGGTAAGACTAAGACCACGAGTGCCAATTCTGACAATTCACTGACAATTCTTCATCTCAATTCGGCAGTTTTACCAAAGCCGGGGACAAATCCCGAGAGCCGATTAGCCTGACCCTGACATGGTCATCAGCATCAACTATCGGTCTGGGACCAGAAGCTGCTCGATTTGCAGGTGCCGGTTCAGATCACACGGCGAGTAGGCCTATTCAGTGTATTACTTGATCTTGGAGGAATTATACTGAGTATAATTACCTCCAAGCTTGGATCCACCAACGTGGTAGCTTTTTCTCATAAATCTATGCTAGGTAACCCCGCCTGTCCGGTGAGGATGTAGAACATTGTAGAACTGGTCAATCAGATTGACACATGACTGAGAAAGCGCCAAGATGGCAGAAGAGACCCCATAGATATCAACTGTATGGGAGAGCATTTGTATGCATAGAGTGCTGAGACGAAACCAAACGTCCACATATCGATCATTGGCTTGTGGTAATCGACTCGACGCGACGCGACCACTCGATGACTCGATGGTTGCTAGGTTGGCCAATTTAATTTTCCCGCGTGACGCCTCCTGTGAGCGAATTCGGCGGATTCATTCAAGAGTGTATATAGTCTGTACTAGAGTATACCGTGCATGTTTGTAGTACAAGGTCCTTATCTGTGGTCCTTTTGTTTCCCCTTCCCAGGTGTATTTATACCCTCATAATGCGGTCATAATGCCAACGGGATTTGTGCACATATGTTTACAATGGTACCTTTTTGAATAAAATTCCGGGATCAACTATTTGCGATGCCATTTGGACTGCGCTTTGTTGGCTGCGTTGACTGTGTGTTGGAAAAGATGCCTTTGATTGCGACTCCAAAACTGCACCCAGATTTGGAATTTAAAAACAATGACTGCTGCATGTATATTCTCGTCCCTTAGATGCCACAGCGTATCACAACATTAATTTTGATTTAAAATCCTTCCAACCCCCTTCCAAACGAACTGATTGCCTTTGCCACATCCCTTCGAACTCCGTTGAGCCCCCGGGGTTGAGCCGCTCCACGTGACAGTTTTCTATCGAAAGTTTGCAGTCTNACGAAGACCGTTATCTTCTTTTGCAGAGTAATGGCACGATGTCGAAAGATCCTCCAAATGATACCAAACGACAGGCACCTGCCCCACCAACCTGTCCTGATGGAGGGTGGGGATGGGTGGTGACAGCTGCCAGTTTCTACTCAATGTTCCTTGTTTATGGCACTGTCAACTGTTATGGCGTCATATACATCGAATGGCTCGATTATTTCGAGAAGAGCAGGACCACGACGTCAATGATTGGAGGTCTCGTATTGGTGTCCATATCAATTGCAGGTAAAGAAATTCAGTCGGTTAAACTACCCTCTTACTTAGTATCGTGGGTTGAGAGGAAGGGGAACGACCTGCGTCAGGCGGAGCATGGACTCCAGACGTTCATTGCCTCCAGCCTGAAATACATGTAATGCTGGCATAGCCAGCAATAAGTTTGTTCATAGCCTCTTGTTGGAGTGTGACCGGAATACAAATCTCAGCTACTTGCAGACACCAATAAATATTGAAGGAAGCTATGGTCAATGTGGCCTCTGTAGGCTACTTCATATTGACGTTGAGGCATCGCTTCGGGCCTCGTCTCCTCCTTCTCTTTTCTGAGGCAATAAGCCGAGTGCGGAATGACCCAAAGCTCAGGATGCCCTGGAACCTGGCGAAGACCATAATGCCTGCCAGTGAAAACTGGACCACGAATACGATGATAAAGATCCATTTGTATCTGATATATTATACGCGCATTTTTTCAGGGCCGGTGTCTAGCATACTCGCCAACAAATTCAGCCATCGTTCTGTGGTTATCGTTGGTGCCATCTCAGGGGCGTTGGGTATGGCCATGAGTGCTTATGCCAACAGTGTATACTTCCTCTACGTCAGTTTTGGTATCATTGGCGGTACGTATCAACCTTGATGATTCCTTCAGACTGCAACCCTCGGCCTATCTCAACTACTATCAATCAATACGTCTATGGTATTGTAGGACTTATTACGTGTGGCATTACGCATTTATTACGAATTATGTCTTTTACGTCATGTTCAACAGTATGAATGTTCGTAATTCTTCTTACATCACGATGACGGTATAGTTTATATGTTTCACTCAAGATTCCATCAATTCCTTTACAGGTATTGGAACTGGTTTCGCCACAATCGCCTCACTCTCCCTAGTTGCACTTTACTTCGACAAAAAGAGGGCGACTGCCTCCACAATCGCCATGTCAGGGGGCGGCATCGCCTATTTGGTCTTTCCGCCCATATTTGATGTGTGTATAAAGACGCTTACGTGGAGAGGAACCATGTTAGTTCTTGGGTGCTTTTGGCTCCAGTGTTGTATTACTGGAGCCCTCCTCCGGCCGCTACCAAAAAAGGTAGTAATAAATGGTGACGGAGATGACCAGGTTGCTAAGCAACCATCAATCTGTGATGTGGACCTTCTAAAGAAGTGGTATCTCTGGGCATATCTGTTGGCTGAACTCCTCTGGCACGTGGACCTTTTCAACTTCCCCTCGATCTTGCCAGACTTCGCAAGACTTAACGGCCATGACAAAACCAGAAGTGGACTGCTTTTAACAATAATGGGATCCGTGTTAATTCCGTCTCGCATCCTAGGTGGCATTCTTGTCGATCGGTTTGTTCTTAACCCTCTCCTTTCCATAAGTTTGATTGTGTTCGTAATGGGAGGTTCGAACTTGATATTCCCGTTCGTGGCTCATTCCTATCCAGCTTTGGCTGCCATCGCAGGTCTCAGGGGATTTCTAAGTGGAGTATCAGCGGCGGCGTCGCCGGGAAACCTGGTGCTACTCTTCTCAACGGAGAGACTGACCACGGCAGTTGGCTACAATATCATGGCGTTAGGTCTAGGACAGCTGATAGCACCGCCTTTGGGAGGTAAGGACGTTCTTTTAATTAAACGTTTCTTCTGTTTTTGTTGTCGTCAACGCCGCTGTTGACACTTTCATTTGGCAAATTGAAATACCCATAGTCGAATGTAAATGCTGGCCATGGCGCCATACCAAAGTAAGGCAAGGCGCAACGGACTTCACATAGGTTCGGCCATACCAATAATTGGGATCACGCACGGTCGGTCTGTAGATCACCCCATGTTGTCCAAAACCTGACTGGATCGATAGATTCGCGCCGCCCGACGGTAACTACTGGTAATTCGATTTCGTCCTGCAGTGGCTTAAAAATTGAACAACCATCCCGAAGTACTGTTCAATCAATAAAAAGTATCTGATTTAGCTTTCTGAAAAGTGAAATCAAAAAAATAGGGCAGACTGCCACTCGCAGTGCCATATCTGGAGGCGCCATCGATATTTCCCCCAACTCCCCAGTTTCTAGAATTTAGGAAGCCAGTATAGAAATCATATACCCAGTTTGAATTTAGCGCGCCATCGACCGTGCGACGAGACAGCGGGACGGCTAATATGGAGTGCGTTAAAGGGACACCGTTCTGAACAGATCGGCCGTAAACAGCGATCAATGTGCAGATGTGCATCAACCATGACACACGCCTCCGATTAACCTAAGGCTGGGGCGTACTTTATATGTACGCCGATTGAGGGGGCAATCAGATGCGTGGTTTTGACCTTCTTGAATAAATGCTTGAGATAAAACATACGGTAAAAAAACTGATTTGTGTAAATAATAAGAATGTAAATGATCATTATATTCGCTGCTTTATTCACCAGACGAGGGTACCAGACGCCGCGGCTCGGAATTAAAGAGGCTGACAGATTCAACCACTTCGGATATATTCGGCACTCGTATTCGGAAGATCTCGGCGCCTGTCGAGCTGTACTAATCGTGTAAAATGTTGTGATGCCATATATTTTATTTACAGGGGGCATCCATGACCGGACTGGAAGTTACGTCTACGTCTACCTCACGTGTGCGGCCCTAACGTTCGCTTCAGGTACTTCCTACATCTTCCTCTTCGCTAAATTCCGGCGGAGATGGAAGAGGAACAACCAGCAGACTGCCACTGATGACGTCACAACTGCGGAGGAGATGGAGGAACTGAGAAACCATACAGTGTCATGTAGGGTTGAAGATGAGCGTGTTGCTGACGAGACCGAGGCAAGTAGGCTCACATCTGAGGACAAGAAGGAAAAGACAGCAGGACCCACTTGTGTTGGCACTTCAGTGGAAGGACAAAGAACTACTGACAGCAATTTTGAAAGATATTAATAACGTTTGTCTATTAATAACCTAATCTCTTTCAAAATTGCACAATGCAGTTTGAAATATAAAATTGGTCGCGCGTGGGACGGGAGACTAGTCCACATGATCTGACGCCTACCGCGTTATGGCAAGGCCTGAGTAGCGTATAGGCTTAATACAGTAGAGGGTATGAAAATGATAATGAACCATATGTTGTGAACAGATCAATAATGACAGAGTCATGTGTCATTAATAGTATGAGGTTTTATTATTCAATTGAAAACAATCGGAAATATATGTACCTCATGTAACAGGCTCACTATGTCATTGTTCAGTATTAACCCTAGTATCTGTCACCAATGCCTGTGCCTGAAAAGACTTGATGGATTATGGTATCTATTCAAAAACCATCTAACGCCTTATATTCAGAACAACGACCAAGAATGTTATGTGTTTCTATATTCCTGACATGCGTCTAGCTTTCAAGTGTGTCGGCTTAGTGAACCAGTGTCATAGAATCTGATACTTCTTGATATAGGATGCCCTCAACAATACATTTACGGATGAAGTGGCATCATTCAATTCATCCTGTCAAAACAGGGGCATTCAGAAGCAGTACAGCCGTGGTATCGGGATGCATTCAGTCGGACTCTACAGGATGGCCCAGAAAAAGTGTCGCGGGCATCAGGAGGAGGCCCCAGACTCTATGACACTGATGGCCGAGATATTTCCTGTCAGGAACACACTGGCCTATGTGGATCTCATTTGGTTGTGGTTGGTAATGAGAGTGTAATGTTTCGGTGATAGGCCTAAATATGGTACTAAAATAATGCATACTTTAATGAATTACGGCGGAAATGTGGGACAATAGGCCAGCATGCTTGCGGCTATGTTCTTACTTTTTGCTTTGTGTCGGAATTCCAATTGACAGCACACGTCGCCACAGCAGATCGGTTGTGCCGCCATCTATCGGGTAGCCATCAAGGTGTTTTGACAATCTAGTCCAAGAAGCCAATACAGCTGTTCCTTGGATTTGAGGTCGCATTTTGTGAGTTTTGATGACTGTATATGTAGAAGTGAGTAATCCTATGCCTGCTGCTCTTCATTGGACTTCAGCCTAACTGGTCCGCACTGCAGCAAGGCAATAGGAGCTGTCAGTCAGTTGACCAATAGGAGTCGCTACGGCCCAATTCAATGGCTAGCGGACCCATTCATGGTTGACTGAGCACCAATCAGAAGAATTTTCTCCGGGAATTTTCTATTGTATTGGTCCGCTAGAACTTTGCTGCCGTCTTTTGGCCATTAGCGCGGCTGACTGCTCCTATTCTCGTTTCACCTCTCTTGTCATCACAGGGGGCTCTGCCATCACTAACTTTTCTGAAAAGTGGTAGGCCGACGTAATAATTGTAATCTCTATGTAGTGTGGGTTTTTATAGACACTCTGTCTCGAAGTTTATAAGCAAGCCTTTATAAAGTGTGACTGAAGTTTTCCTTGTGTATCTGTCTTTTTTATATTTCTGTATCCACTTGATGGGGATAAGAAGTAATAAATACGTTAACTTCGTAATTACCCGACCGTTCAGTTTTTATCGAAGTTCTTCGTCGGGGAGATTTCCGGTGAGCAATCGAGGTGTGAGATATCCGCCAGGCATGACGGTTCTTCCAGTTACAAAAGTGTAGCCGGATATTTCTTGTGCTTGTTGGGAGCAACGCCATCCGATGCAAAGCGCAAGTTTTGAGTTGCCAAGAGGAGCAAGAGATGATTTCGATTTGTTTTGATATGCTGGTTGCTATTCTCTTAAGTGGTTGGCCTGTCATGCTTTAGTACCTGTCCGATTTCCAATACATTTGCTACTAATGGTTTTCAAGCGTGGAACTTTGTCGATATCCCGGCATTTCGAATGAAAGGATGAATATTTTATGCCGCACAAAGTGCTATATTTACATATTCGTTGCAACATTCTAAAAACCTTCTCCGCACGAAGCGATGTGATCGAATTCGTTTCGTATAGTAAGTAAATAGGGCATGTGTTGAAATGTCGTCGGTGAAACTAGCTGAAAAAATGACATGCAGCGAATCAAAAATGTATACTTAACGCGATGAGTATCCATTGTGTTCCAGCAAGTCGAAAGAAATTTGTGTGCATTTTGACACTTGATACAACTTGGTGTACATGTACATTATGAACATACGGTATTCTCGCTTTTTAAGGTCATTATTTATACCATGCGGATACGCAGAGCCATCCGCCCTGGAGAGCGCAGCCAATCACCGTGTAGCGTTGCCCTATTGGACGCATGATTGTTCATTCACAAGGTCAATTACAGAATGTCACCAAAGAAATAATTGATCGTAACTGATAGTACATGTATGCTTACGCCAATTGGCTACAACCGTAAGTTTGAAGTGGGCCTATGGTTCCACATATTCGCCAAGAGACCTTAAAAAGTGAGAATACCGTAGTACATGTATGTACATTTACACGGATCTACTTAATGTACTCGCTCGCCTACTGCTGATTCATGACATGAATGATCGAATATACATGTATATGGATGTTTTTAGTGTCGTTATATGGACGGATTAAACGGCAATCACGTGTCATGAACTCGATGGACGATTATGATAGGTCGAAATCAACCCTATGACACAAACACTATAGACAGTGGTACAGCTGCTATAATATACAATCATGTAGGCTATATGCCACGAAGTCAAACAACATGGAGGGTCCCCTGTACTTGACATTTAGTCAAAAATATTATGGGCGGAATCCTATTGCCATCAAATGAATTCGTACATGCAATCTCTTCCTCAGAATTGGCAAGTATATAGTCTCATCTATTCACCATCGCAATTTGTCAAACAGTTGAGGGCTAGGTCGCCCCTAAACTATGAAATTTAGCCGAAGGCTTCCTCCTGCAGAACTCAATGTACACGCCTCAAAACTCTCTTCTTGTCTCCAAACGTTCTCGTTTTCTCCCCCGAGCAAGTACGTCGCTCGTGTACCCGTTGCAGCAGACCAATCAGGAATCCGTACCCAGGAGCTGGGCAACAAGGGTGTGGTCTAATCACAGCAGATAGGACATGTACGTAGACATGTTGTACCTTGCAGCTCGACTAAAGCGGGGTAATATCCTCCAAATCGATGGAAACTTTTACGTAAATGGTATCATCTCTGATATAGTCAAGAGTATTCACTGTGTCGAGATCGACGAATTTCTGTGCTCCGAAGCTCGCGTTCCGTTCACTGACTGGTCTCCCGAGGAATGGACGATTTTCCTTGACAGTGTTCGGTTTGATTGAGAAAGTGAGGTTCCGCCTGGCACTGGGGTCCTCGCACTGGTCAATCAGGGTGAAGCAAATGCGATGGCTGAAGGGCCAGTGAAGAAGAGGGTCGTAGTCGCCCTTACAGATGCACAGGAAAAGTGACATGTGTTTGTTGCGGGCTGAAACGAAAAAAAGAGCAGCTTTTAGTACATGTATACATACATAATCTAGATGATTACCCACAGTGCACAACCAATCTCATGGCAGAGGACAGGGGTAGGTATAACCTACTTTGGCTCCCCCGGAACGCTAATACGGCCTGGATGGATGGTTTCACCGTAGCGTACTGATTCTTCCCCGGTCTTACCTTTCCCATCCCCATTCAAACAGGCCGACATGGTCAGACGATATCCGTGACGATGTGTGTAAAACGGCGGGCTGAACAAAGTAGTCTTCTTCCCTGACTTGGCATCGGCCAGTCTCTCGTCATAGTGATCGATCTTCCAGAGGAACTGGACCCCGTAGATCTTTTCCAAGTTCTCTACCTTCTTGTCGACCTTTTTCAGCAAGGCTCCCTGCTCCTGGACATATTTCTCGTGCTCGTCGATGAGGGCCTTATGGGACACCATGGCCTCACAGACCATGCTCATGTGGCTGATTGGCTCGCTCTGCAGGTGATCCTGGATTTCTTTGCGATCAAACTGAAACGGTAAGAAGGTTCGAATCTGTAGTAATGGAGGGAACCAATCTTTGACTTGAGTGCCAGTCCGTTGAATGAGACATGCCCAGTCCAAGCTTAAGGAGAAGCAACAGTGTCTACTCCGAGCATTAGACTAACTGCAGATATGGACCAAGGGCAACAAAGCCAAGTCGAAAACTAAAGCATTTGATCGAGGACGGTGGTCGAAGGATATGATTGAATTGCCATGGAATCGACAAACGTACCTTTTTTTCGCAGCCGAACGCGGAAAAAGGACAGTTGACTGGTTGCTTCGGGCAGTCTGTGTCCATGTGAATCTGAAGCTGAAGGCAGAGGAGAACAAAAGGTTAAAAGAAAACAAATATGATGAGAGGTAAGTTCTGAAAAATGAAGGGAGGGTGACGACGGGTTTCCCTTCTTAAAATGCAAAGAGTTCATGACTTGTTCTCACCTGTTCTCTTATTATCTCTGTCTTCTTACACCCATTAGGACAGGACACCGGGAACTTTGGACACTCGTTCAGATGGTCAACTTCTTCATCGGCGTAGATGGACATCGAGCAGTAGCCACACGGGACTCTGCGTCTGGTACAATCTTCATTGAGGTGTTTGTCCACGAAACGCTTTTCGAATTCAGCTCCACACGAGTTGGGACATGTTATCATCACGAACTCGCAGTCTTCGATGTGTGACTGAAGTGAAGGTCGAATTTGCTTGCTTAAGTGTAGTTGTATGTACTTGAGGCAAATCCTCTCAGAACTCCCCAACGTAAGCTCGAACACATGATGATAGGACTAAGAATGTCTTTTCAGACAAACGGTAAGTCCCCTAGGCTACTATAGATGAGAATGAGTCTTACTAGGCACAAGCCAACGAGTGTGGTGAGTATTGGCACGATCGTGCTTGTAGATAAGAGATGAATGAAAGGAGTGTTCAACTTATTTCAGTGTCTTACCATTAGATCAACCAAGTTGCCCGTCCATGGGCATCCTCTGGCGTGATATGAGCATTTCACCATCAGATTGTCAACCTCTTTCTGAAAAGCCTTGTCTACGTAGATCTTTTCTCGGTCGACATGGATTTGGTCTATCGGGCATCTCGGAGCTACCCTGCAAAAACAAGAATACGGTCTCATGGTCAAGCGACTGGCAGCTGCAAGGAAAATTCACTGTCAAATGGGTTCATTCCTTGTCACCTGACTGGACCCGTTTGCCATGGGTTTCTTTAAATGGGTGGGCATGGTTAACCCATGTCCCATTGGTTTACCATACCATGTGCAGGGGAGGGTACTTGAACCCAGCTCCATAGGTTGTCCCCTATTCGGACCCATTTCGCATAGGTTCAGAGGAGTGGGTAGATAATGAAATGGGTCTGAAGTACCCACCCTATGTTGCCCACCTCAAAGAACTGATGGAACGGAGTCAGTCTTGGCCCAAACTACCCAAGGGTTGCAGTAACCCACAATGACCAGTTTCATAGGTCACTTTGGCCCATCTACGATTGCTACCCGTGGGGTGTTGGCACCCATGAGCAGCTTGGACCTGGAGCCCCAGCATCAGCTTCAGCTAGGGCACTAATTTTCAATTCTGCAACGAGCTTACGCCTCTAAGATAAGACACGTAGGGCGGGCGTGCTGCTTTCACCAGTATCTCACTAGCAACCAATCATCATCATTTCTGAAAAATCATCTTTGTTATGGTTCAGGGTAACGATTTATAGAAAATTCTTTGTGTGCTGATCGATGGAAATGTCGTCGGCACAAAATTACTCTCATTGTCTGTTATCTACATGTATCATCATTTCCCCTTGAGGTGACACAGTAATGCACACAACAATAGAAATTGTTCATAGAACCCTACTTTTTCAGGTTTATTTGTAAAAAACAACGTTGTTTACTAACGAATTATAGTAAAATTGTCCTTTCTTTCTATCGAGACATCTAATCGCCTTTCTATGACCGAGGGGAAGTTTGACAGACATAATTGTAAAGCAATGCACTCTCCATACCCCATGTCGATTCGGTAATGAATTTTTCAATTGGACGAATATTCAATTGAACATGAGAATGGATCTTTCATTATTCATTTAGATGGAATGCCTTCAATGGTATCGACAACTGGCATAGTGAGTTGTGATAGTTTGCCCAGTTGGCATGGTGAGACGCGACTCTTGAGTCGCGTCCACTCTTTGTTTACTGTTGCTGTGACGATGGTACAGCGGGCAACGTTCCATCAACGAGTTTACGTCCCATGACAAGGTTGTTGGTGATTCGTCACTCTGCTCTGGGGAGAACGGGAGAACGAGATGACGTGCCATGTCATATTTTTTAACTGTAGGCTATAACTTAAAATTACAACCAGTTTCCGCTCTCACAAAGCACCTAACGTGATCTAATTTCATATGCCCCTTGTGAATTTAGTGTACCCTTATGTAAATTGCACTTGTTGACTACTCTGCTGTCATGGCAACACAGTGTTCTTTCGGTTGAGTTCCCGTTAATGGCGTTTCTACATCACGTCAGTGCTTCAAACGATTAAGGAGCACTTTAAGTCAGAGGTCGTTTTTGTTGAGGGAAATAAATCGAAAACTGTAACTGGAGCCGTGTATGCATTTTGGCATTTCGATACTTGGTCATACAACTTGGATCGTCGAACTAAGGTTTTTAGAAGAAAACGGCTGCTGTTTCGGTTCTGAATTCATCATTTCGTATAAGTCTGTGAAGAAACGTGGAGGTATAAAATAATTTGAAAAAAAATATTTTAAAAATATTTTATACCTCATGGAAGAAAGGATAAAACATCAGAGCTATAATTTGAAGTACACTGTATGCAGCGTATTTATTATTCGAGACTTGTTATTAAAATATGATTATATTCATCAGATATCGCACCAGCGGCTTTCAATTGCCAGGGGTTTCATTTTTCGACTGCGCTGTTTTGGAAGCATATCGAAAAATGAACTGAAAATACCACGTCCACCCTCAGGTGGACCACCATATGTCCGAATTGGACTGCCCCAGGTTACAATTATTTCGAACAATTGAAAATCCATTCATACAAATAGAAAATATCAATGATTTCTTCTTATTATAGGCTCTAGCTTTCAATTATTCATAATATTGGACAGAAGGGGGCTCGAAGGCAAAATTCTGGAAGGGCTATTACGTCATTATTCAAAGTGTCGTCTAAATACAAAGATCGCATTTGCTAAATTCTGATCTGATTTGTAGCGCGAAATGGCTTTGCGGGGAAGATTGGTTATATGACCCGATATTAGTCCCCAGAATTGTCACATTCATCACCATAACACAAGACTAAAGTTTTTGGGCATAAAAGAGAAAGCCTGAAATTAGCATTTCCCAAGAACAGTTTCGGGAAATCAGGGAAAATACCTAACTCGTACTTCCCAAAGACAATGGGGTAGGAAGCATCAGTAGAACTTCACAGGTTTCGTCTGATTCGTAGGGCCTCCTTCACATCCCGAGGCTAACCACTTCGTCAACACTAGGGCGGTTTAGAAATCAAACGATAAACGTAAACTTTACGACAACGTTATTTTTCATACTACACATTACTCAGATTTTATATTGCATTTTCGGTACAAAAATAACGTTGTCGTTAACGTTTACGTTTATCGTTTGATTTCGAAACCTTCCTATTATGAAGGGGCGAACGCTACGGAACTCTGATATTCTCCTTTATCGATCTACGATGTGATAAATGAAGAATCAACTTAAAGCGTGTTATGACACAGCAATATCAAGTTGCACATTACCACGGGGAAGAGAGACGATGCTTACCTCAGTAATTCTGGCAAACAGGAGGAACAACATCGATGACCGCATTCCTCAAACTGTATAGGGTATCGCAAAACCTGGCAGCAAACTGGACACTCATACTTCTTTTCAAGCGGGGTGATGAAGATAACCTCGACTTCCGGTCTGTTGGACAAATTAGAACCGTACGAGTTTCTGCTATGTCCGCTGATATTGGAAGAAATCGAGTTACAGCGGTGTCCGTTCATTGAGGGTGTCCGCGCAGGAGAGGTGGACCCGGTCCGGACAGGTCCGGGAGACCGAGGTGTGCTCATCCCTTCCAGTTGGCCGTTTAATTCAGGCATAGCAAGTTGTAGGATTCAAGTGGTAAAAAGACCGCTGCGGCCTTGTCGCGTGACAAAATCAAAATATGGGCAGCAAGAAGCGGAACTTGGCCTAAAATGGATCATCAAACTGCAGGTTCAAGTTCTTTTTCCCGATCACGCAGTCCATGTAGAGTTCCTTTCCTTGAGAAGTTACAGTTCCGTTATGACCGACGCCACACGTGCATTTTAAATATATTTTGAAAGTTTTTACGAGTTGGTCATCCGTGAAAAATCGAATACAACAGACGTCATCACCAGATCGTGTTCCACTGCGTTGTCACCATGCACAGCTTCCGTTCTGCACAGAACAACATCAAGAGAACTTGTCCGTCCGAGGCTGCCAACTTTTGCACAAGTTCGTCTCAAAACGATGAAATCACGTGTCCCTTGCCTTTGACATCATTCCCAAATTCAATAAGTGCTTCAATAACGATAGCAAAATACTCTTGTAACCCAGGTTAATTATTAACGTTTCCGGTGCGTCCAATACATCCCTAGCTAGAAACTACGTAAGCAATGGCACGAATTCTATACCAGACCAGCCTGTTGCATATCGATTCTGCTTCACTGCCAACGTGCTGTCGCTACCAGCTAATAGCTACTGACTGTACCGTATCCAAGGTATTCCACACAAGTGCGCATAAACAAGGAACGCTGCACACGGTTGCTAGCCACAGTTGATCTGCATGCATCATTTAACTGAAGGCACAACTGTTGACGAGCCTTCAAAATGCAGTGATGCCATAAATAAAATTACAAACTTTCAGTATTTTTTTTTGGGGGGGGGGGGTGAAATAACAA
>NMRB01000055.1:209735-313898 GCA_002633025.1 Notospermus geniculatus
TTTTTTTTGGGGGGGGGGGTGAAATAAACACATTTTTATGACGAAATTTTACTTAAAACATTGTTCCTTAGACATATCAGCAGCACACGACTATTGTCATTTACTTGATCGCTGTCACAGGGACTTGACCCGTACGGGGTATGATGTTGTCAGCCCCCACGCACAATGCCCCGGCCCTAGTAAAAAATATCAAGAGAGAAAAAATTCCCTCTTTATATTTTTTTACTTGGGTCGGGACATTGTTCGTGGGGGCTGACAACATCATACCCCGCACGCGTCAAGTCCCTGTGATCGCTGTAGGCTACTAGTGACAAGCACGAACGAAATCTGCATTGTGATACCAACTCCCATCACAGAACGCTATTGATATATACATGTAATATCATGCGGTATTATATTTCTACGAATTATGCATAATATTCATCAAGAGCTCGAGACCAACGAGGAAACTAGGTGAAGTAAAGAGAACAAAACAAAAATTGAAACAACAAATGACTTTAAGAATTGCTTGAATATCTTCCTTGTATGCAATGTTACAATATTATGTTAGTACCATGATATTACCTACCAAGAATATATTCTTGCTATTTAATACATATTGTCGATGTCGATAGAACCACCTAATGACTATCTCGTGATCTCTCACGGAGAAATGCATTGTACTGATAGGGCCTCATTCAATTTGTGTCCACCAACATGATCCCTAATCATTCATGTACAGTACGTTCCCCTACATTTTGCTGGTCTTGTCAATAACTTCTTTGATCCAGATATCCGACGTGCAGTCACCGCCTGGGTACCTCATCTCATGGGCAAGGACCGGGCCGTCAGGCTCAAGACCAAAGTCAACCAGGAAGTTCTTGTTCAGGGAAAGACCACCGTTCACTGTGTCGCAGTCTATTTGTAGCATGATGGACCCGTGGCTGAAAAAATGAAAGTTGAGAAAAGATAACGTGGTGTAGGCCTACTGTACCTCGATCAGTACCCAGCTCGGTCAACAGGCGTTTAAAGGCATACCGCTGTTGCTTAATATGCAGGCATGAGCAACAGCATACGATTGGGCCCCCTCTCTTGGGAATTTCATGAGTGGGATCCAGGGAATTCAATCTAATCCGAGCTCCCAAACTTAGTCTGTCCCGTGCCCTGCTGTTACTTCATATATAGCTGCCTCAAGGTAACAGAAAGCTATCACCAAGTTTTCACGTACTCGATCATCTGAGGGTAGAACTGTTTATCCCACGGGCTGAAGAGTGACGTGGTGACAAACAGTCGTTTGCCGTCCAGACTGAGCTGCAACATTTGAGGAGCACCGTAGAATCGCTTGCCGTTCATGACGAAAGGCTTAGGTTGTTCCTGGATGCAAAACGAAAAAGTTAATAAGCTCATTACGGATTCTGATTAGCCAAACTTTATTTCATATTCGATGTCATAGCTTGTTGGGCGGTTTCTCACCGGTATGATATTAATCTGATCATTAACGTCAAGGCAGTGCACACTAATACTACATGTATCCATTCGCAGTTTCTGCGTCCGTCAAACTATACCGGTCTGGTACCAGGTTTGTGAAGCTGTTTTATTGCAAGCTTACGGTGAGTTCTGTGTCTTCAACGACCTTAACCCCGTCTCCTTTACACACACTTCCGCCAAGGAAGATCTGGAATCAACAAAAACCGNCGCCGGGTACTTGGAACTACAAATAAACACGGGGATTTCGCGGTTACACTACATAAAATCCCCGTGTCTAAATAGCCCCGGCGTTGCCCCTTCGAGATCGCTGGGGCTAATAAGCACGGGGATTTCAGACACGGGTCTATTTAGACTCGGCGATTTATAGGTGTAACCGCAAAATCCCCGGGGAAAGCATGGGGATTTATGTAGTGTAACCACAGCTATTATCGTGCAATGGTCAGAGTCTCAGGCCACTGGATCAGCCCTCTTCCCATATCAAAAAATCAAACGTGTCCTCATCTGTCTGTACAATTGTCTTTTGAAATTTTGAGGTACGCCGCTGGCAAGGAATTCGCACCTCCTTCAGTTTCACAGGACTCACCTGGCATGACTGGTAATGCCCAACCCTCCACTTTCTTAGGGGGAACCTGAATCACCTTTTCGGCCGCCCACTCTCCATTCTGGAAAATATGTAATGA
This sequence comes from Notospermus geniculatus, assembly GCA_002633025.1. Taxonomy (NCBI): domain Eukaryota; kingdom Metazoa; phylum Nemertea; class Pilidiophora; order Heteronemertea; family Lineidae; genus Notospermus; species Notospermus geniculatus. The sequence continues at coordinate 211,883 of NMRB01000055.1, forward strand.
ATCAATGTATGACCTAAAAAGAAACGATTCTCCCTTGGACTCACCCCATCCCAAGTTACTATTCCGGTTCATCAACAGCAACAGCTGAAACAAAAACTTTGGCTAACAGCACACAGGATAGAAAGCCGTCCCTCTAAAGTAGGCCTAATCCAGCGTGAATGTGGCTGATACGACACAACCCAAAAAATCAGATGTTGACCATTCCAGTGGGCACCATCTTGTTTCTTACCGCCTGTTGATGGAAGTAGAAGATGGAAGAACTGAGAGCACACCCCACGAATCCCTCAGGTCTGATTGGGTCGTGCATGAAACGGATCTCGAGGGGAATGAGACCTTCCGAGCCCAGATTTATCGTCTGTTTGACGGTGTGCTTCTCCCAGTCCCACACATACAACTCGTTACCGTATTTTCCTGCAGAATAAAGGAGAAAATCCTGAAAACTGCACGGCAAGAAGCCAGTATACGGAAGATCTACTATCGAACCATGAATCGATTGACGCAGTACCTGCTTCCACATCCTTTGGGTTGAATCCTTTCTTGAAGGTATTTGGTTCTCCCCACCCCGTGCTGATCATTGTGTTGAAGTATGGTTGGTACCAGAAGTCGTAGCCGAACGAACCAACGTGGCCTGGTGCTTCCCAATTCCCCTTGACGCTGAAGTCGTCGCCGTCAAGAATGATGAAGCCACCTGAAATGAGAGTCATGTAGTGTGTCTTCTCATCCTCGGCTACTGACGATTTGGATTTACTTCTGGTTTTACTTTACTTGTACTTCTTACTTGTACTTGTACTTCTTACTTCTAACTTACTTGTATCCTGGTTTTACTTGTACTTGTCTTCTGCGGTCAAACTCAAGCCAAGCGTATTGCAACAAGCTGAGAACGACGAGTATCTAGCGCCTGAACAGCGACCGACATCTTGTCAGCAATATGAAACATCTCTTCCCCGTTTTCGAATCGGTATCAGTAATATTGGTGAAGATGTAGTTCGGTGTGTCTTCATCTAAATTCAGAACCTACCTTTTGCATTTCCCTTGGAGTCCCCCATTGCAGAAATCATCACCTCTCCATTGGCGAGACAGTGGACTGTGTGCGGAGTCCCGAGATCACATTTGGCGTGAACTTCTTCTGGCTCGACAATCTGTGTTCACACAAAGACAAAGACAAAAATTTTGGTGCAAAGACAAAAGTGTCAATCAAATGCAAGTGGTAATAACTCTTCAACAGTGTTATGTAAAAACCGGTTATACGGAGGTTGGCACAGGCAAGTGAATAATGAATGAATAATGGACTTCGAAAAATACATGAAATGTGTTCATTATTTTCATGTCTTTGTTCGGTGTTGTAGAAATCTGACCATCCAAGGCTTCTATCAACTCACATGGAAAAGTTTTGGGTTCCTCTCATCGGTTTTGGTGTCGAAAACGTAGATTCTGTCGCTGAATAGTGAAGGCAGAAGCAGACGGCTTCGACATTTGGACGAATTGTCAAAACAACTTGAACAGGCATTCCAACCGGAGTGATGGATCTCGTCTCCAACATAGGGCAGGTCAACTCGGCTGATCACCTGTACAAAGGAGATTTTGTTCAATATGATTGAGAAGACATTTTATTACTTGAAATTTCTTGGCCTTGTGTTCGTCACTCATTGAGCAAAAAAATTATATCATCGGCTGCGATGCCATCGACTATAGGCCTAATTGGCCATAGGCGGCCCCTGAATATTGCGCAGTAGGTTATATATTTCAAATCAACCCCGGAAGAAATAAGACAGGGTTTGTTAAGATTCGACGTAAGGAGCTAGGTGAAATACTGGACCATGGAATGCGGAATTCTTTTGTTAGGGCGACCTTGGTCACAGTGAGCCTTGTTTTCGACAACCTCGCCACGACCCTGAGCTACTGTCACTTAGCAGCCGTGTCTCAACCATGGTGTTGCAAAACTAACCTTACAGTACGTTGGTGAGGCTGGGTCCACATCCACAGTACATAGGTAATCCGCCAGGTGCTTGTTAGATGTGCCGTTCCTAATACATGGAATGTACAGCAGTTTCTCCTTGGGCCCAAGGACCATAGCATCTTTTGGGCTACGGTAACCAGGCCCTGCTGAGCCGCAACATTCTGGGGAAGAAAACAGTATCTTTCAGTAGGGCGGCTAAAGTAATTCTCTGCCCCTAGAAAAGGTGCCCATCGTGCGACCGTCTCCGATGTCGCGGCGGAAATTTCGGAACAGTCTACCAGTCTAGGCCTATGTACGATATAGGAAGGGCGGGGCGGGGCGGGATAAAGTTGATATCTTACCTCTATGCTTAATGGTCTCCTGTCGCAGCGACTTTCGGAACATATTGTTGGTCGACCCGTTCAAAACAACTGACCGACACTTAGGCCTATCAAACGGTGGACAAAGTTCATAATTTTATCGGACAATTCAAAGTCTGACCTCCTCTGTCAAATTATTGTCCCCAGGGATACCATAGGCCTAGGCCTACTTTATGCAATGAAGAGTTATAGGCCTATTTAACTAGTAGTTCGATTGTGAGATAACTTCCATCACTACTGTCACTTTGCCGATACGATAGACGGCCATTATTTGGGACACATCATTCACCACATTCTCATCGGTAATTTCGACTCCGAACGCGTAGGCCTAAGGCTGGGTTTACATAGAGCGTGTCGATACACGGAAGACACGACACGGTACGCGTTGATCAAACGACACGCCAACACGGCGGTTTACATAGGCCTTCCTCGTGTCGTAGTCATTTGACACGGTGCCTCGATTTTTGGCGTTATTTCCATTCCGTTTCATGCATTTCCTGATGCAAATAAGAAAACATGTGATATTTGATGAGGAAACATCCAAAACTGCCCAACTACAAACTTCGAAACAACCCAAGATCTTCCCGCGAAGTCGGCACACGCCTGAAAGAACGAGCATGTTCGTTCTCTTCAAAACGTGTTTATACTCCACTCTCCACGTAACCCCATGCGTACAGACCAATGTAAACGGCATACTTGAAAATCCATTGCCAGTTCATCAACACACCCGTATGTCAACGTACCGTGTCGAGTGATCGTGTTTCGTGTGGCTCTATGTAAACCCAGCCTAACGTTTGTGCATAAAACACCTTTGTCAAATAGTAACAGGCCTACTGTAAGAAGTTGGTTGAATACGAACCTCCATCCTTTTCCTGCTTCTCCATGCCGGATTGCTGACAGTTGTGAACCCAAGAAACCAGGCCTACAACATTACTATTCAAAGGGTAGACCTATATAGCCTATAGGCCTAGTTATGCACAGTCGGTCTATGAAAGGGGAAGACAGAGTAATTATTGGACAGGCCTAGATCACACTGAACCGAACTCTCACTAGGACAAACTCGTGGGTAAAGAATGCCGAATCGGTAGTTCGCGGCACGAATTATAGGTGACATGACGGGAACCAGTCTACAGTTTCCCGCGCAAAAATTAGACATTGACAGTTTGCGCATGCCAAGAAGTGTGACTTGGCACTAAGCAAGCAAACATGGCGTCGGGTAGACCGTGGTTGTTTGGGTTATTGTTGATTGCCAGCATTTTGCTGGTGAATTCTGACGAGAATCAAGTGGAAGATAAAGTCATTGTCAAGGCTAGGATTGAGGTAAAGTACAGGTCATAGAAACAGGCGAAAGATGTTGCGATGGACGGTACTACCAGGCGAGCGCGCTCCATTGATACTGGGGTTGGCAGCAGCGCAGCTGTTACTGTTAGTGTTGTAGGCCTAATCAGAATGTTGGACACGCGGGAAAATTGCCAATGCCGTAAATGGTATATTTTCAGTAGGCCGTCTGCTCTCGTTTTTGCTGACAATCATAGGTCTGTGGATATGGAGATACAAATGTATTGCACGGATTACCCAAATACAGGCCTACTTTTTTTCTTCTCATTGCAGAGCTGCAGTGGATGACGTTTGAACTCTCTTCCAGAAGTGAGGAGATTTATTGCAGAGGAGTTCAGCTATTAGTATCTTTTTTCAAATGACTTTTGGAATTTTGGAAATATCGTAATCATGGTAATTGCAAAATAGTCCATCCGAAAAACTTTCAAAAATCAACATTTTTATTATGTAATATTTTTGTGAATTTTGTTGCTGTTATGATGAGGTGGAACTTTCTAAGGATTTTGGGCCTTGTTTCATCAAAATCCTTTTGAGTGGTTGCTGAGATATTTGAGATCATCAAAATTTAGAGAATTTGAGAATTTCGTCTTTTTCACCAAATTTTGATATCAGTAAAATCACAAAAAAGTTACATAATAAAAATGTAGATTTTTAAGATTTTTTTCTGATGAGCTATTACATAATTAAGACATTTCCAAAATTTTTATGCAGTAATATGACCATTCCCAACAAGATGTACTTTCATGTGGAGCAAACCATGCCCCAGTACTGAGGGAAATATTTGAAATATTCAAGATGGTGTAGATAAAGTTATGTCCGTGACTGTGCATTTTTCTGCATTAGAATACTGTGTTGTAGGACAAGTGTAGATCTAGACATCGATGACGTATATGGTATTAAGATAATAATTTCAATCAGGCGCTACATGACCAATCTGCATGCTGGCACATTAATGTTGGTGCAGCAGCTGCTAACAAACATATTGCATTCGATATTCATTCAGCAGTGTTCTGCTCTTGAATGCTAGTAGACTGACACTCTGACTGATCTTCATAGCAATGCCTTAACTCTTGGTCAGTGAGAATGCTGAGTTTAAGAACAAGCCTGGGGAATCCCCGTTCCTTCTTCTCCTCAACAAGGCTGGTCAGCAAGTGGAGGTGGGTAATTCAGTACAGATCGTTGACATTTCCAATAAGTATGCGCGATAGCGTGTGGCATAATATTGCTGTTTTTTTTGAAAATTTATATGAGAAAAGAACATTGGATACAACAGCTGGAGCTATACTGAGCAACAGAAGGCAGCCTCCGAGAGCAAGGCTTTGGCCTTGCTTCTCTTCATACACTTGCACACAAAAGCAGGGGAAAATGGTGACAATCATGACACCTGGTGGCCAACTAGTAAACTAAAACCACTATTTCTCAATTTCAGCGTCACGCCCTGGCTGAAATGAAAACAGAAGAGATCCATCAGCTGCTTCAGTCTAAAGGTCTAGTGCGACAAGACCTTCCACAGCGGCCCAAACTTGCTGGTTGGGATAACCTTTTCGAACCAGATGACTTTGTCAGCACTGAAGATGATGATCTGAACGATGATGGAGCTGACGAGCCTCTAGAGCATGAAGAATTGTAGACTAACTTAGTTTAAGGAGGAGAGATCTGCAATGTGGCCTCACTGTGTGATTCTGATCAGGGCTTCCATCATCAAGAGAATGGGGTATGATGCATTTTTTCCAGGCCCGTGTATTATGACTTTTTTAAGAAGGCCACCAATGGTGATACAAACTGACATTATCCTTAGGAATGATGTATGGTAATTACAGTACCAAAGAAATGAACCACTTCAGTGCCTATACCTGTAAAGTGAGACCCGAAATTTTCTCTTGTATGCCGAAGTAGTGGAGTGTAATGCATCCCAGTCAACAAGATTTGACACTGCACTGATGCAATAACTACAGGGTGCCCCAGAAAAAGTGTCCCTCGAACAGTTTCTATTTGAGGGACACTTTCTCTGGGGCACCCTGTAAAATGGCACTGAAATGATTCAACTCCAATTGATGTGAGTTGATTACATTGCAGGTCTTTTCTCACCATGCTCTTTAAAAATCCATCTGGAGACTGGACCTTTACAAAAATCTTTATTTCATCGGGGTTATGGACGAATGACGGTGACACCTGAAAATCTAGGGGTGTCACTTGAAATATTGCCAGTGACCAGATTGAAAGAAGGAATGGAGTTGGGTTTCAGCTGCTGTTTGGATTTCATATGCTTCCCTTTTGAATGTTAGAAAGAAATTGAGTTTATTTTAATGGTTGTTAGTACACTTTTTCTCAGAGATTCTGCACTGTCATTATTCAACACTTAGGATATTCCATATTGCTGATTTGCAGGACATCAATGGGGCTCCGGATCTCATTTATAAGAAACTTTTTCCTTATGCATGTATTTCATCATATAGAATGGCTGCTGTGCGTGCAGACTGTAATACAAACTGCAGAATGGTGAAAGAATGCGTTAAGGGTATGAAAGCTGTGGACATGTAGCACACAAAACATGGGATTTTCTTCAATAAATCCATTTTGAAATTACATGTAGCTGAGTGTAAAAACCTGCAAAATCAGTGACAAGGAAAGACCAACCTATGTAACATTCCATTTTCTCAGCTTCTTTCAGGTGAATAGAATTTATTTATTGATACTCAATTTAGAAGACTTCTGCTTTATGGGAACCTTTTTTTGGCAATCTGATCAAGCTTTTTCACAGTGTTTTTGTGCTTTACTGTGAGATTTTTGGTGCAACAGTTAAAGATTATCTAGAGTTTTCATTTACAACTTATTCTGAGTCCTTTGCCAAGTATTGCTGTATGTCGACCAATTTTTTTTCTGTTATATGTGGAATAAAATAGTTTGACTTTGTAAGTTCATGCTTTTTGCCTTTTTGACTGAAATTTTCTTCCTACTTTCTCTGCTGAGTTGTATTAAATCCATCTGTCTGCTGAGTTGTACTGGTCAAGACTGCAGTCCGCCCAAACTTGACCAATGTGCTCATCCATCTTGTAGAAACTGTCCCATGGCTGCTGATTAGGCGATCTCTACATCATGTAGAAAAAGCACCATCTTGATAGATCTTGGGATGAATGCCTCTCTATTCTAAACTCCATAACTACGGCCTGTGAGTGGCGGGAGATAGCAACATGGTCCTTTGGTTGCCAGTTGAATCTGTCGCCGGGCATAGACGTTGGGCCGAATTCATAAAAACTAGCATTTGCTTTTTCTGGGCTTTTTCTTGAAGAGGTTCATGTATTTATAAAATTTCGCTTTTGCTACATAGAACAAGCAACTCCCTATAGGAATTAGCAGAAGCGTTGTCTGGCGAGCATTAGCTTCATCAGATAGAAAATCTTGCTTGGCTTTATAAGAAAAGGTCATTGATTATGAATATGTTTTTGAGCAAATTCTTTGGCTTGTGCTTTTCCTTGACAAGCAAAAGCTTGGCCTTGCGGCTTGTTAAGCTTTTGCGATGTTTTATAAATTCGGCCCGTTGTGTTCCCTCCTTACTTGTTTCACAACAGTGAGATAGATGTCTCCCTTGTAACATGAAACCTGTCGTCTGCTCAACCCGCCCATTCCACTTGTTTTGATCAATATATTTAAACATGCACTTGTTCGTTCTCTCGTGGTGGTTGTTCACGGTGGCACAATAAGTAAGAAGTTACCAACCGACCATTTCATTCATTCATTGTCTAAAATCTTATGTGTTTGAAAGCGTCTTGTCAAATCGAGGTCACTCGGAGATTCGTTGGGTCGTCTTGCTGTTATACCCGCCTGAATGCCCCCTGAATAGAGCTTCGGGGTAGGCCGTGCCGTGAGAGTCGAGTCTTCTTCGTGAGGATTAAGAGAACATCGTATATCTCTTCCCCATGCGATCTGTCCCTTATATTCAACAGGTGAGTTTCGTGAAATACATACCTCTAGAGCTTTACTGAGATGCGTGGAAGGACAATTTTTGATTTGAGATGAAGTTCGTGACGGTGTGATCAATCCAATTTACCCAGCGGTGATGAAGTTGCCGCCTCCATCAAATTTTAGGTTAGTATTAAAGGGGGGTTTACACGGTTCAACATCTGTTGAAAGCTGTTGAATGTTGAACGTTGTTGAAACCTGTTGAACCATGTAAACCCCCTTTCAACACCTTTCAACACGGCCTTTCAACAGCGTTCAACATTCAACAGCTTTCAACAGATGTTGAGCCGTGTAAACCCCCCTTTAGACAAGTCATTTCTTGAGCAGGACGACGTTTCTTGGATGGTGTTGCCTTGCTCGTCGTGTTATAGGCCTAATGAAGTTGTCATCATGTCATGCCATGCTTTCTTAAAGAAAGCATGGCATGACATGATGACAATACCACGTGGACATGAGATTTTCTGCAGGAATCGTCGATTCATTGAGAGAATTTCAATTACCTAGGTAAAACATCTTCTTTTAGATCTGTTCCACCTATCAATACCACATCTTTTTGTCTGCCGGGGGTATAGACTCAGAGTCCCTGCTTTCCATCCATTCGTTGTCCCTTCCATCCGTATGTGCTCACACTATATATGTGCTAGATGGTTCGCAGGCCAATTAAAATTGGTTTGCGAACCATCGGCGCTCTTGAGTTTTCACTACTTTGCCGATCCCACGGTTGTGCCACGGCATCTAGACCACAAAACAAACAGAGATGAACCATCGTATCGTAGTATTTCTTAGTTGTCAGCTTAAATGATAAGATAAGTCATATTCACTTTATCAGCTTTTTCGATTTTCTCTTCGAATCTGTGACAGGTTTACTACATCAATGCGTGTTGAATCTTGATAATCGTGTTACCGGCCCAGACTTCATTGACAAATATTGACTTTACGTCAGTCAAACCGATGTCTACGTGTATTAAGACAAGAATGACATGTTCTGCTCACTCTCATAAGATGGACTCCTAGTTAGAGCCTGTCTTTGAACTAACTTGCAAGTGTTTCCACATGTCCCAGCGAGCGGGCGATTGCAAATCAATAGGCTATGAACCTTTTTGGCAAAACTGTCCTGCACGCACGACCATTGCCCTCAAACCAACCTGACAACATCACTTGACAGGGGCGGATCCAGGATTTTCTCGAGGGGTGGGTTCTGAAGGTAGAGGTCACCGGACTCGCACGTGCGGAAGCCATGCGCTTCACTGGCGCCGATTTGGCGGGGGTCTGGGGGACCTCCCCCAGGAAAATTTTGTAAATCAGAAGCTCTGAGAATTCAAACGGTGGACAAAGTTCATAATTTTATCGGACAATTCAAAGTCTGACCCGTCCTCTGTCAAATTATTGTCCCCAGGGATACCATAGGCCTAGGCCTACTTTATGCAATGAAGAGTTATAGGCCTACTTAAACTAGTAGTTCGATTGTGAGATAACTTCCATCACTTTGCCGATACGATAGACGGCCATTATTTGGGACACATCATTCACCACATTCTCATCGGTAATTTCGACTCCGAACGCGTAGGCCTAACGTTTGTGCATAAAACACCTTTGTCAAATAGTAACAGGCCTACTGTAAGAAGTTGGTTGAATACGAACCTCCATCCTTTTCCTGCTTCTCCATGCCGGATTGCTGACAGTTGTGAACCCAAGAAACCAGGCCTACAACATTAATTACTATTCAAAGGGTAGACCTATACCTATAGCCTATAGGCCTAGTTATGCACAGTCGGTCTATGAAAGGGGAAGACAGAGTAATTATTGGACAGGCCTAGATCACACTGAACCGAACTCTCACTAAATAGGACAAATAAAACTCGTGGGTAAAGAATGCCGAATCGGTAGTTCGCGGCACGAATTATAGGTGACATGACGGGAACCAGTCTACAGTTTCCCGCGCAAAAATTAGACATTGACAGTTTGCGCATGCCAAGAAGTGTGACTTGGCACTAAGCAAGCAAACATGGCGGCGGGTAGACCGTGGATGCTTGGGTTGTTGTTCATTGCCAGCATTTTGCTGGTGAATTCTGACGAGAATCAAGTGGAAGATAAAGTCATTGTCAAGGCTAGGATTGAGGTAAGGTACCGGTACAGGTCATAGAAACAGGCGAAATTAATATGGACAGACGGTACCAGGCGAGCGCGCTCCATTGATAATGGGGTTGGCAGCGCAGCTGTTGTAATCAGAATGTTGGACACGCGGGAAAATTGCCAATGCCATAAATGGTATATTTTCAGTAGGCCGACTGCTCATGTTTTTGCTGACAATCATAGGTCTGTGGATATGGAGATACAAATGTATTGCACGGATTACCCAAATGCAGGCCTACTTTTTTTCTTTTCATTGCAGAGCTGCAGTGGATGACGTTTGAACTCTCTTCCAGAAGTGAGGAGATTTATTGCAGAGGAGTTCAGCTATTAGTATCTTTTTTCAAATGACTTTTGGAATTTTGGAAATATCATAATCATGGTAATTGCGTAATAGTCCATCCGAAAAACTTTCAAAAATCAACATTTTTATTATGTAATATTTTTGTGAATTTTGTTGCTGTTATGATGAGGTGGAACTTTCTAAGGATTCTGGGCCTTGTTTCATCAAAATCCTTTTGAGTGGTTGCTGAGATATTTGAGATTATCAAAATTTTGATAATTTGAGAATTTCGTCTTTTTCACCAAATTTTGATATCAGTAAAATCACAAAAAAGTTACATAATAAAAATGTAGATTTTTAAGATTTTTTTTCTGATGAGCTATTACATAATTAAGACATTTCCAAAATGTTTATGCAGTAATATGACCATTCCCAACAAGATGTACTTTCATGTGGAGCAAACCATGCCCCAGTACTGAGTAGTATTTGAAATATTCAAGATGATGTAGATAAAGTTATATTATGTCTGTGACTGTACATTATTCTGCATTAGAATACTGTGTTGTAGGACAAGTGTAGATCTAGACATCGATGAAGTATATGGTAAGATAATAATTTCAATCAGGCGCTACATGACCAATCTGATGACATGCTGCTACATTAATGTTGGTGCAGCAGCTGCTAACAAACATATTGCATTCAATATTCATTCAGCAGTGTTCTGCTCAGTGAATGCTGGTATAAGACTGACACTCTGACTGATCTTCATAGCAATGCCTTAACTCTTGGTCAGTGAGAATGCTGAGTTTAAGAACAAGCCTGGGGAATCCCCGTTCCTTCTTCTCCTCAACAAGGCTGGTCAGCAAGTGGAGGTGGGTAATTTAGTACAGATCGTTGACATTTCCAATAAGTATGCGCGATAGTGTGTGACATTACATGTATATTGCTGTTTTTTTGAAAATTTATATGAGAAAAGAACATTGGATACAACAGCTGGAGCTATACTGAGCAACAGAAGGCAGCCTCCGAGAGCAAGGCTTTGGCCTTGCTTCTCTTCATACACTTGCACACAAAAGCAGGGGAAAATGGTGACAATCATGACACCTGGTGGCCAACTAGTAAACTAAAACCACTATTTCTCAATTTCAGCGTCACGCCCTGGCTGAAATGAAAACAGAAGAGATCCATCAGCTGCTTCAGTCTAAAGGTCTAGTGCGACAAGACCTTCCACAGCGGCCCAAACTTGCTGGTTGGGATAACCTTTTCGAACCAGATGACTTTGTCAGCACTGAAGATGATGATCTGAACGATGATGGAGCTGACGAGCCTCTAGAGCATGAAGAATTGTAGACTAACTTAGTTTAAGGAGGAGAGATCTGCAATGTGGCCTCACTGTGTGATTCTGATCAGGGCTTCCATCATCAAGAGAATGGGGTGGGGTATGATGCATTTTTTCCAGGCCCGTGTATTATGACTTTTTTAAGAAGGCCACCAATGGTGATACAAACTGACATTATCCTTAGGAATGATGTATGGTAATTACAGTACCAAAGAGATGAACCACTTCAGTGCCTATACCTGTAAAGTGAGACTCGAAATTTTCTCTTGTATGCCGAAGTAGTGGAGTGTAATGCATCCCAGTCAACAAGATTTGGCACTGCACTGAATGCAATAACTACAGGGTGGCCCAGAAAAAGTGTCCCTCGAACACTTTCTATTTGAGGGACACTTTCTCTGGGGCACCCTGTAAAATGGCACTGACATGATTCAACTCCAATTGATGTGAGTTGATTACATTGCAGGTCTTTTCTCACCATGCTCTTTAAAAATCCATCTGGAGACTGGACCTTTACAAAAATCTTTATTTCATCATGGTTATGGACGAATGACGGTGACACCTGAAAATCTAGGGGTGTCACTTGAAATATTGCCAGTGACCAGATTGAAAGAAGGAATGGAGTTGGGTTTCAGCTGCTGTTTGGATTTCATATGTTTCCCTTTTGAATGTTAGAAAGAAATTGAGTTTATTTTAATGGTTGTTAGTACACTCTTCTCAGAGATTCTGCACTGTCATTATTCAACACTTAGGATATTCCATATTGCTGATTTGCAGGACATCGTCATCAGTGGGGGCTCCGGATCTCATTTGTAAGAAACTTTTTCCTTGTAATATTAAACATTAGGCATGTATTTCATCATGGAGAATGGCTGCTGTGCGTGCACTGCAATACAAACTGCAGAATGGGGAAAGAATTAATGAAAGCTGTGGACATGTAGCACCCAAAAAATGGGATTTTCTTCAATAAAACCATTTTGAAATTACATGTAGTTGAGTGTAAAAACCTGCAAAATCAGTGACAAGGAAAGACCAACCTATGTAACATTCCATTGAATACAGAACATTCAGGTGAATAAAATTTATTGATTCTCAATTTAGAAGACTTCTGCTTTATGGGAACTTTTTTTGGCAATCTGATCAAGCTTTTTCACAGTGTTTTTGTGCTTTACTGTGAGATTTTTGGTGCAACAGTTAAAGATTATCTAGAGTTTTCATTTACAACTTATTCTGAGTCCTTTGCCAAGTATTGCTGTATGTCTACCATTTTTTTTTCTGTTATATGTGGAATAAAATAGTTTGACTTTGTAAGTTCATGCTTTTTTCCTTTTTGACTGAAATTTTCTTCCTACTTTCTCTGTTGAGTTGTAAATCCATCTGTCTGCTGAGTTGTATTGGTCAAGACTGCAGTCCGCCCAAACTTGACCAATGTGCTCATCCATCTTGTAGAAAATGATCCTTCGGTTGCCAGTTGAATCTGTCGGCGCGTACCGTGCATAGACGTTGTGTTCCCTCCTTTCTGGTGTCACAACAGTGAGATAGATGTCTCCCTTGTAACACGAAACCTGTCGTCTGCTCAACCCGCCCATTCCACTTGTTTTGATCAATATATTTAAACAGTGCACTTGCTCGTTCTCTCTTGTGGTTGTTCACGGTGGCACAATAAGTAAGAAGTTACCAACCGACCATTTCATTCATTCATTGTCGAAAATCTTATGTGTTTGAAAGCGTCTTGTCAAATCGAGGTCACTCGGAGATTCGTTGGGTCGTCTTGCTGTTATACCCGCCTGAATGCCCCCTGAATATAGCTTCGGGGTAGGCCGTGCCGTGACAGACGAGTCTTCTTCGTGAGGATTAAGAGGACATCGTATATCTCTTCCCCATGCGATCTGTCCCTTACATGCAACAGGTGAGTTTTGTGAAATACGTAGACCGTCTACCTCTAGAGCTTTACTGAGATGTGTGGGAGGACAATTTTTGATCTGAGATGAAGTTTGTGACGGTGTGATCAATCCAGTTTACCCCGCGGTGATGAAGTTGCCGTCTCCATCAAATTTTAGGTTAGTAAGACAAGTCATTTCTTGAGCAGGACGACGTTTCTAATCTTGGATGGTGTTGCCTTGCTCGTCGTGTTATAAAGTTGTCATCATGTCATGCCATGCTTTGAGATTTTCTGCAGGAATCGTCGATTCATTGAGAGAATTTCAATTACCTAGATCTGTTCTACCGACCTATCAATACCACATCTTAGTTGTGTACAGGCGGATATAGACTCAGAGTCGCTGCTTTCCATCCATTCGTTGTCCCTTCCATTTGTAATGTGCTAGATGGTTTAGTTCGCAGGCCAATTAAAATTGGTTTGCGAGCCATCGGCGCTCTTGAGTTTTCACTACTTTGCCGATCCCACGGTTGTGCCACGGCATCTAGACCACAAAACAAACAGAGATGAACCATCGTATCGTAGTATTTCTTAGTTGTCAGCTTAAATGATAAGATAAGTCATATTCACTTTATCAGCTTGTTCGATTTCCTCTTCGAATCTGTGACAGGTTTACTACATCAATGCGTGTTGAATCTTGATAATCGTGTTACCGGCCCAGACTTCATTGACAAATATTGACTTTACGTCAGTCAAACCGATGTCTACGTGTATTAAGACAAGAATGACATGTTCTGTTCACTCTCATAAGATGGACTCCTAGTTAGAGCCTGTCTTTGAACTAACTTGCAAGTGTTTCCACATGTCCCAGCGAGCGGGCGATTGCAAATCAATAGGCTATGAACCTTTTTGGCAAAACTGTCCTGCACGCACGACCATTGCCCTCAAACCAACCTAACAACATCACTTGACCAATGACGCATCCGTTAATTGAGAATGAAACAGCCACACTTTCAATCAAGCAAGAATTTCTATCAACATGCAGTTATGGCGTCACTCCCACCGGAAGGTCCCCCACAGTTTATCCAATATTTTAGACAGCATGCACGTTCATTTTAACAAGTGTTGCCACCCCTCACCGCGGGTATTTCAAAATTTGGGTAGGTTTTTAATTCCGTCACCCCGTCGTAGGGTCTTATCAAGTCAGGGCTTGTCAAAATGGTATTCAAACGGTCGTCAGCTGTCGCCGTGCTACTGAATTGAGATACAACGATTTGTTCCCAAGATTTTATGTCATGTGAAAACACAAGACAATGAAAATGGGCATTCAAATATCAACATGGGAGACAGTAGTCTAGCGTTGTTTGAACTTGTCTGGTTTAGCACAGAGCTTCTAAACTAGTACCTCTTATGCAGGCAGTGCAATAAAATCATCCATCTGAAAACTTCCTTCTATTCCGCAATTCTTGATCAAAAGGTTCACCCTCTTGCTGATGGTTGCAAAATCTGCAAATACGGACTACCGTGAAGTGTCTTTTCTGTGGCTCCATTGGTATTATATGAACAGCCTTGATACACCCAGCTTCACAAATAGGATCATAAAGACTAACGGACCTGAAGTTGCAGATTGCGTAGTCTGCGACGTGAAAGCAAGTGACAAAGGTCGTGACTTTTGACCACTCTCTCATGCTGATGTCAATAAATCTCTATACAAATCGTCGTTCAGAAGTCAATGGGCTTTAACGTTATGTTCTAAGGTGCTTAGATTTGCATGTTGAACAATTACAAAAGTCTTGTCCAAACAGGACTTGAGATTGAACCTATGCGCTAGAATTTCAAATAAGTTGAATGAATTTATGGCCTTTGACAATTGCTCACACCAAGAGACCTCGAGGGGTGTACGTTGGTCATTGTGGAGGGTCCTTCGTGTGTCAGTTGAAACGACGGGTCTTGCGCATCATCTGAAGATATTTACCAGGCCGGGGTCATGGCTTGTTGTCCATGGGTATAATTTGAGCAAGGTTTATGGTGTTATTGCTCAGGATTATTGCAGGTTATAGCTAATATTCGGAAGTTGTGCCGTGAAATCGGGCTCTTGGCCAAGTACACTGACAGCGCACGTAAACCACACGTCTGACATCCCCTTGCACTAAACTCACTAACAAAAACACAACAGGTTTTATTGTTTGATAAGCATCTTAGTTCGCAGGAAAAAAGCAAATGCTATATGATCACGTTATATTCCTAATGGTGTGGGACTTATAAGAATAAATATGCCCAAACCCCATGCCTGGGACCTTGTATTGATCTTGAGGGGGCTTGTCCGTGATCTCGTGCATTGGGATTTCGAAGATTGTTTTTTTATAATAGGCCTCAGTACCGTGAAAAGTGAGGCTATTTTATATATGGCTGTCCAGGCCCCAATTTCACAAAGTGACTTTAAGCTAATGGTACCATTTTAACTCCAATGCATTTCAGTTTAAAACTTCACGAACTTATAATCCTATAAAATCTGTCAGCTGTCGAGATCGACTTCCCTTTTCCAAGTCAAGTGGTGACAAAAATACCACTATATGCATGGTAGACAAGAGGGGTTGACCAATTGATATGATACGATATGATATGATGTGATAAAATATGCATGTAATGTAATGTGCATGTCTATTTTACCAACACAATCTTATCAATTCACTAAAATTGGCCAGCCCCTCTTGTCTAATCATCATGCAGACCATTAGAGGTGATTACACCAGAAGGTCGCAGAGGGGCGCGAACAAGGTTACAAATGATCACGCACTCTGACCCTTCTAGTGAATTGTCCAAGTGTGCTCATTGGCCACCGCCACTTCTTGCAACCGTCAAAATATCAAATTTGCTTGCCGTTATCTCCGTCCATCGCCGCTTCAATTCGAAAACTTAGGTATACTGGTACTAGCGCCCGCTTGGTTGATTGGATTAACTATACTCGAACTTCTCTTAGAAAAGAATCTTTTTGTTAGTTTGTCTTCAAACGACCATCAGTCGTGCTAAAGGCCAATGAAATATCAGCTACTTCTAATCCTAAACCTATCAATTTTACAATCAGCAGTCCTTTTGTCACCCATACTGCCAACAGCACTTTCGATTAACCGTTACGAATCATGTTTTGATTAATATACTTCTTTTGAATTCTCGCCCACGTTGAAAGGAGGACTTTTGAGTGGGTTCCAGCCCACTTGTTCGAGTATCATTGCCATATAACAACGAAATCAGGCCAAACACGAAGTATTTTGAATGAAGTTTCATAAAAATACCCCAACGCCAATGGTTGATTGAGTTCCTTTCTGGTAAATACACCATGTCATAGAAATAATACAACGTTTTGCATGGTCATTTACTCTTGAAGAAATCTTAGCCAAAACCCCAAGAGCGATCTTAAAGAGACATGGCCGCTTTTCTCGAAAATGCTCGAGGATGTATGCTTATCAAATAAACGACCTGTGTGAAATATACCGAAATAATATGAATTCAAGACATGAACCACACACGTCTGGCCAAATTTTAGATACAAGTACATTTTTTTGTATTTTGTCAGTGAATTCAGTGCCACAGCCACTACCACAATGGACCTCTATGCCAAAAGTATGGCGTAGATGTAAAAGGAACATTCACAATCTAGTATTCAGGCCTATGAGTTGTTGTCCTGTCTGACGTCAAATCCGCTTGCCTAGTTAAGTGTGAATGTCCGTCCAATCAAACTTAAACGAATTCAGTGACATCGCACCTGCTGATCATTTTGATGGCTTACAGGTGTTCCTTCCTGAATTATTGGTTGTCAAAAGAGCTCTCCTGGTCACCACCTCACCATAATGATTGATTTCTACCGGCTTCCCTGCTCTGTTATAGGGCCTATTCGAATTCCAACATATCGATGATATAGATACCATCGATGATGTAGGCCTGGAAGCCTCGTTTGCATCAGCAGTGGATAACGTATTCACCGTCCTTCGGTTGTAGTCAATTTACTTTCTTCTCCTTGTACTTTCAGGATGTAATCACAGACACCAATGGCCCATGAACTTGCACCCCCTTCGTACGATGCGGTGGTGGGGGCAGAGAAGCGCCGCACTGACAACACATTCGAACTGCGAAGTTTCAGCGACCCATTCGGTCAGGTGAACAAGCCACCACAATACACAAGGTCACAGTCAACGCCAGAAAGGTTGACAAGGCCAAGGTCATCGCACGGTCGACCAACGCGGAACAGACGACTGCGTGACGTAACTATTGAGGAGGATGAAGTCTTTGAGAACCCCAATCTGCCGACAAGAGCACAGTCGTTGAGACAACAGGTTCGTCCCAGACGAGATGGTCGACTACGGAACGAGTTGGCGAGGCAAAGCTATGAGGACGTGCGTCAATCCGAAGATTGGCAGCAGAATAGTTGCGAGGACCTACGCCGCGCAGATGAACGTCTCCGGAAAAGCTTTGAAGACCTTCGCCGCATAAGACGAAGCAATGAGGATCTTTCATACCTCTCAGTACGTCCCAGGGAACGGACCTACTCTGCTGGGTATGAAACTTTGGCATCTTTGGGTGATTCACGAGGTGGAAGTCCACTGAAACCTGTTGGTGGAGATCAACACTCCGCGCTCGGGATTGGTAGCCCACGGAAGACTCCCCCTGTTGATTCCCAATACAACCGCGAGCATCTTTCAAATGGCAACAGTCCGTTGTCATCAACATCTTGCGAGTCCCGTTATTCACCTAGGGATAATTCGAATAGACCGGGAGATTCAGGCATTTCGTCGACGTTGTCAAATGGTCCTCGCTCTAGCTCATCACGTGAGAGTAACTCGTCAACTGGTAGTGGAACTCCCGTAAAATCGCTCACAACTGATCCTGATTTCCGGTTATCACTTGAAAACAATTCAAATCCCCAGCCATTCCATCCTTACCGGTCAGAGGGCTGGCAGATGCAAACTGGTCACCCATCTTCACTGGAACTGGAGGCCTCTGACACGCAGACAGAAGGCTTCTCTTCATGCGTCAGCACTCTGGAAAAGACGATGCCCGATCGGGGTTCGGTCAACAACACCAAGCCCGAGTTTGACGATTACCGTAATGGTGCTTTTGGATATTCTGGTGCGTCTACGTTCAAATTTCGCGATAAGCCTGTAAACCCAGTGAAGCCGTCATTTCCAGTGAAACCCTCAACTCGGATGCCATCCGATGAACCCGCGTCGCCGTCCATCTTGAAAGGAGCCTATAGGATTGACAACATGCCTCCTACACCAACCAAGGATGCTGCAAGCGCTGAATTCGTGTTCAATTTTGACCCGATCAAAACTGCCTTACACCCACCACAGTCACGGTCCGCCATTGACAGTGACCCTCTGAAAGTCTACACGCAATATCAGTCATCAGAAGCTACCAAACCCCGCGATGGTGTTATATTTGATCCCGCCAAGCTTCTGACGCAGACTTCAGAAACTGGAAGTGAAACCGGACTGTCTGGAACGTTGAAGTCAAACGCGACCAACACCTCGAACGCTACTCGCGGCACGGACAAATCCTTGGACTCTTACCGGCAGGACTATCGTGCTCTTGAGTCCCTCCGTGCTAGTGGTGATGCTCAATCCGAAGCTGGTAGTGACGAGACTGCGCTCAAGATGACCTCAGAGAGCTCTCTGGAGAGGGTGCAGCGGCTCACTGAAAGGAACAGATACAATCGCAATCTCCGCAGTCGGATAAAGAGACTTGGGTGTGGCGTCTGCCAAATTATCATTGGAATAATACTCATTGCCACCGCTCTGTTAATCTTCATGAGTAAGTCGCAAGGTTGGTTCACATGTGCTGGATTGTGGGCAGGAGTCTTCGCTACAATCGGTGGTAGTTTGGGCATTCTAACACACGTCAATTCGAAGGATTTATACGTGAACATCATGATTGGGTTTGCCATGTTCAACGTTTGTGTTATTTATTTGGGGACGTTCTGTATCGGTCTGAGTTTCGGGCTTGTGCAAATGGAGAAAGGAGGAATACGTGCGTTTTCAGATTCATTAAATTTCGTTTACATTATTCTGAGCTTGTCTGGTATAGTCGCTAGTGTGCTACAAATGTCACCAATCGAGAAACAAAGGGAACTCAAGGAGCTCGAGATCGCTAAATGTTTCGTAACTTGGAAAACTCGGATTAAAACACCCGGTATTGATCGGACATCGAGCACTTCAAGTAGTCATGGGAGCCAGGATCAAGATGGATACAGGAATTACGGCTACGAGGCTTCCAACTACGGAGATACAGTGACTACTGTGTGACTACCCTTTGAAATGATTGCTATTTGTAAAATAGTCACTGGTTTTAGCGTTCTGTGCCGAAATTTCATGTCTTCGACGACTTTCTTGATATGGCTGCAGTGAAAGCTGTTGCCTTTTACCAAAAATAGATATTTTTGCTTTTACACATGTTGTAAATATGTTGCCAGTGTCCCGTTTGACGGGGAAATGATTATAGGCCAGAATCGATTGTTTTCAATTTTATTTCGTGACAAGTGAAACTTTGAAAGTTGAAGACAGCCAACTCGACTATACGTCTGTTGCGTTAGTTGATATGCAGATAGTCATCCATTTACATAAAGAATACACACGTAGTAATAGGGAGTTTTCGCGAAGCCCCCGAAAAGCCAACGCGAACGCCAAAGCCATTGTTCGACACCACGAAGAGAGCACCGCACAAAAGGATAGACGTTCGCGTTGGCGTTTCGGGGGCTTTGCGAAAACTATCTTATATCCTGTATGGTTCCGCAACTCTCCTAGAAAATCTTTGATTTTCCTAACCATACCGCAGTCGTGTACATCAGAAATAATCATTTGGGCGATTGGTCTGCATGCACTGTCGTGGTTTCGACGGACACACTGCTGTGCGCCGTTTCCCAAGTGGCTCAAACGCACAGAAGGATAGGCAGAATAGATTAAAAGTCTTGTTGTCATGTAAGTAATAGGGAAGTGAAGTAGAAAGTCTCCGGACTGGAACGGGGTTAATGGACAATTTAGGGAAAATTATTCCAAGTCTAAGACAAACCCACTTATAAAATGACAAGCATTAGGCTTTGGGATCCTTTGGGTTTTTGATCAGCAGGTTACTAATGCCCGCTGTTCACGATCAAATTTTTCATCCAATTTTCTGAATATGCTCAATAAAGGCCTACATGCTGGTTTATCGCTGATGCCCCAATAGCCCGGAATCCGAATTTCCAAAAAATTGGATGAAAAATTTGATCGTGGTACAGCGGGCATAAGTGATTCTCCTGAAGGTTGATCTGCATTTCGAAACACTGTCCAACCATGAACATGTGACTGGTTGGATTGGGCATTCTTGAAACAACTGGGGGGCAGCACCCGAGCACTTCACTGTATGAGAAGGTGTATCCCTTTGTACAGGTAATATAAACATAGACGTAGAAATAGACTGGTCTAGTTAGACTTGCCGAAATAGACAGCAATGTGCTCATAGAAACCATGGCAGTCTGACCAATGAAATATTATCTTTGATTTGGTAACATATTCCGGAAAACTGAAGTTACTGTCATGACTGTGTGTGAACGAATACTGTATGTGTCATCAGTTACCGTCTATCTTCACTGCCATTTTAACAGAGCTGAACGACGAGGGCTAAAGGACCTCAGATATATGCATAGATAGTGAGTGTGATCGATTCTCGATCGATCGATGATCAGTTGTAATTTGCCTCTCTTTAACACGTGTTCCCAGTAAACCAAATGATAAATTAGATTCAAAACTTTCTAACGTAAGTACGAATGCTCAGTAGGCCTAACAAGCACACAGCGAGGTCTCGTTGCTTTGATAGGATACATGCTCATCCTCAGCCCAGCAGCAGTAAGGACCAATGGCTGGATTAATTCCCCCATCCTGGATTTTGCCAATTCGCTTTATACATCGAAAGCAATATTCAACAAATGACTTCGACATGCACGAAATAAAATGTGAGAGCTCTTGAGAATTCATACTTCGCCAAAAAAACCAGCAGCGGTAATGCATACTAAAGAATGTATGACTGAAAACTTTAAATATCTTGATATTGCAACATCTGTTCAGTATGAAGACCCTTGGCTAAATTAAGGAAAGTTAATGGGGTCCCTCGACCTTATTTCACCACATAAAGTGTCAAGGAATGTGGATGACTCGACAAGGTCGTGAACGTTGCTTTCATAAAGGTGCGGAATGACACGTATCCGTGTCGAGAGATTCGTAAGCGTCTCGATGCTTTTCGTCAAAATTCGCTTAAAGGGATACATGTACTACACTTATTGCACAAAATAAAGAAGGTCATTCGGGATAGAAGTAGATTTTTAAAAAGAGCGAAACAGTGCCTCGCCACAAGTGCTCTCAATTGATCGAGCAGTCCATTTGTGAATCAAATTATTTTTTGTAAATGTATCAATAACCCTTCCCTCGGGTTCTTTCATTCAGTCCAGATTTCAGAATCTGACCCAGGCTGAACCACTCGGCCTTGGGTATATGACCGATCAGGTTTCACCTCATTGAGGGATATGTGTAGATGTTATTATACATGTATATACTGAGTAGTTACTCGCTCCGACGATACTCATGCTTTGAGAATTTCGTCAAGAAGCACCCTTAAGCCAAGCGCACATTTGCGACAAAACTCGATGCGTTGGGGGTGTTTTTTAAAATCGACTGACCTGGCTGAATGACGAGTCGACAGCGTTGGGTCAGTCGACTTTAAAAACACCCCTAACGCATTGAGTTTTGTCGGAAATGTGCGCTTGGCTTTAAAGTAGGCCTACTAGATGGTTTTCGTGAGAAAGAAAGCATCGAATAGAAGATCATTTCCTGTAAATGTAACAATTTTGTAAAGTTCATATTACATATATTTATATCAAAGCATTGTGATACCAAATATGTACAGAAAAAAAATACTGATTGTAAATACAGGTATTCAAATAGCGACATCGCCATTTGCAAAGATTCACTAAATTCCATATCTTAGAGGGCTGTCGAATGCGAAATCATGGGAACGTTCTCTAACCCTGACCATTTCCCTCAGCCAATCAGAATAATCGTTGCTGAGTAACAAGCGCTCTGATTGGTTACAATCCATGATTTTGCACTCTACGCTGGTAAAGAGACAATAGTGAGGTTTCGCAAATCTGACGAAGCACGAAGTACAAAATACGAAATTGGAATTTGTTTCCATGACGTAATATATTTCAGGAGATGGTTGGTACCACAAATATCGCCTGATGCAAGAGCGTCTTTTAGCGTATGACGTTAGACCGATAAAGATATGATGTATATTAAACTTTGAAATTTATCTTTCGTTTCCACTTCGTAGATACGAAGTGGAAATTTAAAAATTCAAGATATACCATAATTCTCTCAGTCTTACATGATATGCTAGAAGACACACTGGTAGCAGGGACATTTGTGGTAACAACCATCTCCAGAAATACATTACGTCATGGAAATGAAGTTGAATTTCGTATTTCGTGCTTCGTGTTTCGTCAGATTTGCGAAACCTCACTAATACCTTGTACCAATAGTTAGGTGTATTTTAACGCTTTGATCAATCAGAAGCAGGCACGGATCCAGAGGGGGGCGGAAGGGACGTACGCCCCCCCTATTTTTGGCAGACCAATGATTTTTTTAGCAAGAAAAATTCAATCACATAAAAAATTTGAGTATTTTGCTCTCAGATGCCAGGAAAATGCATCTAAAAGCACTTAAATTGTAAAATTTTCCTGGGGGAGCACCCCCAGACCCCCCGTTTGGGCTTCCCGCTTTCATCGTCCGCCGCATCCGTCAAGCTACGCCCCCCCTTTCTGTCAACCCTGGATCCGTGCCTGAGAAGAAAGTAGGTATAATTGTACGCAAGCAAAATAAAAAAGAACATGAAATAGAAGCAAAACAAAAACGTTTTTATTTTCTTTCTGCCTTGCTTACATTGAATCTTGAATCATTGATCATACCCCAAACCACACCCATGATAATCAAGTTAAAGGCCACGATATTGCCACTTTTTGTCGATAGCCGGCGCCTGCAGCAGAGAATGCCATAATGTGACGCATGCAACAGGAGAGCGCGAATCATATTCCCGCGCGTTTCGTGGTTGTTTGCCACTACAAATATCAACGACCTGAAATGTCACTTCATAAGGTGGGAAGCCATTTTAGTCGTTTTCGGCACAAGAGCATGTTGACAAAAGATAAGATAAAACACTATCTGAAAGGCGGACAGAGTGTTTGTAAAGCGTCATAGGACATCTTAGAATGATTCCATAAACGAAATTGTATGGTTTCTAAACATAGTAAAAGTTCTAGTGAATAAGACATGTTAAGAAAAGATGTGTATGACTGAGATCATGTGACGGGTAAGAAAGTGCGTCGCTGCTCAGAGAGAGTGTAAATCAACAGGAGCAATCGAACTCGACGCGTAGTTTGAAATACCGCCGTACGATGAAATATTTCGAATACAGGTGGAGGAGTGACACTTCGTCGGCTCTGGACACCAAGGGGCACCAATCGAGCTTGTCATGACAATGCCGAAACCCTGTAGGCCTACGCACTGCCACAGTGTTGGAACACTATAGCGGCCAACACGACTGACATCTATGAGGGACTGATCAAACTTTTGCCGGTGTGAGTGTGAAACTATTGAAGTACTGGGATCCGGGATACGGTAAAAAAGGCACTGGTAAAAAAGGCACCGGTAAAAAAGGCACGGTAAAAAAGGCACTGGTAAATAAGGCACTGGTAAAAAAGGCACTGGTAAATAAGGCACTGGTAAACAAGGCACTGGTAAAAAAGGCACTAAAAATTAGGGGGGTAGGTAAAAAAGGCACTACCACAGAAAATGCATGGCATAAATATGATGATTTACTTTCGTTGATAACTGCATATTTCCAGATGTTTTGATATTGTCAAATGGACTTGCAGTCACTGTTGTCTATGAGGGGGCTCATTGCATGGGATAAGGGTGCATCCGGGGGGCTGCTCTGGATCATTTAAAGTGCCCTGACCTTGATCAGCTGGACCACTTGGCATGGGCCAAACAAGGGCACTACGGTCGTTGGCATTGAAGCGATCACGACCACAGGCAGGAGTCATTGAACATACCCAGGTCAGTGGCCTTGGATATTGTGGTCGGTAAAATTTAATACAATATTATATCATGGTCCGAGTTGAGCACTCATAGGGATGGTCCTGAGCAGCCCTCTGGATGCGGCCCCTATCCCATGCACTCAGCCCCTCACAGACAACACTGAGTGCAAGTCCATTTCAAAATGTCAAAACATCTGGAAATATGCAGTTATCAACGAAAGTAAAGCATCATATTTATGCCACAGAACTGCCCTGAACAAGCCATTCATTTTCTGTGGTAGTGCCTTTTTTACCTACCCCCCTAATTTTTAGTGCCTTTTTTACCAGTGCCTTTTTTACCAGTGCCTTATTTACCAGTGCCTTTTTTACCAGTGCCTTTTTTACCAGTGCCTTTTTTACCGTGCCTTTTTTACCGGTGCCTTTTTTACCGGTGCCTTTTTTACCTGGATTCCTGGGATCCAGGGGGTGTCCGGACACCCGCCCTTTTGCTCAGGGTGCCCTTTTTTTGAAGAGTGCATGTTTTCAAAATGTGTTGTTTTTAGCTGACCTGGGTGTTTTAATTGCCCCATAGTGTCCATTAGGAGACTCAAGGGGCATCTGCGGTAGTCCGACTCCTTGCACTATACGTAGACAACGTTCACTGCTTGTATTCCTGGACTATCACTTGTCTAAGCTGCGTTTTTGAAAATATACTGGTTACTTTTGACGTCGTCAGTATCCTCCACTTTGTTGTCCATTTTAGGCCTAAGTAAAATCCTCGACGCCACTCATGTCATAAAAGCACACTCAATCACAGAACTTGTTTTAAATGCCGGGAAAATGCATCTGAGAGCGTCTAGATTTTCAAATTTTCTGGGGGGGGGGGGCACCCTAGACCCCCGTCGGCGCGCGCCTTGGCCCCCTCCTGAGGTGCCCCTTTTGGATGGATTGGACGCCCGCCCTTGGCAAATCCTATAGATCCGCCCCTGGGTATCTCCACTGACTGGAAGAAAGACTGCCACAGAAAAAGCACCCCTGATTGTTTTGTGATGGTTTACATCACCATGCACCGGTTCAAAGGACGGGCTGGCTAGGCCTACCTATCCGACACCCTGATCCGACACTGGGGTTTTAGTGGGATCGGAAGGTTAAAACTGCAGCTCACTCACTTGAAAATGTAAATTTCTGTCACTTTTACTGTTGCAACTGGAGACTCCTAGTATTAGTTAGTGAAACTAAACACCATTTCGCTGGTTCTGATTCCGCCTTTTCATCGAACCCTGATCCCCTGCCCTCGTAACGCTCCACTAGTACTGTGGAGTACTATGAGGGCAGAGGATCAGTCTAAAAAGTTCCCGAGTTGCAAAAATCAAAAGTCCATGGTCACGACGGTCGCGTTCGCTTGAATTATATTCGTTCGTAACGTTAAGTAAAACGATGCCGACCTTCACAGTTCTCTAATGTGGATCTGCCGCGTGCGTTTGGTGAGTTAATTACTTAGTGACACGTTTTCCTGTGCTCTACAACCGACCTTGATTGAAGGTGCGTCAGCCCCTGCTTTCGTCCACCAGGCACAAGCATGCACATGCAAGTGCACATCACATGGTGCATGCAGTGCAGTGCATGATCATGACAGGTACAACATCAGCTGATCATGTATACATGTAGGCCTAAGTTAAGGACAGCTCCTGCCTGTGAAACAAACAAACAAACATGAAGGATGAGTTGCACACACGTGCTTGGGCTTCAGTCGTCGGGAGACAAAGATGAGCAGACAAACATGCAGATGCAGTGCATTTCACCCAAAGAAATCGATTTTGGATGGCTGATCGTTAGGCCTATTAATATTATGACTAGGCCTAACAGTCAGGAGCCTATCGACTATCGTTTTCATTAGGGGCCTAGGCCTACCGGTCGGTAGGGCCTATTCACATATTGTGACAATGCCTCAGCTCAGGCCTAGCCTACTGACAATAACTGTGGTAATAGAATAGGCTAATTAATGACTAGACTAGGCCTACCTAAATGGTGGTGACTGGTGGTGCATAGCAGCGTCCGTCGAGTCATCCGGAGCCATCGACGTACGTTTTAGCAGAGCACGTTTTGTAACCGCTGGGGCTATTGATCTGAAACTTGGTAGGCCTACATACATACATACAGTGTATAGTTTACAGAATATACATGTAACCCCAAGGTCAAATGACTGATGTCACCAAGTTTCGGTCCCATTCGGTTCTTAACTTGGCCACCAGGTGGCTAAAACCAAAAACACAAAAAGTGCAGTAACCTCTGAACTAATGACTGGATCATCTCCAAATTTTTTTCATAGGTGTAGGCCTTACAGTGTTTCTGCCAGAGGGTACTAAGGGTACTATGCTCGTACCCTTAAAGGAACAGAATAGGGCCATTTTCTTTAATTTCATGGGTTTTCCTGATTTTGAAGAAATTCGTACCCTCAAAAATATTTCTGGCAGATACCCATAATTACCCTGGTGTATCGAATGAGGATACAGTAAAGTCATAGTAACGTTTGTGATTTGACCTACTTTTCAAGGTCACATCAAAGTTCGAAATTTTACCAGTTGGTGGCACATTTCGTAAATAACTGTTAGGGCTATTGACCTGAAACTTGGTACATAACAGCCCTATGTCAATTACCTGTGATGCCAAGTTTCGGTCCAATTCGATTTGTAGCTTGGCCACCAGGTGGCAAAAACGAAAACTCAAATTCCAATAATTCCTGGATCGTCTCCAAATTTTCATCATCAGTGTATCTGGGTACCCTCTGTACCTGGAACTCAAGGATTGCCTGGGAACATACCGATTTAACATTGTCATTTGTTCTTTTGGTACCTTCACCCAGGTGAGCACATGGTCCCTGGACCATTTTTAACTAAGAACAGAACTACTAACTTAACCTATCCTAGCCTAGCTAGCATTGCAAGCCAGGCCTTATCATCTCACATCTCATGATGATCTCGACTCGGCCTACATGTAGGCGAGAGTCCGCGACACAACTTTGAAAAGTGACTCGAAATCTAGAATTTTTGACGCAAAAAAATCTGACTACCCGGTAACTGCACACTGAATTGAGAAAATAAGGCTCGGGGCACCTTCTTATGACGGTTCCTGAGTGCCCCGAGCCTTATTTTCCCAATTTTTTGTGCAGTTAGTCAGATTTATTGCATCAAAAATTCGAGATTTCGAGTAACTTTACATACCCTTAGGCCTAGCCTACTAATTGGCAAAAATCATGAATTCTTTGACTTTGGGAATACAGTAAGCCTATAGGCCTATACTGTGAACTTCGCGCAGTGCATGAATAACCCCTCGCGCCGCTATGTTCAGTGGTGCTGATACCAATCATGAACCAGGGTGAGTTCGATGTTTGACATTTTGGGTGTCACAATTACACTGCATGAACTACATGTGACCCTGCTTCAATATGAATTTATGGATATTGAATAATTTCTAACATTAAGTCTATGCATGTCTTCACCTTGTTGCTGATCTTGGCTCTTCAAAACTTCACATTAGGAATTTGGCTATATTACAGTAAGCTATTGCCTTGTTGACACAGTCCCTTTAAAGTTGGATCAAGGGCTGTGAAAGCTTGTCGCAGCCATTTAATATGAGAGTATACAGTCCGATGCCCTTGGGACAAACAGGAGAGTTTGGGGGTGAAAAGGGTAACGCCACATTTCTCGTGGGTTACTTCTGGCAAGGATTCTATGGTTAGGTTTTATGGTAAGTTGAAGTTGACATATTTTCAAGGGTGGTTTGTGTTGCAAGTTTCACCATGATCAAAATTAGCTGAACTGTGAATCTGAATGCACTCCCTGGTTCTATTTCCTTTGAAAAAACAAAACAAATATTGTCAGTGAACTTTCAACTGCTCAAGCAATGATTTTTACTTTTAAGGATAATAGATTGAAAAACTTGTCATCAAAATGTCATTTGGTTTCTGTATAATATCAAAAATAAGAGATGAAAATGGCCATGAAGCAACAGATGTGTGAAATTATCATTGACTTCCCTGCTGAGAACATGGTTGTGGGTTGATGATAAGTTGTAATAACGGAAGGAATGTCATGGAGTGTTTATCATGAACTATTGATGGTTCCCTCAAAACGTTGTCTGATATACATGAAATATCGATTGACACTTGTCCATAGATGCACCAATGATATTTCAGAACAGTGACGCTGTGCTGTTTGCCTAAGATTCCAGATCAAGCATGACTGGAATACCATGCAAGTGATAAAAACGTTCTTTTGTCAATGCGTATTTATTGTTCGTTGAAGTTGGCACTTGTTAGTATGTTCTCGGCATTCTTAGCCATTGTGATCGCTGTATGATATTTAGGAATTGACACCTGATTTTTCCATAATGGATCATTCATAAGCTTCTATACATGCTGTATTAGTTGAGGATATTACTGGTAAGTATTGGAATATTCCACATCAGATATGATGATACTTGAGGAAATGGGGACAGAAGTTCTGCAGAGGACCTTCAATGATCTATGTTACGGTAGTTGAAAAAGCACTTCATACGGGGAAAAATTTGGTTGTGATCTACCTGCCTGAAATGAAAAAGATTCATGAGTGGAGCAGGATTATTGTTCAAACCCAGTTCAAACTCGCTGAAGGCAACTTGTCAGTTTCAATTATTATTATATTGTATAGGGCTACTCTATTTTGGAATACCATGAGGAAATTTCGAGACTTTCTTTGAATGTAGGATTTTTCAGGTTCACCAGATACAATTTCGATGTACCAGTAACTGACAATGGCTGTGTGCACCTTAATCTTTATTTCATAGGATTGGTATTACATCAGTTTTTCATCTTCTTGGTTACAGCCCTGTCTGTGAAGTGACTGCCCTTCCATCCTTAATTCGTAGCCTTTCTATCATTTTCATCACCCTTTTCTCATCTTCCACCTCATTAACTTCCATGTCTCGTGCTCTTTCACGTTCACAGCATTTCCGTATATTTAGACTCTTCCAACAATGATCAGGTCCATTGCTAAAGCCAGGCATTGTACAGGCAATTATCATTGGAATTTAGATTGGGGGGCTAAAAATATTAGTCTCCTGTCATTGAATTGAAGGAGAATCATTGCAGAATACTGAATAGAAGGATGGTATGGGGCACTAAATTGACCATTTCTAACACTAATGACCATTTACATGCTTTTTTCAGGTGATCTACCCCAGTGAGCTCTTGGACAAAAATAGGGACCACTGATGAGCCACCATGTATAAAAACGATGCCTTTGAGGAATACCCTTATAGGGACTCAGTGTTTACCTACAATGACTACAACGCAAAGAGACCGAAAGTGTATCGGAGTCCCTTGAGTCAGACATACACTGACAGAGACAATTCGTATTACTTCAACTACAAGGATCACAGTAACACAAGTACATCAAGCCGAAGGGATCTAAGCTCAGGAAGTCTTTCGCGTCACAGTAACCACGTTGTCAATGGTTCAACCCTTGATAGTATTCAAAAGTCCCCCTTATCCCCGCTGACGGCAACCTCACCGATTTCCCCTTTGACACCTTCGCACAAAATGAATGGATTTGTAAAGCCAGTGCCCCTTGGGCAGTCTAAGCCAAGTCTAAGCAACTCAAAACCTAGCTTAATCTCAAGAGCTGGATCAAGGATTACTTTATATGGGAAAGACTTCGGAGTACAGAATTCTTTAGCAACTTTAGGACTTGTTTCATTATTGGCTCTCGTTTTTGGAGTCCTAGGAATACAGCTGCTACTTAAATTCTCCCAAAGTGCTACTGGGACTGTTAATCCATCCACCAAGGGAGGCATATTGAACAGTTCCCTTTATGAGAGCTTCCATGAGGTAGTGACAGCATTGGCAAGTGTGGTTCTGATGTTGAATCTCTGCTGTGTGTTGGTTTGTGTTATGCAGTGCTACTTCGCTGCAAAATTGGTAAAGGTGCCCCAAGGAGAAGAAAGGTTAGTATGCCCACCTTAAGGAAACACACACACTATGCACACTGACACAGGTTGTATTTTAGCTTTGACAGCAGGATAGGCCACCAATTATTCACGCAAGGCACTGACAAGTTTTTTGGTCATTTAATGCACTGATCAGTGGGTTGATTGTTCGTGATCACTCGAAGTTGACAAGTGTGATCTTTATCATCTTAGAAGTATCAAAAAGAATTAATACAATACATTCAATACCGGTTCCAACTATTATCCATGGGTTGCGTGACATCCGTCATGAATGCATGAAATGTTGTAGAACATTGTGATGTGTCATAACAGAATTGTCTGGCAACAACATGCAATTAGCTGATCCCAGCATGGTCCTCAGCCTGTTGTGTGACAATGGCTGATATTAATAAAAGCTAGCAAATGCTTTTACTTCAAGTTTTGTAGTACATTTACATTGGACCTCGCTGTGCAAATCTTAAGCATAAGCATTTGCTAACTTTTATAAATACCCCGGTACCAGCCATTGGACCGTATTCCAGGAGCCTCCTTAACTAAGATCCATTTTAAGCTTTTGTAGTCTACCCTGCAAACAATAGCTAAAAAGGTAAACCTTAGAGTTAAGGAAGCTTCAAAATACGGCCCCTTGTGTTGATACACAAATAATTACCGTACCTGGAACCAACAAATTTTTAGAAATCTAATTCTGTTTTAGGGCCTTCAAGTATCTGAAGGAGTGTGCCAGCACACGATTTCTAGCCATAACAGGCTTTTTCATCTCTGTACCAGTCTATATCTCAGGTAAGTTTCTTTCTCTTTCTCTCAGTTCTCTACTAGTAACGTACTAATACTGATCAAGCAAGAAAATCCCTTACCTGCTTACCGGTCATTCTGCATATCTCTCCTATTCTCAGTCTAAATAGACTTCTATTCTATTGTATGGGCATCTTCCAATCCATCTCATCAGTATTGCTGCTTAGTGGAAAAAATACTCTGCTCTAAAGAGATTTAGCTTGGTTTGAGTGCTGCTTTGCCATGACAGCCACAGTGAATAGACATGACAATCCTGTTCCTCCACACAGAGCAGGGAAATATTGTCACCCTCCATGAAACTCAGAATTATTGGGTTGTAATTAATTGCATTTTGAATAATTATAACCATCAAATTTCTTTTGTAGCTGTGATTCTCCATTCTATCATGGAACTCAAGATGACACCTGCAATAATATCATCAGCCATCTTGGGCATTGGACTTCTGTTCTGTGGTGTTGCAGTTATTCAGACTCTTTTCTACTGGTGGAAAAATAAACGGAAGGCCAATGAGAATATACCGGTTTTCGAATCTAAAGACAAGGGCAGCGGAAAATCGGACAAGTCAACAACAGGAAATGGTGCATCTGTCATGAGTCAGAGTGAACTGTCTACTCTGGTGTGACATAACACAGGAAATGAAACCTACTGGCATGATGATTTTTGTGGGAGGTTAGTGTTATGCACTCAACAGCCCTCAGATAACATCAGAGTTACCTTTTCTCTGTCTCTGAAATCAATTTCAAACTCATGCTGTCGCCGCACCAGGCCATCCAATCATCTAAATTTCGAGGCCTCCCATTTTCATTCATAGATTTGTCATGAATATTTTTGTTACATGTACACCAATCCGCACTTCTCAAATAACAGTCCGCATGCACTCACTAGAGAAACCCACAAGGTTTACTAGAAAAAATCCACAAGGTTTGTGATCAAACTGCTTTTTAATATCAGAATTTTAAATGCTATGTTAAACTGCATCACTTTTTAATTGCTCACCAAATCAATAGCTTGCAAACACATGTATCTGTAAATAGAATGTATACTTGGTGCTAAGTCGATATTGATTATTGAGTTGGCGTAGTTTTGCCTGATGGCATACAATCCATTTCAGTCAAAGCTGTCAATGATAGAGAAGTGTGCCCCTATGGCCCACTACTGATTTGGGGAATCGGTAAAAGTACCATGAAGAATGAACTTTTCTGTTGTAACTTGAGAAGCTTGAAGTCCGAGTCGCTTTGCTCTTTTTGGGGTGTGGGGAAGTCACTTTTGCTTTGGTCTTGTGAAATTCAGATCTCTCTGTGTAATTGACAATGTTTTAGTGTTAGACACAAATGTCCTCAATTGAGAGGTGTCCAGAACTAAATTTTGTTTCCGTAGTAGAGAGGTGCATTTTGGCAAAGGTGTCTACTGTGGAAGGTTCCTCTCTAGTCTCTATGTGAATAAGTGAAATTCACTGGTATGCCTACCGGTATAAATTGTAATCTAATGAATATGTGACCCTCCACAGCAGACCATGTCGCTCTTAGCTTGGCAGGCTGAGACCAAATGTTTGTCTGTTATGAAATCTGAAATAATCTACACGTGTGTATTTCTTCTATTCTCTTCTGGTGTCATCTTAGTTCGTTGCAGCTCACAGCTCACCTTCTGAGCGACGTGCAACTGGTTTTGCTGTGGAGGGTCACATATTATCAAAAATAGATAATTTTTGATATTATGCAGTTCAAAAGGTACACTGTATCAATTTTTCAGCCAACAAAAGCATGCAAAGTTAGAGTAATTATGAGTAATTATATCACAAAGGGACATTGCAACGTGTACTGTAGCCTAGTTAAGACCGCCCCATACTCAATGGGGCGGTCTTCCTTGTTTTTACTGAATTTCTCTGGATCTCTCCATCCAATCTGCGGTTCTCCAACGATAACTAACGAAAAACGCCATGTATCGCGGTAAAACTTTCAGGAATTGTAGATGTGCATATTACACAGAACCCTATTGATTCTTGGGGTCATCCGTGTACAAATAGTGCGAAATTTGGGTAAAATTTCTCGTTTTATCTATATTTTATTGAATCAAACTGAGTGACTGAAATGCCATCTTCAGGCAATTCGTAGTACTACTACTATGCAGCTAACATTACACATGTGCTTTTAGTTCGTTATGTATGCTGAAGATGGCGTTGTGATCACCCTGCACTGGTTCCTCTCTTGATTGATGATTCCATGGATGTGGGGAAGAGTCAATCCCTTTCTGGTCCTCCAGATATCTGTTATTGGGCCCTGTTGGCAGTACATAGCACATCAGTTTATCACTGAATAGTAGTGACCTTTACAGCTTCTCCTTCTAAAGTTAGTAGGGAGAAATCAAGTCTCCCTCTTTGGAAAAAGTCTCCCTGCTTTTTAGGAATGGGAGACTTTTATTCTCCCTATTTCAAAAACCTGGCACCAACCCTGGCTGCTCGATAATAATTCTCGATCAGTCAACTCTGTCTCAGCTCCCAATTTCCAAGGGCGGTCTTTCAAATTGACTGGTAAG
Organism: Notospermus geniculatus; assembly: GCA_002633025.1. Taxonomy (NCBI): domain Eukaryota; kingdom Metazoa; phylum Nemertea; class Pilidiophora; order Heteronemertea; family Lineidae; genus Notospermus; species Notospermus geniculatus. The sequence goes on from NMRB01000055.1 coordinate 245,535, forward strand.
TCAATTTCTAGTTGCATATGATGCTTATGTTGGGCTTTCTGAATGCAACTGTAGGACTGTAGGGTAATTATAAAAGTATGTCACTATAACAAGGGCCTTGATGCACCTACCGGTAACCACTTTTCAAACAATTGTTTTCATTGGAGTAGTTAACCCCTAATTTTGTAATACAGTGGTATTAGCTTCAGGAGAAGGGGAATCACACAGGTTTCAGTGTCACATGGAATTAAACTCATCTACGGGTACACTGTTGAGTATGCAGCTGATCTGATAGGAAAAATTAAGGATGTGAAGAAAAAAGTGGAGTCCATGGGTATATTGGTTCATTCGAGCCAGGAGTTCATTATACAGAGGTTCCTGCAGGGAGGTTGGACTGTTGGACCTGTCATTCACCTTAATGATTTGCTGCTACCATTGCCTATGAAAGAGTAAGAATAATTTAGATATCAGTGCGATATTTTGTCCAAAAGACGAGCCTCTTTGACAATTTATGAATGATAGTACGAAGATTGTGTTAAGAGTTATTTGAATAATTGAATTGTAAGTGTTCTCTGCATAGAAATCAAAGAAACCTGTTTACCTCATTTTTGTCTGTTCTGTGTTTGATAAGTTCAACAAGGTACGTGTACTTGTACATAATATTATAATTATTATATTTTCTATGCAATCTTTATCACCTGTAATATACTGGTACAGTCTTTTGTATTTCATAATAAAATCCAAATCAAATATTCTCACAGTATTGTTCTGGGTTTTTCTTTTCTTTCCTTTCATGTTCAGTGTTGCTAGTTCACTGCAACCAAAATCCCAAAATAAGCAAACTAAGGCATAAGCCTGAGATCTCCTATTTTTCTATTGATTGAGTCACAGTGGGTTAAACATTAGCCTAGTCCCAGTGTTTGCCGCCCTACTCCCGCGGCGCTCACTCCTGATTTTGAATTTCGCGCCATCGGTCCTATCATTTCGTCCAATCAACTTCAATTCCCCAAGGCGCATGATAGTGCGCACACCGGAAGTGTTGCACATGTGTTGTAGAGCATGGTCGCAATTTCTGAAGTAAAAAGCATGTTTTGGGGTCAGTTTCATTGATAATACTTTCGCAATTATTATATTTATGATAGCAGTGGATGCACATGATCGAATACTCACAAGACGTACGGATGTTTGCTGTGCAACAGCTTTTTACGGATGAACGGAGGCGTCTTTGTCATGTTTGTTGCACAACATCAACATCACATGCACAACAACATGCAATGTACATGATGTAGGCCTACACCACATGTAGCCTAGGCCTAGGCCTACATGTCAATGATGATGAATGTCGAGGTGATGAACGAAGGTCGAAGCATGTCATCATGTTTACCCCCCCCCCCCCCCNCACTTTACAGGAGTTTGTCTATAGTATAGGGGCCTAGGCGCGGCCTAAAAGAACGTTATTGCTCACCTGGCCTCTCTCTGTGTGACCACCCTGGCCTGTACGCTGCCACTAACATACACAACACAGTCACAGACCAGGACCCTCACTCGATTTGGTTCCACCGAACCAATACATGTATGCCCCTAATCCTCCACAATAAGTCGGAACCTGTTCAGATTTTCTTGTTTTTTCCAGGTGTAACTCTCCATGGCGGGAAGCGCTACAGCCAGCTGGTGGAGAATAGTTTTCACATCTCCATGGCTGCTTTGGAGCCAACAAAGAATGGTGAGTATTCTCCATCAAAGAGTGAATGCCTGTAACATGATGCACTGGAGTCTTGGACTTGGAGTGGCAGAGATGGATCTGGACGACTTGCCCTTACTGATTCCAAAAGTGATGCTCAAAATAATCCTATCAGTAATTTAAATCCAGATAACGAGCATATCTCGTGATTTATTTCAGGTAGTCAGTGCCCCAAGATTGTATTCTTGGTTTTTACATGTCCTATCTTACCTCATTTCAGATGTTCCTCTAAGGAAGAACGCATTGTATCAGTAATGCTTCAGCATGAAAAATCAGAATTTCTTTTATGTACACTTGAAATCGGCAAGCATCATCAGCAGCCGTTGGATTTGAACTTTACTGAAGGTGAAGAAGTGGTTTTCTTCTTAAATGGTGGGAAAGGTAAGGACATAGGTTCAGTGAAGAACTGAGTGAGTGAAGTGTGTCGGGTGTTCCGGGATATTGTCATTTACTCTTTGAATAAGCTCACTGGTGGGTGATCATGAAGTTCACTGGTGGGTGATCAGTTGGCAGAACTGAGTGTGCATTCAAGATACATTTGCCCATGAATCTTCAACATTAACTTACATGTTTGTATATCCAAAGTATGTCATCAGTCATCTACACAGTCACTCCTTTTGCTTTCACAGGTGTTGTGCACCTCACTGGGTACTTGGTTGGAGATGACAAGTATGACAGCGATCTTCCTCTTGGTTTGTCTGGGAGTGAGGAAGATATGAGTACGGACGAGGAGGTATCTGATGATGATGAGGAAGAGTCTGATGAGTATGACGGTAGGGTTTCTGATATGTAGATAACTGCATATTTTAATCACATGACGATGAAGTTAGATTATACATATCAATCGACCCGATTTACCTGAGCTCAATATAAAAGAACTCCAGAATGCCCATGTATTTTGCAGTTCACTGGTGTTTGTCATGTTTCTGCCTAATGTGCAATCCATTTGGTGACATTGCTCAGTCTCTTCATGTTCAGCTGCCTCTTTCAGATGTCCCAACCTTACAGGCCATCACAGCAGCTGCTGAGGAAGATGAGGATGAGGATGAAGACTTCGTACCGAAGTCAAAAGAGTGTAAGATCTGCTTGAAACTGTCTATAAACATACATGTTATATCAAAGCATACCTTTGTTTCTTTGACCAAGTTAAATAACAGTAACTTCTACCAGTTCTTAGTCAAAAATGTTATGAAATGTGTTCTCCTATGCAAGCATTTACTTTTCTTTGGCTGCCTGTTACAAATGGAAATATTGATGAAGTCATTCATTTGGCATCTTGTTTAATGAAGGGGGTTTATCAATGTTTTTTATCTCTCTGATTGTTGTAGCTAAAAGGAAGAAGGCTACTCATGGCAAAAATGCAAAGAAAATAAAGGTGGAAAGGATGGAAGTTGAAGAGGATGAAGACAGTGAAGATGAATCTGATTACGACAGTGATGATGAATACACATGGTTCGATGACAGTGCTGCCAACTTTGAAGGTAAGATATTTGTGACCCAGAAAGGAGCTGCCATGGTATCATGATCACCATACTGGGGCTACCTCTCAGATGACATGGAGAGGAATTGAATTTTGGCTCTTTACCGTCCGTCAGGTGGGACACAAAGCTGTCATTTCATTTACTTTGTTTCGGAGAGCACGTTGGTATGTAGGAAGATCCTGCACACTAAAAATGGATCCGGCAGTTGTTTCCTGGAGCTTATGTTCGCACTGGAGCACTTGGTGTCATATAGTCATAAAGTGCCTTCAATCTGATATAATTTGATGCAGATTATGAAGAAGGTGACAGTGAAGATGATGATGATGAAGACGAAATGATGATGAGGAAGAGTCTGATGAGTATGACGGTAGGGTTTCTGATATGTAGATAACTGCATATTTTAATCACATGACGATGAAGTTAGATTACACATATCAATCGCCCCGATTTACCTGAGCTCCCTCAATATAAAAGAACTCCAGAATGCCCGTGTATTTTGCGGTTCACTGGTGTTTGTCATGTTTCTGCCTAATTTGCAATCCATTTGGTGACATTGCTCCGTCTCTTCATGTTCAGCTGCCTCTTTCAGATGTCCCAACCTTACAGGCCATCACAGCAGCTGCTGAGGAAGATGAGGATGAGGATGAAGACTTCATACCGAAGTCAAAAGAGTGTAAGATCTGCTTGAAACGGTCTATAAACATACATGTTATATCAAAGCATACCTTTGTTTCTTTGACCAAGTTAAATACTGGTATGTAATTGCTGTGTACTGTTTTCTTCAACAGTAACTTCTACCAGTTCTTAGTCAAAAATGTTATGAAATGTGTTCTCCTATGCAAGCATTTACTTTTCTTTGGCTGCCTGTTACAAATGGAAATATTGATGAAGTCATTCATTTGGCATCTTGTTTAATGAAGGGGGTTTATCAATGTTTTTTATCTCTGATTGTTGTAGCTAAAAGGAAGAAGGCTACTCATGGCAAAAATGCAAAGAAAATAAAGGTGGAAAGGATGGAAGTTGAAGAGGATGAAGACAGTGAAGATGAATCTGATTACGACAGTGATGATGAATATACATGGTTCGATGACAGTGCTGCCAACTTTGAAGGTGAGATATTTGTGACCCAGAAAGGAGCTGCCATGGTATCATGATCACCATACTGGGGCTACCTCTCAGATGACATGGAGGGGAATTGAATTTTGGCTCTTTACCGTCTGTCAGGTGGGACAAAAAGCTGTCATTTCATTTACTTTGTTTCTGAGAGCACGTTGGAATGTAGGAACATCCCGCACAGTAAAAATGGATCCAGCAGTTGTTTCCCGGAGCTTATGTTCGCACTGGAGCACTTGGCGTCATATAGTCATAAAGTGCCTTCAATCTGATATAATTTGATGCAGATTATGAAGAAGGTGACAGTGAAGATGATGATGATGAAGACGAAAGTGTGATGAAGATGATACCATTGATGAAGAAGCATTTGAAAAATTGGTACTTTAACCTTATATTTTCATTTCTTTAAAAAGAAAATATTAAATATTGTGTTTGTGATTGTTTGCTTGTGTGTAGTGTATTATATCTCTGCAACTTTAACTTCGGGCATGCAATGCCAATTATTTAGTACAAATACCAGTTCGTCAGCCTTTATGAGCGACTTTTATTACAGTGGACACCTCTGCTAGGATGACACCTCTCTAGTAACGACACCAAAGTTCAGTCCCAAACTGGTCATTAGCTCACCCGTGACCTTTTGTCGTGGTGCAGCGTCCGTCGTCCGTTAGCAGATCACGTTTCGTAACCGCTGGAGCTATTGATCTGAAACTTGGTGCATATATACCCCTAGGTCAGATGACCTATGACACCAAGTTTCGGTCCAATTCGATTCTTGGCTTGGCCTCCAGGTGGCCAAAACCAAAAACACAAAAAGTGCAATAACTCCTGAACTAATGACTGGATCATCTCCAAATTTTTATCATAGGTGTATCTAATTAGATTACATAACATATATGACCTTTAGAACACCTCCCTATTGAGGACAGCAGATGTTAGTCCCAAGGGTGTCCTTATTAGAGAGGTTCTACTGTATTTCACTTGTGATTTATCTCAATGTATTGTATATTACAGAAATTGTTGGTGGCACTGAAAAAAACTCCCAAATCTGAGAAGGCAAAACCACAAACTCCCAAATCCTCCAAGAAAGATGTGAAACAAGAACCCTCAAAGTCTGCAGTAAAGGAAGTCCTGTCAAAAACACCAAAATCAGCCAAGGAAGAAAACAGTGCCCCAACTCCCAAATCTGTGAAGAAGGCAAATCCTTTGACACCGAAATCTGTGAATGACCAACTTGCTGCCACAGCTACACCAAAGCAGGCCGAGAATAATGCACAGGAAACACCGAAGAGTAAGAAGAAGAAAAAGAAGAAGAAGAATGCAGCACAGGGTGAGGCTACTCCACAGGCACAGACACCACAAGCAAATCATCAGAATAAGACTCACCTAAGGACCAGGTTCGTCACTACCTTGCTTTGATTTGATTGGGAACCAGTTCAGTGAACTAAAGTTCGTTTTGGTACATTTCTGTATGTGTGGTGATTGTCTTCGAACTGTTTCCATTGTCCATCGTCCACATCCTGTTGTGTGAGAATCAATGCATATACCACTAATGAAATTCTCTTAACTGGAGTTTTCCAAATTTTCTTCAGACTCCTCAACAGCCCAAAAAGCCAGTCAAGAAAGTTATCAAAGGTGGGATTGTTGTTGAAGAGTTGAAAGAAGGTCATGGTCCTGAGGCTAAACATGGAAAAACTGTAAGTAAATGGTTGGTTATTCTGTTGCCTTTTTAAACTCTTGTACATGTACTTGACTTCAACGGGTGATATTCATAAAAGCTAGCAAATGCTTCTACTTCATTTTTCTCAATACTAGCCCATATCTTATTGAAGGTGTTGATTGCTCAGGCTCTGTCCTAATACCTTAAACCCTTGATTGTGTCATCTTCCAGGTGGCAGTGAATTACACTGGTTGTTTAACAAATGGAAAGCAATTTGATTCAAACAAAGGGGGGCCCGAATTCAAATTCATAAACTTGGTAAAAATGAAGTGATAAAGGGCTGGGATTTGGGATTACAAGGTGAGTGAAAGTAATACTGCAATATGTATGTTTCCCAGGATGAAATGGCCGAATAGGTCCTGTGGGTGTTAGCTGATAGTTTGACCTTCCTATGTCATGCGCACACATCCTTGTGTGCTCTTTGTTTTTTTAATTTTTGCTTATTCTCCATACTACATGCTTTCATTTGGTCGATATCTTTCAGGAATGAAAGTGGGAGGCAGAAGGAAACTGACAGTACCAGCAGCTATGGCGTATGTATATGGTTTTTTTCTCATATACAACTCTGGAAAAAGTTATTAGACCACCTCTGTTATTTCTACTCATTTCCCTTTCAAAAGGTCCCACAAAAAGTGTAATTCACCCATTTATGCCACAATTTGTTCCAATATACTTACTACCTTGTAAAACAGGTCTTCAGCTGTAATTATAAGCATAAAGTCCCGAAGATGTTTTAAACGCTACTCAGAGAATTTAGGTTTGATTATAACCGATGTAAAATGGACAACTGTCTACACAATGTAGCCTATGCACTTCATGTCCTTCCATTTAGTCCGAACTTTTGACAAGGTCCTTTTAACAGCTCCATTGTTCTTCATTTTGGAAAGTCAATTTCTATGTTTGATATTGTCTTGGTGAATTTCTGGCAATTTAACCAACACAATAAATCAGTACATACAGAATGATTGGAGAGTTTGTAGACACATTTTAATGGAAAATGAGTGAGTCAACCAGAGGTGGTCTGATAATTTTTTCCAGAGCTGTATATTGTGATCTGATTTTGAAGCAATATTCACTTTTATTTTTGTCCATTAATGAACATCAGTCCCTCTTTTAATATCCATTATCTTTTTTTCAGCTATGGGAAAGAGAAGCTTGATGGCATTCCACCAAATAGCACATTAGTGTTTGATGTAGAACTCAATAAAGTGTCAGTTAGAAATGATTCCAGCCTTCCTGGAGATCCGCATTTATTTGCACTTCACATCTTCATTGATTTATACCACACTGGCTGAATTTTTTTAGGGTGGGATTTGGACTTAATTTGGGGGGGTTGTCTAAGGAACTATGTTTTTAGCAGGTCAGGAAATCTAGTATCATCTCCCTTCACCTACCCGTACATGTACGTGTATGTAACAAACATTGTTGAGTGGGTGTCTTTGTTGGTTTCTTTTGTTGACGGGGGAAGTAGATATACAAGACTTGGCTGACCTTATTGTTTTGTTATCCATTGCCATTATATTTTGATGATTGCTAGTCGAAGTGTATTTTGTAAGACCAACACAGGGATGACCTTTTCATGATCAAAATGTGAATGAAACCCAAGTTGGAGGATGAATTCTTTCAGATACATGTCTGTTTCTTCCTTGAAGGAGAAATGTGTGTTCTGTCAACAGTCTGCCAACCAATGGGTAAATGTTGATTTTGTTTCTACATTAGTGCCCGTCATTCTTCATTAGTCTTGAATCTCCTGTTGAATTCTGAAGTATTTTAGTTTACGCTATGAGGGCTGATTACTGGGGAAATCTCAGAGGTGTGTATCCTCTTCGACAATACAAGTATCATGCTTACAATGGTGCAAGTTTTGCATCTTTGTTGTGAAATTTCAAACTTTAATAGTGCTTTGGTTCTATTTCATCAAAATATCTTAATTCAACTGTAATTATCTGGATCCAAGTAAGACCTTATTACAAGTTACAGTGATGACACTTGGATACATCACTTTTCATTTTCATGTTTTATGAGGTCGATTCAATCGTCAAATGTAATCATGTCAAAACCAAGTCTTAGGCCTAAATAATAAAAGGTGGTGCTTCTACATTGAATATTGTGAGGTTCCCTTGTTGGCCATTAAAGTGTTCAAACTTTGGTTAAATAAAGGACAATTTTTAAAGTACAACTTCCTCTCATTCTTTTGATTTCCTGGTGCTGGTTCAACATGTCTGCACCTCCAGTTGAATGGTCTTGCGCAGGATTTTCGGAAAACATTATTGTTAAGAATAGGTGTAAATGAATTGAATTTCTCAGGTGACAGAACTTAAATTTTCTACCTCTGGTCTTGGAGGTATAATTCCTCCAAGCTCTGGTGTTCCTAGTCCCCAGAGGTAATTCATTCAATTGATGTCAATGCCCCATCAGATGTTCGGTAATATGAATAAATACTAGTAAATGCTTTTTCTAGAATTTTGCAATACAAATGCACTGGGTAATGCTGTACAAACCTGAAGTAAAAGCATTTGCTAGTCTTCATTCATATGACCCATTGGATTGTCTTGCAAGACGTTTAGGTACGCCGTGTATCCATAGATGGCGCTTCACTAATTGTACACTAGTCCGTTACCCTCGTAACGCTCCGGAAGTACAAGTAGCGGAACGTTTCGAGGGCAGGGCACCAGTCGCGACTGATTGATTCGGCCTTGACCCCAATTAGCTGACTGCTCGCGGAATTGACTTGTCCCAGAACTGAATAATTTCCGTTCTAACTACTCATCTGAAAGATGTCATCCGAATTCGAAAGCTTAGAAAAGATTCTTGAGAAGAATCTGCCTCCAGAAGAACTGAAGGAAGCACAGAGGATTCTTTATGGGAAGCCAATTCGGTACGGAAAGTTGAGTGCTGATCACAAAAATGAGCATGCATGCGCGCACTGTTAGGCCTAGGCCTAACACTGCAGTCTCATCATCCATGCCATGGATGGAGGGCCAGGCCCGCCACAGCACAGGCCTAGGCCTAGGCCTAGTCGTGACAGTGCAGTGCTAAAATAACTGTCTGTGATCTTGGTGTGCCTGTGGGGGTGGGGGTGGGGGTGGTGGTGGTGCATGGTCGGATGGTGGTGATACTGATCTGATGTTGATGCCTTAACTTAACCTTGTCCTTGGAGGAATTATACTGACAGCAGTAGGCCTATAATTCCTCCTCCAAGTTGATACCAACATCATACACATCATGACATGGCATTGGCAATGTCATTTTATTTGTCATTTGACCTCAAGATCTGAGCAGTCCGTTGCCACCACCGGCCTCTGCTCCGCACTGCCACTCACTTGACTATAGCATGCTAGGCCTAGGCCTACTATTTATTAGGCATAGCCTAGACCTATAGAGTTCCAACATGGACTCTTCCCCCTCCGATCCTGTGATGGTGATTGCGATCGTATCTGATTTTGAGTTTTGCTCCACTCCAGGAAACTTGATCTACCCAAAGAACTCCTCGATGTTTCCAAGGAGAGAGACTTTGAGGTCCAAGGCTTTGGTTTTGATGCAGCTGAGGAGTGTGTAAGGCCAAAACAAATTGTCAGAGTTGGTGCCATCCAGAACAAGATAGTAGCACCAACAACGGCCACAGTTATTGAACAGGTATACATCCTACATGTAGTCAGGTTAATCTACATTTTCATGTGTCTGGAGTTGTAGGGTCTACTCGGCATATTGACCCGTACAATAGTGCAGCATACAGTTCTCACTGATGGCGTAGGTGTATGATGAGGAAACTTCACCACGGCAATCAAATGGCATGACAATGTAGTGTTTAGATTCTCATTATGATTTTTTCATTTTCTTCACCCATAGCGAGATGCACTCCATCGTCGGATAACTGAAATAATTGATGCAGCAGCTCTTGGAGGTGTCAATGTGATGTGTTTGCAGGAGGCATGGAGTAAGTAAATGATCGAACCAGTGCTTTTCAGTAACTGATGTTCCTTTACTCCTTAATGATGACTTACTCACAGTCTTGTTTCTTTTACAGCAATGCCTTTTGCTTTCTGCACCAGGGAGAAACAGTGCCGTGGTGTGAATTTGCAGAATCTGCAGAAGATGGACCAACAACCAAATTAATGCAGGAGGTAGGTAGTTCATGCTAAGAGAACACATGCCAGTTAAATGCAGCCATCACCCCAGATTTATTGTACCATAGTTGCCTGATTGTCTTCAATCTTTTAGCCCTGTGGACCGAGTCAGAAGTAGGCCTACCTGCTTATGAACATTGCTGTCTTCATTTAGTCCTTGTAATCCTTCGGTCAACTTCATTTCTAGCTTGCCAAGAAACACAATATGGTGATTTTATCTCCAATTCTGGAGAGGGATGATATCCATGGAGAAACATTATGGAATACTACAGGTAACAGACTTGGCAATGCTGCCCCATAATGCTCTTCCAATCCTATTTATATCCTAAACTGTATTTCCTTAGAGTTATCAATTCGGATCTGAGGGGGTGTGAATCAATCACTGAGTCAGTCCAAACACTGAGTTTGCCATAAAGATGAATAAGTAAGTTGGAATCGAACTGACCTAAGGAATCTAGTATTCTGAGAGGAGATGGGGTGCCGTCTTGGTACATGGAGATCATAAGCAGTTTGCTTTTCTGCAAAGCTTAACACTGATCAGACGTTTTTTTTCAGTTGTGATATCAAACACTGGTTCTGTGATAGGAAAAAGTAGAAAGAATCACATACCAAGAGTTGGAGACTTTAATGAGGTGGGATGATCCATTACAACCTTCCAATCTACCCCTGGGCCACAGCAAATGTCTCAGCTTTGAGGAATCTCTCCTTAAATCAACCACTGATTTGTTCATTTCCACTTGCTCAACTCGTGCTGCTTGATTGAATGGATTGCCGTACCAAGATTGAGTAGCATGCCAGTGGACTCATGCAGATTCTCTGTCCAATGAAAGCTTGACATGCTCGGGAATATCCTGTCAAACATGACTTCTGGCAAGACCTAGTCCTTGATGTCATGCTAATTGAGACTTCTGTTCTCTAAATTTCAGTCAACCTATTACAGTGAGAGTACACTTGGTCATCCAGTCTTCCAGACTCAGTTTGGGAAAATTGCTATCAACATTTGTTACGGTCGGCATCACCCACAGAATTGGATGATGTATGGTATCAATGGTGCTGAGATTGTCTTCAATCCTTCTGCTACAGTTGGTGCTCTGAGGTATGCTACCAAAATGTTTCTGGATAAAGATAGCACCTTACAGTACTGATGTAATATTACGCTGTGATTGATGCATAGTTTTATGGACATTGGGTCATATGAATAAAGACTAGCAAATGCTTTTGCTTCACATTTTGTAGGCCTACAGAATTGCCTGGTGCATTTGTATTGCAAAATTCAAGTGAAAGCATTTGTCTTTATAATTATGACCCAATGTGTTTAAATGCCATTTTCTCACGGATTTCAGTGAACCATTATGGCCCATTGAGGCCAGGAATGCTGCCATTGCAAACAGTTACTTCACAGTAGCAATTAACAGAGTTGGAACTGTAAGTACCAGTACAATACAAAGAAACCAATATTTGTGGCATCAATTTAGAATTATCTCCGTGTGGAACTTGGATTTTTCTGTGTGTTCAAACTTTCATGCTTGGTCACTGCTCTGGTTGCTTCAGCAAACTGCCAATGTGAAGTTGAGCACCTTTTGTGATTATCTATTCTTATCATTTATGATATTTATCTATTCCAACACTGTTTGCTTCTATATTCAGGAATGGTTCCCTAACGAATTCACTTCATCAGATGGCAAACCAGGTACGTTTGACTTTTAAGTAGATAATCATCTGAACAAAATGTTATGTGACTTTGTAAAGCCCTCAGGTCATTGCTCAGTCAGTGAGGACAGGTATATTTGTACCTTGTGGGCCATGTTCATGTTAAACTTTACCCAGAGGTACTGGGGAGAAATACTAGTGATGATAACACAGTCATGTGTAGTCGTTCTTTACCGCACTTCAAATTTTCCCTTCTCAGCTCACAAAGATTTTGGCCACTTCTATGGGTCAAGCTATGTGGCAGCACCAGACGGGAGCAGAACACCGGTGAGTAATGTTCAGGTCCAATCTTTAGCATGTTCTCTGATCTGGCAAAAACTGATACAGCATGGTACTTGAGATCTGTCACCTTTGTCTGCATTTAATACAAATCTATTGATTGATTTAACTTCCTATTTTCTTAAAAGTGTTACCGGTACTCTATTTGTCACATTTGGGAGATTCTATTGTTGCATTTTAGGGATTGTCGCGGACCAGAGATGGACTCCTCATTACTGAGGTGGACCTGAACCTCTGCAGACAGACCAAGGATAAATGGTGCTTCAGGGTAAATGTCACATCGATAAAAAAGAAACCTTTGTTTGCCACAAGGACCTGCTTTTGAGTGGTGATTCGGCAGAAAGAATGAAATTCTCATATCTTTTTCACTGCTTCTCTTTCAGTTTACCCAGAGACTGGATCTGTATGCCAATAGTCTTGCTGAAGCTGTTAAACAGGATTACAAACCTCAAATTGTCAAGGAATAAGAACAATGAGCTTCTGGATTTTTATGATGAAATCAACAATGTGAGAGAAATCAAAAGGGTGCATGTATAGGCCTACCACTAAGGTTGATGTGGAGCAGAAATTCAAAGGACAAAATGTTATTTAGGCTCCCTTCAGTATTTATTGGGACATGCATGATATCAAAAATAGATCGATTATCTATTTTTGATGGTATGTGATTTATCAATATTCTAATGTGAAGAAAAATCACTTTGTATGCTTGTTTTGCCTCAAAGTGTCACTTGAAGTGGGGAAGGCCTATGTGGTGGAGGGTATTAAAATCAATGAGACTAAGGCTACCAAATTATTTGTAAGAATATTCATATACAGGTGCAGCTAAATGTAAAAAGTAAGTACAGGTACTTCTGTCAATATAAAGCATGTGATATGTTTAGATTTGAGGTGCAGAATGTATTTTTGTCACATTCAGTGACCTTCTGTTGAGTCTTGGATTCCTGGGACTCTCATTCCTTTCACACCAGTCACAAAGGCAAAAACTGTGGAGTGAGACCTAAATCTCGCTTGTGCTGCCATCTGTTAACGGAATCTAACACCAATTCTGGTGTTCAGCTAAAGAGGATAGATGGCGCTACTATAGCCCCAGGGAAATTCCTGAGGATTTTGACATTTTACTCGACAAAAACAATGTTTAAGACGAAGATATTGATGTTAGGACCATGCGAGGTAAAATATGGAAACAACCTATCACATAGTTAATGTTTACTCACATTTTTGCTCTCAGCAGCATGAATTTGATGCTTTTTTTGGAACTGATAGTGTCATCCCACTGGCACTGCCATGACTGCACATGCACTGCACTCCATCCTCATCATAGGCCTACATGTCATAGGCTATTGCTCCATGGCATGCTCCATGGATGGATGGCGCTCTGAGATGACTCTGGCACACCGGTCGTGCTAATTACCGTCTACCACCGTCCACCCCCCTTTTGTACTGTTATTGTATCGTCTTCCACCTCAATTATCAATATTTCTTCAAAACATCTTTTTCTTTCTCTCTGTCTCTCTCAAAAATAACGTAAACCGCATCAGAATCGCTGAACATATCACAGAATATTCTGTTTTTTTGTGATCGTCCACCACCACGATTCGTCAGTCAGCACCACCGTCGGGTGGTGAGTTCTGGAACTACGTTGTCATCAAACCTGGTTCCATGGGCGCCGTCTGAGAGGGTGGCGCTGACTGAAGAATCGTGGTGGTGGACGATCACAAAAAACAGAATATTCTCAGCGATTGTGATGCGGTTTACATTATTTTTTTAGAGAAAATAAAGAAAACGGTGTTTTAAAGAAATATTGAGGTGGATGACAGCACAATAACAGTACAAAAGGGGTGGTGGACGGTGGAGGACGGTAATTAGCATGACCCCTGGCACACTGCCATGACTGCACTGCACTGTGTGACTGTCCCATCCCATCACACCCACAGAATTGAGATTGAGATTGAGATTCAGATCATCAACATCTGAATTACCCGTAGGCCTAGGCCTGCGTCTGACGGTGTCCGGGCCCCCCTATTCCGAAATCCTGGATCCGCCCCTGCAGGCTAGGGCCCCCGTAGGCCTACATGGCCTTGTGGGTATTGCGCATGTCAGGTCATGAGGTAGGCCTAGACCTTTTAGATTTGTCATGTTAGTTTAGCAATAAATAGGCCTACCCGAGGCCCTATCTGATCAACAAAATGCGTGACATAACAAAGGCCTAGGCCAAAAATGTATGCAAGCAGGCGTGCCCACCCCAGCAGGGGTGCCATACATCATTCATTCCATTGCTATGTCTTATTGTTATGCCTAGGCCTGATTGTTCTTATGATTTTTTTTCAGAGTGGCAAGACAGCCATTTCAAATTTCTTGTCAGAAGCATCTGAACAGCAGGGAGGGCTGTATCACCCAACTTGTGGAGTCAGGATTGTGGAATTTGAGTCTCAAGGATTGAATGTGAACGGTCGAACAATAAATGGAGAGGTTGAACTGTGGGATGTCAGTGGTGACAGAAAGTAAGCAATGTAAACTGCCGTTCAAAACAGTCTTAGGCCTAGTCATAGTTGTAAAAATCTTTCTCAAGGATTCACATTTACTCTTACATGTACCGGTATGTCTAACAAATTCTTATACAGTTGATCCATATTTTCAGGTATGAGAACTGTTGGCCAGCCATTGCCAGAGATGCTAGTGGCATAATCTTTGTATACAATCCTGATCAGCCCAATCATGATAAAGAATTGGACACATGGTAAGTGTGTGCTGTAGGATTCATGAACTTTTTGTGTAGTGAATGTCTACATTGTGAGCCTGTGTAATTTTGACTTGCTTATAAATATCATTGATCATGATTGTCCCCTGAACATTTCTGCATCTCAGTTTCTTTTACCGGTAATATGACCGCCTCGGGAGGTCTCACATCAAGTTGGCAGCTTCTTTTTTGTACACCAAGCAACAAATATATGTAGTCAGTGGTGAATTTGAACAACAGGCTCTACTAGTAAAACTTAACATTTCAATGGACATATCTCAACCCTTCATTACCCCTGCTATTCTATAGGATGAGCTACTTTCTGATCACATCTGGTCTGAAGTCCCAGATGGCAACCAACTGTCTGGTGATTTCTAACCAGAGAAAAACATTTGTTGATACTGGCATCAAGTTGAATCTCTGTAAGTAGTTATTCTGATGGATGAAGAAGGTTGAGAACTCTCTTCGGAAAACTACAAAACGCGAGAGAAAAGTTATAAAGGGGGGGGGGGTCAAACATTTACTTCCATCTTTTATAGGGAATAGAAGTTCAACAGTCAGGCTAGTTGAACTGGTGATAAAATTTGGAGGATCTGACAGTGTAGAGATTTCCCAGCCATCACTTTGACTTCATCAGGATTCATTATATGCATGGTTTTTATGAATTGATTTCATTTTGTCATGATTTACAGATTGGTTTTCAGGTGAATTAATCACTCAAGACTTCTTCACCCTCTGCATGATTTGTGGTCACATTTCACAAACTATCACTTTCACAATCATAAACAGTAAAAAGCAGGAAATTTACATATTTCATCAGAATGAAATCAGGGAATCCTTGACAACAAGGACATAAGCACTGATTTAAAAGATTTATACTGAAGAGATTCTACTCTTGAATTCCATATGAATTTAGCACCCCCTGCTTGCATATGCAGGTGTTTGGTAACATGGCGGTTCTGGGGCCAAAAATCCATGGTTACACTACAGGTATTGAATGTTGAAAGTGACAGTTTTGATAGGTTGGATTTCTAGGTCACATTTTGTTTTATCTTCACCATTTTGTTTGCACTTTGGTTTGTTCTAGGTACACACATTTTGTCAAGCAGCAAGGCTTGAGAGATTCACAGTGTATTGTTTTCAAACACCAAAAGCCATCTGCTTCTGATAGAGAGATAGTTGATCTCTGTAAGTATGTGCTGAATTCAGTTCCACTCTTGAGAGTAGGTACATGTACAATACTTTTGGTTGTTGTCCATCAGTACTCCAGGATTTGACTGCTGGTAATGGGGACTCATCCGTAGTTGAAACTTTTTAATATGGCCTGGTTCTGTGTAGTATTAAGTACACCCTATGCGTTACCCAATCATTCAATGATTGCGACTAATTAGCAATGGCAAGTTTTTGCTAACAAGTGTGCTAGTTCTGTCTCTCTTCATTTCAGCTGGTCAGTTCAGTCGTATACCTGTGGTCCCATCGAACTTGGAAGAGGATCCGGAGGGGCTACATCTCGAATTCAACAACTTCCACAGCACGTTATTGAGTGCAATGTCAGACAAACGAGAGCAGGAGGAACTCAGCATTATGAATCAAAGATAAACACAGATCTTCCGTTCTCCTCTCCCAAACTTGAGCAGCAGTGCAAAGAAAGCAAGCTACGCCCATCATGTCAGTTTCTTCCAAGAGGTCTCACCACTGTTCTCTTGCCCACTCTAAAACTGTCTAAACAGACTACGTTTTCTCCACGGATGGACAGGTGGCCTTGTGAGCAAGATCAATGGGCGACTTCATGTGGACTTGAAACTTGCACACTTCTTGTGCATTTCCAGTAACAGCAGATAGATGGCCTTGCTTGCTATGGTCTGAACTTCATCCTGTATTTCAAATATTCCAAACTTCATTCCCTTTGTATCAATGAAGCAAGAGAACAAGCTCATCTGTGTATTTATTCCGTCCAAATCTATGTAATCCATCCAATTTGATTAAACACACATTAATACTTGTGTACCAATCTGACAAATTGAGTTTTATTACATTTACAATAACCCTTCCACGAAAGAGTAGCAAAGGTGAAAGTTGCTATTTCAAGCACTCACAATTTCATCATGGATATATCAAAAAAACATTTACGATCTTTATATGCAGTGCTAAAAAACATGATTACAGACCACTCTAGCTTTCTACAAAGAGTTGCAGTAGATATCAAATTCGACATTCGCCATTTTTCCATCCATGACGCTGCACTGATCACCCGACAAAATATTTGGGTTCTCGTTATCATATTTCGAATAATGACCTGCGGGATACACAACAGGTTCAGTTCGACCCCTCCTTATGTTTAGCAATGACGAGCTACTCCCACTTATACTTCTACATCATATTGAATATCAAAAGAATACTCTGCACACTATCCCTGGAAAGTGTTGTATGAGCAACTGAATCATAACTATTATGTAAAATCGATGTTTTACTTCGGGGTATTTTTGATGTGTTCTTTAGCAATGTATCATACCTCTGACATTTCACTAGGTATTGGATTATAATAATTTGTTAGCAAGAGACTGTGCAATATATAATGGAGAGATGAGTATAATATTGTTAACGGTATTGGTTATTGATCAACCTGCATTTTCAGTATTACTGGGGTCCTGGTACAGTACCTTAACCATTTCACGAAAATAGACTGGAATTCCAGTCCATTACGTCATGGCGCAACTATATTCAGTAACAAGTTGTTCATACACCAGCTTAATTCTTGCCAATGGCTTTGCAGTACAGCATGCATCATCTACCGGTATGCCCTATCCTGATGAAGAGCCTAATTGCTCAAGGACTTCTGGCCACAATATCCTCAGACCGAGTCTTGTTGCTCACCCAGTTTTTCGATTCTTATCAACCAGTGTATGGAGGCCTTCAGTCTGAACATCTCTACGTGAATTTTTGGTAATGAACAAATGCAGAAATCATGAAAGGGTTAATGAATTGAAGAGGACAAAGACATCTCGGTGCATTGTTTATTGTGAGTGTTATTGATAATCACAAGCCAACGAACTCTCAATCAATACACACTCGATTAGTCAATGATCCATAATGCAATGGGCGTGTCCTC
This sequence comes from Notospermus geniculatus, assembly GCA_002633025.1. NCBI lineage: Eukaryota > Metazoa > Nemertea > Pilidiophora > Heteronemertea > Lineidae > Notospermus > Notospermus geniculatus. Next base: position 263,528 of record NMRB01000055.1, read on the forward strand.
GAATGTCGCTGATGACAATGGGCGACACATGCAATGAGGAAACAATCGAATGATGGGCTTGCGCTTCATGACGATTTCATCATGCTATACAAGTTCTTTTGAAGGGTGGGAGGTGCTAGAACCAAGTAGCAGTTTCAAGACTATTTTAGTTTGTGAATGTCAGTATTAAGAAAATCTGGTTGTATTCTGTTTACATGAATGGAAGTCACAATGACGTATATGTCACCAGGGTTCTCAGTTCAAGATGAAAACATGTCTCTCTGCAATTTCCAGCTGGTTCCAGTTCTTGTGTCCTGTGGGGAAGACAGGAAAAACTTCTAGAAACTTGTTTCACAAAGCACCTGTAAGGCTTGTGGTTCTGCAGCCCAACTGTTCTCCATCTCTTCACCTGAGGGATGGAAGATGAAACCTGACAGTTGATGGATTTGCAAGTACGAAGGATTTTTGTGGAAAGTACTCGGCATTACATGGGCTTCTACTTTCATGAAGATTATTGAAACCACAGACAGGGGGCTGCATGAAAGAACTTCTCTTATCTCATGTGTCAAACATTGGGGATAGAGAATGACTGAGCTAGAGGATTCTCTAGTCACAACCCAAATACTTTGTAAAATGTGACCCATCACCACGAAATGAGTCTTAAGTTGCTCCGAATATGAACCAGAGTGAACCAAAATAACCACCAGGATAAAAAGGAAGAAACAGAATTACTCAGGTTTTACAAAAGTCAGAGAACAGGCCAAGGTCTTCTGAAATGACAAGTAGGCCTATTTGGTTCCACCCTGCCAACCTCAGAGCAACTTACGACTCGTGGTGACGGGTCACAAATACAGAATTGAGAGCCGGGTGAGTGCCAAATACAGTGTTATTGGCTCTATAGACATTATTGGGGGAATAAATGAAAGCAGGAAGATGGAGGAAACTGGAGTGTTAGAGAAATCCCTGAGCTGCCAAAGAGAGAGAGGTTCCATCTATCACATGAAGAATCGGTCCAACTGGGGATCGAACCTCAGACCTCCATTGTGGCAGGCGCTGCTGTTCTCAGTGTGCCACTCTGGCACCCCTAAACAGTGGAGAATGTTTTAATTGTGTGAATGTCCTGAGACCACTTCAAATGACTCATCATTCAGTGACTAATCATAGCAGCGAAGGGTTAATGTTCCGGTGAGAAAGTGTTAAGTTATCTATCAGTAAATCAATAACTTGTTGATTCCCATCATCCTGCTGTTCGAGAATGTTCCATCGAGGATTTGCCTAGAACAAACAGAAAGTTGCATAGCCTGAGGACGCAGCGATTTGAGTCAACAGCAAGTATTGAAAATCATTTGGATAAAACACCCACCTCTTGTTTTGTTCATCATTGTTACAGTGCTAAATTGAATAAAATATCAAAGACAAATTCATCTCTACTTACAATGTTGGCAAGCAGCCAGCTGAGTTGTTGGTGCAGTGTTGCATCATATCATGGATATATTATCCTAATTCGCATAAGAAACAATGATTGATATTATGCATACATGTACAAGTAATTCACATTGCTGTAGATCCCAAAAAATCTCCCATTTTCAACAATCTTGCATCACATCACCCACTCATTTGTCATCTTAGATAGTAACCAGTCCAATAAGAGGAGACAATGGTATAATTATTAGTACGCCTATACAATGTAGTTGCAAAAAATGCCAGTCTATTCAGCATCAAATCATAGCATAGTCAGGGCAGGTACAAACTGAGTCGAAGGAGACACCCGCCTTGTTGGACTTGGAGAAGACAACAGCCTAGTCAGAGTAGACACCGGCCTTATCATACAAGACAATGATCTAATCAGAGGCATCCTCCCACAGCAGGGCTTTGTGAGCGGATGAAGAGGAGCGAGGTAAAAACTCCTGCTGTGGGAGGATGAATCAGAGGAGACGCCAGCCTCATCAGAGACCACGATCTAATCGGAGGAAACGCTTGCCTAATCGGATGAGGCAATGGTCTCATTGGAGGAGACACTACTGGTCGGAGGAAACACTTGCCTCGTTGGAGGAGACACGAGCCTAGTTAGAGGAGACACCTGTCTGATTGGAGGAGACACCAGCCTAATCAGAGGAGATAACGGTCTAATCAGAGGAAACACTAGCCTCATTGAAGGAGACACAAGCCTAGTCAGAGGAGACACCAACTTAGAGGGGGCACCAACCTAGTCGGGGGGATACACCTTCCTAATCGGAAGATACACCAGTCTAATCAGAGGAGACCAGTATTCAGTAACAAACAGAAAGACAAAAAGAAAGACTTATTTACAGTATTGTGCCCAAGGCGTCCCCTTTTGTGATGACAATGAATGACCATTGTCTCTAATGAAGAAGTATCCAAGGACAGCCAACAGAATTAAACCCAGTCAGTGCTGCATGCCACTAGATCCAATCAAATTTAATGAAGTCATCAATTGTGGAAGGTAGCCGCACCCCTCAACAGCTCCACCAACTAGAGTTGATCAAAAAGAAAATTGCCTCAGGTGTATTAACAATCAAATGATTGGAAACCCTATCTTGGGTGTGTTCCCATTGTTTATGCCCTCGAGTGTTCAATGTTTTTTATACAGATTTGGCACCTAACAAAGTTTTATTGATCCAATGCATGATGAAATTATGACATGTTCCAATGGATTATTGAGAATATCCTAATCAATAGGAATTGCTAGAAGTTTTAGTACAAGTGTTTGACAAATCTGAAGTTTATACTTTTGTGTAGAATTAGATTATTATGATTTTACTGTGGTACTAGTATGATTTCCTTTTTGCAAAGGGATTTTGTCAAGACTTGCTCATTTTCCCCGTAGGAGGTACAATATGCATGACTTGTGAATAGTCACGGGCATATAAACAAATATTGCAGAAGATCATGAGTAATTATAGTTGATCATGGCAAAAACATTGTAAAAAACATTGTAAGTTAGTCAATAATGATGTGAGATTTCCACCAGAGATAGGGCCCACAGGTACATACTGGTATGCAACAAGAACCCACACAAATCCATAATATGCAGTCTGTCTGAAGTATATTTCTTTACATTGACATTACAACATTCTAAAAGTCTTCATCCTGCACATCAAATACAATACTTCATTAGAATAAATTAAAACCATTATTAGGTTCATACACTCAGCATGCTCAGTAAACAATCACATGTTAAATTCTAAAGCTGTCATTAAATTAACAAGTTTCTGGAACTCGCCAACAGAAGTCATGAGAAATTTACAAATGTGATGTACAATACAAGTGTGAAAAAGAACTTATATTACATGGCAATATCATTTTAAATATTGTATTCAGAATCACATATGTGAGAATCGGGACAAAACAAAATAAGAGCGAACAAATCTTTCAAATGACTGACTTGTGGACTCACTCAAAGAACTCAGGGCCTAGTCGAAGTTTCTCTCAAGTTCCCTAGCTCACCATGGCCAAGATCAAGGTACGTGTGTATGCAATGACTGCAAACTGTTTTGCGATGACTAAACCAGCTTGGTGCAGTTAGTTTCAATAAGAGAGCATATCACTCTCATAGCTGACGTCTACATGAAGATGAAGGTTACATCATTGGCTCTGATAGGCAACGTCTGATGTGGAAGTTGACAACATATTCAGCATTAGTCCTTTGCACACTGACAGCGAATGGCTCACTCGGATGGAAGGTAAAGGCAACCAGTCGTCTTGCAGTGGGAGGATGATTTTTTCCCAGAACACCAGCATGGATTTTGAACTTCAGCAGCCCGGCATCCCTGGCATAGAACCTGCAGAAGAGAATTACACAATATGGCAAAATGGTATCATCAAAATAACACGTATAATCAGCTCAGGAGTTGAATCCTGCGTCTGGTAACTTCTACCAGAACACTATGCAGCTGCTGGCGATTCAGGCACCCAACTTCCTGAATACAGTATAGCATCCAGCCGTGTGAATTTGGAACAGGTCCTCTAAATGACAGTGAATTTGCAGAGGGGGACTTACTCAACCCATTTCACTGATGACCTTCACAAGCGTAGTCTTGAGATAACCAAAGGGATCCTATTCAAAATAGTTTGCTTAGCACTAACAGCCCTGTCTTTACACTGAGGGAAGAATGCAATGTCAGGCCAAGTCATACCTGATCGGGTGATCTCCGCAAGCCTTCGGGCGTTCCATGACAGATACCCATTTGTCATCGTAACTGAACAACGACAAGTCCAAATATGGACTACTGCTGTATGACTGGCCACTGATCGGCAACTGAGCTAGGAGTCTCTTCACAGCTTCTGTCTGACCTCCATATTTGGCATTGATAATAGTTTGTTTGAACCTCTGTTGGATCTGCCTGGCATAAANTGCGATGACTAAACCAGCTTGGTGCAGTTAGTTTCAATAAGAGAGCATATCACTCTCATAGCTGACGTCTACATGAAGATGAAGGTTACATCATTGGCTCTGATAGGCAACGTCTGATGTGGAAGTTGACAACATATTCAGCATTAGTCCTTTGCACACTGACAGCGAATGGCTCACTCGGATGGAAGGTAAAGGCAACCAGTCGTCTTGCAGTGGGAGGATGATTTTTTCCCAGAACACCAGCATGGATTTTGAACTTCAGCAGCCCGGCATCCCTGGCATAGAACCTGTAGAAGAGAATTACACAATATGGCAAAATGGTATCATCAAAATAACATGTATAATCAGCTCAGGAGTTGAATCCTGCGTCTGGTAACTTCTACCAGAACACTATGCAGCTGGCGATTCAGGCACCCAACTTCCTGAATACAGTATAGCATCCAGCCGTGTGAATTTGGAACAGGTCCCCTAAATGACAGTGAATTTGCAGAGGGGGACTTACTCAACCCATTTCACTGATGACCTTCACAAGCGTAGTCTTGAGATAAGCAAAGGGATCCTATTCAAAATAGTTTGCTTAGCACTAACAGCCCTGTCTTTACACTGAGGGAAGAATGCAATGTCAGGCCAAGTCATACCTGATCGGGTGATCTCCGCAAGCCTTTGGGCGTTCCATGACAGATACCCATTTGTCATCGTAACTGAACAGCGACAAGTCCAAATATGGACTACTGCTGTATGACTGGCCACTGATCGGCAACTGAGCTAGGAGTCTCTTCACAGCTTCTGTCTGACCTCCGTATTTGGCATTGATAATAGTTTGTTTGAACCTCTGTTGGATCTGCCTGGCATAAATGTTACTGGATGCAGAACATGTGAACTGGGCTTCACAATGTAGAGTGGCATTCCGAAAAAGATCACAGAAATTTTCAAACAAGTTGAGCAATTCTTCTGATGTGTTTTCGTACACGGCAAGAACCTCTGTAGTCAACATGTTGTACACGACAAAGAAACTTGGTTGTGAATTTGGGTCAGATATCCTAAGTGTCACAACGTCCTCACTTGCATACTTAATGAACAAGTGATTTTCATCAAGGAGCTGCATTTTCCACATTCGCAGTAATCGAAACTGATCAAAATACCGGTAGAACTTCCTGAGAGCTGTGGGATTTCCCTCGTCCTTTGCTCTCCGGTAGAGGAAGACGAGTAAACGATGCTTCAGGGAATTTATAGTAGTATCCGAGAATGGTCTTTGGTTTCGACTCTGCGGTCTTCCAGCTGACAACACCAGTTCATCATCTTCATAACAGAACCTTCCAATAGACCGCACATCAATGAAAGTTCCATCAGGTGTAACTTGGAATATGTGAATTGTCTGCTGCTGGACTGATAAAACTGCAAATGTGTCCTTATATAGGTACAATCCTTGATTATGTGAGAGAAATATTTTGTCACATTTGAAATGTCTCGAGTCGCAAAGACGTCCTGTCTCAAGTTCAATAAGATGGAGTGTATAGTCTTCCAAAGGAGAGCGAAGATTTGGAGAGACAGATTCATTGTTTCTGTACACATCAAAGAAATATGGATGAGGATCCTCAGGAATATAGACCGCTGAACCAACAATCACATAACATCCGTCATCAGTGAATAAACTGCATTCACGATTGAGGTGCTCCCCTCCTGAAGCAACACTGGTTATATGCCGGAGTTTGAAGAATCTATCAAAGAGTTTGCTGCGAATGTTTACGGACTCATGATCATCATCACTGCTGATGAATTCCCCTTTAACACCCTGTAGAAGATCTTCTGCAGCTGCAGGGCCTTGAAACTCATAAATTTCAATTGAAGTCTGATCTGCAGAGAATGCTATGAAGTACCGTCCATCTGGTGAGAACTTCCTAAGAAAGCATGGTGGTTTTTCTACATTTACAACAGTGAAGTTTGGAAAGACATTCGTATAGAATTTCCGTGCTGAATGAAACTGTGTACCAGGCCGACAAGCATTTATTTCACGCTGCATCAAGCGGTGAACTACATTCTGATTTGGGATCTTACGTGGAATGATCCCACCATGAGCACTTTGAGAAAAAGGGCATGTGTTTTTACTATACATGCTTCACAATCACAGTTCATACGATACGTGTCATCATAGGCTCATCCTAGGCCCTGTCCATTTCAATGCAATAATCAACAATGCCACTCTCACGACTCTTCTTAATCTAGGGCATTGTTCTGAACACAGTTACCATGGTTACTGTAGTTATGGTACTTGGAATAGTTTGTTTTCCTTTACTTTGCAATCTTTTGAAAATTGGCGTCCAAGATTGGCAGCAGACGAAAAATCTGAAAAATACAGGAAGAAAAACAATTAAATTGAATGTCCTCACTCACTCATCTCTTGTCCAGGCATGCTAGGGGACCACTGCTCCTTACACACTCACTTAACTAACAATGTATTTTCTATACATTGTCAGTAAAGTGTGTTAGGACCAGCGGTCCGCCGCCCAGGAGGGCCAGACATTTTTAAGTTGACACTCTCTCTGAAAGTGAAAGTGACAGCTCATTAGCCTGACTATGATGAGGCCATGAGAATTGAGATGAATTATTTCATGATTTCAGATTTACTCATAAACTCGTGCAGATGTAGGGATCTTCATGATTTAGCTAGTTAGTAGCCAATCTTACTTTGAAACTTAGTTTTGCAATGAATAAGGGTTTTATCGGTGCATTCTTGTGCTGTGTGGGGGACCTCTGGCATGCCTCGGGGCCCAGTTTTGCATGTTTTGTTTTCCGAGGGCTTCCTCACTTTTCCCCTCCACCCTTTGACATGTTTGAAGAGCTCCAATCTCTTACCATAGTCTCAATTTCGGCGTATTTGTAAAAATTCTTTTATTGATATTTTTATGATGCATCTCATATATTCCTCATTTCGTGAAAATTGATTGAAGTAAGTTTAAAGAATTTCAAAGACATTGTATCCTCGACTATTGTACATTCATAAGATAGCAATTGTATTTTTGATGTCGCGTCTACGGTTTGTGTTGAACTACGGTAAGCACGCGCGGCCATATTGACTCGTCGCGAAATCCATCCCGATTTCCATGATTTCAATCCCCATCCCGGCAGAAATTATTGGTACGCGCCTGAAAGCGTTGTCTGACGAAATAGACGAATCGTCCAACAGTTTGGTTTGACTTCGATTGTGTAGTTGGTGTATAAATGCACGGTCGGAAAAATTTAAACCCAAATAAAAAATGGGTGCACAGATCACATAGTCACCTGGTCACAGCCACACACACAGCATGCACAGTGCACCATCCCATGCCATATCGATGTACATGATGTACAGACACCTATGCACAGCTCAGTCGCCTGCATCTTGGCCTATTCTGATTTATATTGCTATGTAAAAATGCATTGCGCGTAGCACGTGCAGTGCAGTTGGTTTACGGTTGTTCTGTTACACGACCTTTTCGTTACAGTCAGTTGTTACATAATGTTTGGTCGTTTCGTTAGGCCTATTTTATTATTGCGTGTCTGTTTGGTCGTTTCGACCCTTGACTCGTTAGGCCAAGCCAAGGCCTAGGCTACACGCTTTCCGTCGTTACCGAATTTAATAAATTGTGTGGCGAATACTGCGTTCTAACTTTAATTCAGAAATTTTTCTTATTTTGTGTGAAACTTGATCATGTTGATAGGCCTAGGCCTAGTACCGGTAGTCCATGTAGGCCTAAACTGTTAATTTTTTTTTCATCCAACGTAGGCTAAATTGATGGAGGATACGCCTCACCTAAATGGTTACCGTGGCGCCGTTCCCGCAGTCTTTCGCCACATCGACTTTTCGGGTCTTTGGCGTTCAATTCCCGCAGCGCTACCGTTGTTTGGCTGCAATTTGCTCCTTGCACAATTCAAATTAAAAGCGATAACTTCCAACAAAATTTTCGTTATTGTTCATTCTGTTCCATTTCCCATTCGCCATTGGTTCCTTACTCAAATTCCTTCCCTACCAAGGCGCTTGATCCCTTCCAAGTTTTTAGTCCGCAAAATTGCGCCACCAACACGTGCTTACATCGCGTTTAGAAGATACAGCCGTTTGATTTTTAGCTCACCCGTGAGCTTTTGTCTTCCTGACTGGATCGTCTCCAAATTTTTATCGTAGGTGTATCTAAGGCCATGTAAAAAAAAATAATTGGTTAGCATCCCCTCCCGCCATGGAAATCACCCCCCCTCCTCAAAAAAATTTTTATTTTTTATTTTCAAAAAAAACTTTCAAAAACTGCCAAAGAGTGATAAAATTGTAGGCTGGGATGTTTAAATAAAACAACACAGTTTTAAAGGATAGAAAGTAGTTTTTGTTTCAATTCATACCTATTACATTTGAAATTTCCCTCAGGTTGCCATGATTACCATGGTAACCTGCATTTCAAACTCAATAAAAAATAAAATAAAAACCTCCCGCCCTCCTCAGAAAATTGAGAGTGGAAGGATGCTAACCAACTATTTTTTTTTACATGGCCTAATTAGGATACATATATAGAACGGGTTTTTGATTTGACCCACTTTTCAAGGTTACAGAGGTCAAAGTTCGACAAAAGTAATGACAGGCCTCTCCATTACATGCTTCTCAGGCCGTTTAAGGGTGTAGTGAATTGGGCACATGCCCAAAATAGGCCCTGAAAAAATATGCCCAAAATAGGGTTCAGTGCCAAAAATACGATGTGTAAATTCAAAAAAATTGAAAATATACCATTATTAGACAATGAACAAAGGAAATCCACATGTTATCACACATTTCTTGGGAAAAAATGAGTTTTGCCAATTTATTTGCAATGTTCTTATTCTGGATTAAAACGTAGCCACATCGTCACTATGCAAAAAAAGAGAAAAATTGGGATGCCCAAAATAGGGTAAAAAATACAGGGTGTAGTGCTCTTCATGCAATGGAGAGGCCTGAATGAACCTGCCACAGTTCTTCATTATTTCACCGAGCATCTTCATATCTTGCATAAACATGTATTAGAGGGTTACCTTCAAAAATACCGAGTTTCGGCCCGATCGGACATCCAATATGGCCGCCAGGTGGCGTAACCTGAAAATCATCCAAGTGCTATAACTCAGGAACGGCTTGACCCAGAGTGCTCAAACTTGATATTTACCTCCCTCTATAGTACGTTTAAATCATCTGGAGCTCAGTGGGCGTATGTCAATCAAACCCCTAGTGACCGGACAACAATGGACTTAGGGTTGACTCTAAACGGTCCAACACACATGGTTTTCTAACCAGCTGAACCTTGGTTCGAAATAGAATGTCCAACCAGGCCTTGATTTGAAATTGAACACAGGCATTGGCATGGGATTGGCTGGAAGTGTCCTGTCAATAAAACGCATTTCAATAGCCAGACTTCAGTAACAATACCAAGGTCCAGGGTTTCCGCCAGAAAAAAAAATGAGGGTACGGACCAAAAAAAAAATTTGAAAAACAATGAATACTGCTGATAAATATGTGAATTTATCAAATAAAGACTGCATGTACCGTACAACATTATATTTGACTTCTTCAAATTGCTTAAGGCATCATCAGTAGGTTTATATCACTTCATGGAAAAATGGTTACGGTACCCAACATTTTTGAGGGTACGGATCCGTACCCTGGAAAAATTTAAGGGTACGGAATTTTACCCATTTTACCCTCTGGCCGAAACCCTGAGGTCTGCCTGACAACCAAAGGTCCTCCCACCGAGCTCCAGATGATTTAAATGTACTATAGGTGATCTTTACAAGCACGTCAGATTTCGACCTGATTAAAGTTCCAATATGGCCGCCAAGTGGCGTAACCCGAAATCGTCAAATGTGCTATAGCTCAGGAACGACTTGACCCAGAGCAATCAAACTTGATATTTACCTCCCTCTAGATGACCTTTACAAGCACGTCAAATTTCGGCCTGATTAAACCTCCAATATGGGCGCCAGGTGGCGTAACACGAAAATCATCAAATGTGGACTCAGGAACGTCTTGACCCAGAGCATTTAAATGTGCTATGTGGCTCCCTCTAGATGACCTTTATGTGTATGTGAAGTTTTGGCCCGATTGGACATCCAATATGGCCGCCAGGTGGCATAACCCAAAAATCATTGAAGTCCTGCAACTTGGGAATGACCGCTAGGGCTAGTCTAGAAGGCTTCGGCTCTGGCTGCCATTTTATTGCTGACGTCATTGTAACGGTCTATTTTCTGGTAAAATTTCGTTCTACCTCGGTCTAAAACGGCGCTGATTTTGAGCTTTTGTTACAGATCTGCAACATATACAAACGTTCTCATCAAGAAACGTCCTCGGTGTTGCCCTTCCGCGCGATTCGGCGTGTTCAATTACATTTAGCACCCACGTGGTTATTCTAAAAATACCCCGTGATGGCAACATAATGATCTATAAATAGATCCGTGACAAATTTTTGTCGCAAAGATGGCAGCCAGAGCCGAAGCCTTCTAGCCCTAGCGGTGGCTTTGGGAACCAAAATGCATAACTGACATACCTCTCCCTGTCATTACACTATTGTCCAAACGGGTGAGCACATGGTCCATGGACCATTTCATTATCGTAATCTATGTCTGATGCTGTGGACTGGAGCAAATCCTTTTGACCAATATTCCTGAACCGAAGTAGCACACTATTATATCTCCAGCCCAGATGGCACCACTTGGGCAGATTGAAAAAAATGTGAACGCATTTTTCCCTCACCATATCTCTCGATTCCACTCACTGTGATTTTCTGTTCAACCAGGAACTCTGTATGTATGAATCTGATTTTCATCTTCTGAATGTCTAATATCATACCGGTATGAGTTGGTTACATGAGTTAGTTGGCTTTGGTGAAGCCAATGACTTGAGAATTCTATGATATAAGCAGGATGTCACACTTGTGATATTCTGTTTTCAATGATTTGGTGTGGATTTGTGGAAAAGAACTGGGTTCTTGTCATCTAGATTTACAGATTCAGTTCAAATTTCACATTTTGTCATGACCTTTCAACAATGGCGGTTCGTTGCTCCTGTCTTGTGCATTAGTCGTACCATATTCAGTGCTATCGCCATATTGATCTAGCTCAACCATCGCTCTGCACAACCTAAACCCTTTATTGATACCTGTTGTCAATGGCAACCTGTTTGACATAGACAATCAGCAGTGTACTGATGGGCGTTATACCTGGCTGTCGACACAGTACTCTTTCTAAAGTGGCTGGTTGGTTGGCCATGTTGTTTGTGTAGTTGTAAACACATAGAAAATTTCAAGAGTTACTTCAAGCACCATGGTTATTTCACAGAGCCTTTGATTCCCCTGTTTATGTATGTTCTGTTGCAATATTTTGAAGTACATGTGTAACGATCTTCAAATAGAAAATATGAAGCTGCAATTTGCAGCGGTTATTCTGTACAGTACAACAAATAATCCCCGAAATTTGCAAGTGCATAGCTTTTCCATTTTCCCAAGGATCACAACTCAGATTCCTCAAGTGACGAAAACAAACAGCCCCTTACCCTCAAGATACATGTAATGCGAAGATATGCTTTTGTATTGATCAAATCTACATGTATGATTAGAAGGTGTCCTTTCATTATAGTTGTGGTGTTTTTTGGACAACACAGATCCTATAGCCTGGCGGAAGTAACCAGCCTAAATGTTTCTTTGGCTGTACCATGCCATTGAAAAACATCTCTGTTGAATGACATACAGTAGAACCTCACCTAACGGACACCTCAATACAGCGGACACCTCAAGATTACGGACAGATCTGTCCAGTCCCGAATTTTCCCAAGCCATTTTCAATATAAATTTAACTCAATATTGCGGACACCTCGCTATTCAGGACAACGGACAGTTGATTTCTGGAAAATTGGGTTCCATAACCTCACTATTACGGACAGCAGGTGAAAATTTGAAGCCATTTTCAAAGTTTTCATTCACAAAGTGGTCAGTGGTAGGTGATTAAATGACCAAACATGGGGTGCTAATTACTTGTGCATTGATTCTTTATGATCATACATGTACTAATCACTTTTAATTAACACCTGAACACACTGCATGACTGAATACTTTAGTTTGGTGGGACAACAGCTCTGTTTGGACTCTCTTGTCTCAGTCCGTTGTTCGTGATTCTGCATGGAAAACTAGGCTAATGCCGGACAGTCAACTTTGGACTCTTTCTTTTCTAAATATAATATATGAGTGTATTAATGAAAAAGTGCTTCTTGTAAAATGGCAAATGTGATGGAAACACAGCCCACTCTCCACTTAGTAATGCGTAGCTAACTGTGGTCTTAACAAGCTGCCTGATTCTTGTTTTCAAAGATTGTTCAAGATTGTGCTGTTGAAAATATTTGTGAATTGTAAATTGTTCAAGATATAGTTAATCAACAATTTACATCAAATGAAATCATGTTCCTGATTTGAGTTAACCCTTGCCCTCAAATATGGCAGAATGAGCCCTCAAGGGAATGAATACCACTGACGGAGAGTGACCTACTACAGAGCCACCTGGTGTCCGTTATTGATGGAGTTTCAATATTGCGGACACCTCACTATTACGGACAGCTGAGCTCAGTCCCAAGGGTGTCCGCAATAGCGAGGTTCTACTGTATTTATATTTCACCGGAGGCGATATTTCGAACTGAGAGTTATTGAAATATCAATTCTGGCAAACAATGCAACAACCTTTGAAAACCTGTTATGTTTGAGATAGGAGATATTCCACCCGAGGCTGTTTGGCAGAAAGGTCTTGTGATAGGTTGTTATGTGTATTGCTCAGCTTGGGCTTTAATTTGTACAATTCTGGTAAAGATTTACTCTGTTGCTTCTCATTTTCTCTTTGCTGAAATGCCAGCCATTTGTACGATGATCCTTAAAAACAGGCAAGGAATGTCGACACACCTAGCAACATTGGGTGGAGTGAAATACGTGTGAGATTTGGCCATCCAGTCAAGTATTTCAGTTTGACTTCATGACATTTCTTTCGAAAGTTTCATGATATCCAGCTGTCCCCTCATGATTTTTACACCACATACAGTACATGTAGGCCTACTCAGCGGGAAGTTTGTTGCTTGTTGAGCGGTCCGTAAAATGAGCATGGTGCCTGCGACATAACGTCAGGATCCCCAGCAACTGAGATTGTTGTCCACCAACAACTGAGATTATTTCTCTACTTGCAGGCAATTTTCTGCAGAAGACAAAGTTGAAAACCTGTCATTCCTGTTCTAACGGTTAGTATCAACCTTTCTTTTTCTTCTGAAAATGGAATGTATACATACCTTTGGTATGTTCCAAACTTCATGTCCAATGTTCCCAAAGTCAGGCAAACCGAGAGATTACGTTCGTATCTGAGAAGACTACTTGACCTGTGGTTTGCAGGAGCAGTCTTGCCTGACGATTGATTTTGCCAGGGGTGGAAATTTGAATCTCGGTGTATGAGTTTACAAAATTGGTGAACTTTTGCTATCAAACCCTCCCCCATTTGAAATCTAATCTTTGGTTGAAATGAATGACTTCTGACGGAGTGGTGCTGGTACTCGCCCAAGGGCAGTCTTCCTGACTAGTATTCCCACCTGATGAGCGTACCATGGATAGATTCAAATGACGTTTTATTACAGTTAATGGACACTGAATATGATCTGCCAACATGAATCTCCAGCAACTCTGTCCGTGCAAATTCGCGAATGAGCGATAGACAGCAATCTCCTTTGTCTGTTTTGGCTTGGTATTCAAGCTTGGCTTAATATGATGCTTCCACATCTAATTTTGAAATTATCAAGAGATTTTTTTCATTTCTCATAACCTGTGCAGTTTCCGCATGGTGCTTCAGATCACCTCACCGGTTGTCCGTTGCACAATCGTGTTGGTGACCACGTGCCCATTGTGTCTTTATGAGAACTGATCATTTTGTGAGGATGATTGCCTGATGAAGATTTTCTGCCTTCTCTTTGGAAGGAATTTGTCTCATGCATCAGTCATCCTCTGGTCTCATAAGTTTTTAGAGTTGGGAGTGGTTCTTGAAGGAATCCTAGCCAGGAACATTTAACCCACTCTTGTTGATGTACATGTTCGGTGTAGAAAATCTTCAGCAGAAAATGACAAAAGATGCACTGTGGACGAAAAGAGGTTACCGGTACTTTGCTGCTGTGTGCTACTTTCGTGAAACGGACCATTGCCCATTGCAGAGAATTCATTACTCAGATTCTATCATCCGTTAATACCCATTTGTTTAACCTCATGCACTCCATCAAAAACACATAGTATACAGGATTTTGATATCACCAAGTTTCCCACACGCATAACAATAAATGCAAAAAAAACTCTGCGTGTAATATTGGTTACGGTTTACATTTCCCCACATGGTCATGCTCTAACCTTTGTAAACATCTCACCATATGTTCCAAGCAGTCATGAACCCTGGCACAGGACTACCAGTCTTTTAGATCACTAATATGATATGATAAACAAGGGTTAGAAACTTATGTGGCTTGCCTTCATTCTGTCTCTTACACTAACTAGGTTAGCGTCCGAGCTGGAAGCCTTTCACTAATTCTCAGAAGTGTGGCCAATGCTTGTTGTTCAAACGGACAACCTGTCCTTTTGCCGCGTCACAAAGGTTTTTCTGGGTAAAAAAACCATAGATCACATATCACAGATGGTGTGGTCATATATGATGATATTTGTTCAGATAAACATCTGTGTCTGTCTTGGTGATGTGCATGTATATCAAACTCATAGTACTCATGAAAGTTTGCAGCAAAATGCTTTGAAGTTAAAGTTCAGCAGAATGGCAGATTGCAGCATCTGGACATTCAAAACCTCGCCTGGTAAGACTCTTTTATGCGAGGACAGGAATTCATGGAGTTTCAGGGGTCTGTAGGAAGTGACGTGCTTTGTGTTAATTATGTGACATCTCCGATACTCACTGTGAATAAATTATTCCAATTCAATTTGCTTTTGCTTGATTTCTTGAATCAACACTAGGTGTCTCTGATTGTGGCACCAAGCATGGTTGATTTAAAATATTCATGATGAGTGACTAACGACTGGTACCTCTTTTGATGCTGGAAATTGTTGCTTGTTGATATGGTAGATTAGAAGTCCTTTCCTGTTTAGTATGCTGTTTGCTCAATGATTTTTACTTGGCTTTTGAGAGTTTTGGAGTGTAATCATTTATAAACCAAACTGGCTCTCTACGGGCAACTTGGTTGTAGAATATGGGTAATTGTTTGTGCTATTGCCCTTAGTGTATGTCTCAAGCCTAGCGCACATTGACCTTGCGACTGGAAGCAACTGAACGCAACAGATCGGTTAGGACTGGTTATTGCGGCAACAAGTGGCACAATCCAGTCTTCAATCTGGAGCACGCACATCGAACAGGCAACTGAACTGAATGCTACACGGAAATTGTCGATGTCTTCCGTCCGGACCACTCGGGATTCGATCAGAAACAAACAAAGGAAATTCATTGCCAGAGACCGCACATCGACAGCGACTGAAGAGAGAACTAGAAGTAACGGTCGGCAACGAGTAGAACATGAGCAACTGGATGGAACTAGCGGCAACGGTCGGCAATAGCGTTGCCGGGACACGCACATCGACCTGTTTGAGCATCTGATCAGTTGCTGCTGTTTCCAGCCAGTCACCCACTGTTGAAGGAAACGCCATTGCCGGTAGTTGCTTCCATCGCAAGGTCGATGTGCGCTAGGCTTTAAGGGAACGAGCTAGAAAACTCTCATGCATGTCATGTGGGGGATGCATGATGGCATGAAAAGTTGCATGGTTTCAAGTAACGGTTTAGTTTTTGTCATGCCCCTTGGTGTGTACATTTTATGACACACTGCCAATGGTAATGGGAGGAAGGGAGGGACCTGCTGGGCTGCATAAAAAATGTCCGCCTGGCCGCCTACATGTAGAGAGCGAAAGGCAAACTATAACCATCGATTATATCACTCATACCTGCTGTTGTAAACCACCACGCTCATATCTAAACAATGGACCAATATTCATGTCAATATGAGGACTATTTAATATTTCATGCCCCATTGTAGTGGGCAAGTTGCGTACAACGTGAATGACATAACTATCGGTGCTGTTCAGTTCTCTGTGTATTATGCGTAAAAAAGCATGTGTCATCCTGACTCCCGTTTAACATCTGCAAATATTGCAGGATAGACCATTGCAGAATTTGCTGAAAACTGGTGTGGTCGACGGAGGTACACAGTTTACATCACCAGTACCGGTAGTTGCATTTTCAAATGCTAATCAATTTGTGCAGCACTGCAATACAAGTTGCGTCTCGTTGTGTGGATGGGGTTTTACCTTCGTAAATGAATTGTACTCTGAGTTCGTCATGTTCAAGATGATAACTGTAATCGACGCAAGCACTCCTGAAAAAATGTTAAGATTTCCTGATTTCAACTCCACCTATTGCCATCTTTTGCTCCATCCCTTCTACTTGATGAATGGCTTTTACTGATTGTCCATTTGGTCTCTATATGAGCCACACCCAAATCCTAATCGACATGTCAAGGCATGATGTTGTCTGCTGTGTTGGTTCTCCAACCTACCATGAAGTTACATTCAGAACTGCGAGACCACAGCTAGAGGGAATTGCCACTTGTGTTAAATTTACCTAATGACTGCCTACTCTGCATGATTTATGGGTTTGATTTTTTCTCAGGCGTGGTAAGTTGGCTGTGAAATTACAACAAGGTCATTGTAGAATGTGACGTCATGAGTGTCTAGTTTAATAAAGTATTCATAGGGTTTTTAATGTAGTGAATATATACTTCGAAAATGAAGTTTAAAACCAGTCCTTCGCTTCAGTTTGGATGGCTGCAGAAACGATTTCTGACTATTCAAGTCGAGGTTTTTAAACTACTTCTGTATGGATTTTGTAACATGTACAGATTCATGGTATTTTGAAGATTTTCAACCTATAGGCTGTGATTTGACAGTTTAAAATGTTCCACAAGCTGTGATCTCCTATCTGAATTGAAATGTTATNAAATATTTGGCTACACCAGCTCAGTCATGAAACATCATCATCGTCAACTAGGCGCCGAAGGCATAGGCATATCCTGTTGGTCAGTTGAATTGCTCATATGCAACTTGACGTTGCATGTCGACGGTGCGATGTGTTGAAGTGAAATTCATGATTGGCACAGTTCAACATAGCGACTAGCGTGTGTCCCATCGATGTATCCCACATAACTCAATCCTAAGGCCTAGAAAAATAAATTGTATGTTTTCTGGTCATCGGCGATTTCCAAAAATTGAGGGTCGGACGGTCGGGATTTTTTTTTATTTTCCATTTTTGGTACAGATAATTTTATTGCAGCTACAGGGATTATACTAAAGGTGAGAAGCCAGGAACAGCCTCAAAAGCTGCTCTGGCATCCATGCCTAAAGGCCTAGAGAGCAAAAGAGATTAATTTTGATAGATGTGATGCATTTTTGTGAGTAAAAAATTTTTCCTGGGCAGTCAGAATTTTTGAGGGTCGGTCGGAAAACTACAAATGACTGGAAACACACAATTTTTTTCTAGGCCTAAGGTTACCGGTACTTGTAAAAGAGTCTTGTCCTCGTCCACTCCCGGTGTAATTGATTTTTGAATGTGTTCAGTGTCCTGGCATTCACAGTTGCGGTATCTGAGGCGTTGTGTAAGGATTGACAATCATGTAGCCTAATTGTAATCATCAAGAATGATTCCACATGCACATGCAGACCTGCGCACGCACAGTACATGCAGACGTGATAGATTTACATGTGTGGTTCCAGTATGCAGAATAGATGGGCACTTTTTATCGTAATCTATGTACTGATGCTGTGGACTGGAACAAATCCTTTTGACCAATATTCCTGAACCGAAGTAGCACACTACCATATCTCCAGCCCAGATGGCACCACTTGGGCAGATTGAAAAAAATGTGAACCCATTTTTCCCTCACCATATCTCTCGATGCCACTCACTGTGATTTTCTGTTCAACCAGGAACTCTGTATGTATGAATCTGATTTTCATCTTCTGAATGTCTTATATCATATGAGTTGGTTACATGAGTTAGCTGGCTTTGGTGAAGCCAATGACTTGAGAATTCTATGATATAAGCAGAATGTCACACTTGTGATATTCTGTTTTCCGTGATTTGGCGTGGATTTGTGGAAAAGAACTGGGTTCTTGTCATCTAGATACAGATTCAGTTCAAATTTCACATTTTGTCATGACCTTTCAACAATGGCGGTTGGTTGCTCCTGTCTTGTGCATTAGTCGTACCATATTCAGTGCTATCGCCATATTGATCTAGCTCAACCATCGCTCTGCACAACCTAAACCCTTTATTGATACCTGTTGTCAATGGCAACCTGTTTGACATAGATAATCAGCAGTGTAGTGATGGGCGTTATACCTGGCTGTCGACACAGTACTCTTTCTAAAGTGGCTGGTTGGTTGGCCATGTTGTTTGTGTAGTTGTAAACACATAGAAAATTTCAAGAGTTACTTCAAGCACCATGGTTATTTCACAGAGCCTTTGATTCCCCTGTTTATGTATGTTCTGTTGCAATATTTTGAAGTACATGTGTAACGATCTTCAAATAGAAAACAGTATGGAATAGAATATTCGGAAAGCTCATCATTCCTGTGCATGTAGGCTGACATGTAGTTTCCTGGTTAACTAAGTTTAAAATACCTCGTGAATTGAATGCACTTTGAGGAACACAGCTGCTTCTCTGATTGAACCCAATTCAATGGGTCTCTTCTCTTATGAATGTCCATCCCTTCATGATAGAGATTTGAAGAAAAATGAAAGGGGCTGTTTGTTTTCGTCAATTGAGGAATCTGAGTTGTGATCCTTGAGAAAATGGAGAAAGCTATGAAGCTGCAATTTGCAGCGGTTATTCTGTACAGCACAACAAATAATCCCCGAAATTTGCAAGTGCATAGCTTTTCCATTTTCCCAAGGATCACAACTCAGATTCCTCAAGTGACGAAAACAAACAGCCCCTTACCCTCAAGATAATGCGAAGATATGCTTTTGTATTGATCAAATCTACATATGATTAGAAGGTGTCCTTTCATTATAGTTGTGGTGTTTTTTGGACAACACAGATCCTATAGCCTGGCGGAAGTAACCAGCCTAAATGTTTCTTTGGCTGTACCATACCATTGAAAAACATCTCTGTTGAATGACATATTTATATTTCACCGGAGGCGATATTTCGAACTGAGAGTTATTGAAATATCAATTCTGGCAAACAATGCAACAACCTTTGAAAACCTGTTATGTTTGAGATAGGAGATATTCCACCTGAGGCTGTTTGGCAGAAAGGTCTTGTGATAGGTTGTTATGTGTATTGCTCAGCTTGGGCTTTAATTTTGTACAATTCTGGTAAAGATTTACTCTGTTGCTTCTCATTTTCTCTTTGCTCAAATGCCAGCCATTTGTACGATGATCCTTAAAAACAGGCAAGGAATGTCGACACACCTAGCAACATTGGGTGGAGTGAAATACGTGTGAGATTTGGCCATCCAGTCAAGTATTTCAGTTTGACTTCATGACATTTCTTATGAAAGTTTCATGATATCCAGCTGTCCCCTAATGATTTTTACACCACTACATACAATACATGTAGGCCTACTCGGCGTGAAGTTTGTTGCAACTTGCAAAGGCTACAAGATCATTTGATGGCATTTGCACTTCCTAGTGCTGTGACACTGTGGTCTGCAAATGAGCAAGGTGCCCAATTGCCGTTTGTTGAGTGGTCCGTAAAATGAGCATGGTGCCTGCGACATAACGTCAGGATCCCCAGCAACTGAGATTGTTGTCCACCAACAACTGAGATTATTTCTCTACTTGCAGGCAATTTTCTGCAGAAGACGAAGTTGAAAACCTGTCGTTCCTGTTCTAACGGTTAGTATCAACCTTTCTTTTTCTTCTGAAAATGGAATGTATACATACCCTTGGTATATTCCAAACTTAATCATGTTCAATGTTCCCGAAGTCAGGCAAACCGAGAGATTACGTTCGTATCTGAGAAGACTACTTGACCTGTGGTTTGCAGGAGCAGTCTTGCCTGACGATTGATTTTGCCAGGGGTGGAAATTTGAATCTCGGTGTATGAGTTTACAAAATTGGTGAACTTTTGCTATCAAACCCTCCCCCATTTGAAACCTAATCTTTGGTTGAAATGAATGACTTCTGACGGAGTGGTGCTGGTACTTGCCCAAGGGCAGTCTTCCTGACTAGTATTCCCACCTGATGAGCGTACCATGGATAGATTCAAATGACGTTTTATTACAGTTAATGGACACTGAATATGATCTGCCAACATGAATCTCCAGCAACTCTATCCGTGCAAATTCGCGAACGAGCGATAGACAGCAATCTCCTTTGTCTGTTTTGGCTTGGTATTCAGGCTTGGCTTAATATGACGCTTCCACATCTAATTTTGAAATTATCAAGAGATTTTTTTTCATTTCTCATAACCTGTGCAGTTTCCGCATGGTGCT
Source organism: Notospermus geniculatus (assembly GCA_002633025.1). Lineage (NCBI taxonomy): Eukaryota > Metazoa > Nemertea > Pilidiophora > Heteronemertea > Lineidae > Notospermus > Notospermus geniculatus. The sequence continues at coordinate 284,417 of NMRB01000055.1, forward strand.
TCAGATCACCTCACCGGTTGTCCGTTGCACAATCGTGTTGGTGACCACGCCCATTGTGTCTTTATGAGAACTGATCATTTTGTGAGGATGATTGCCTGATGAAGATTTTCTGCCTTCTCTTTGGAAGGAATTTGTCTCATGCATCAGTCATCCTCTGGTCTCATAAGTTTTTAGAGTTGGGAGTGGTTCTTGAAGGAAACCTTGCCAGGAACATTTAACCCACTCTTGTTGATGTGTATGTTCGGTGTAGAAAATCTTCAGCAGAAAATGACAAAAGATGCACTGTGGACGAAAAGAGGTTACTTTGCTGCTGTGTGCTACTTTCGTGAAACGGACCATTGCCCATTGCAGAGAATTCATTACTCAGATTCTATCATCTGTTAATACCCATTTGTTTAACCTCATGCACTCCATCAAAAACACATAGTATACAGGATTTTGATATCACCAAGTTTCCCACACGCATAACAATAAATGCAAAAAAAACTCTGCGTGTAATATTGGTTACGGTTTACATTTCACCACATGATGGTCATGCTCTAACCCATTGTAAACATCTCACCATATGTTCCAAGCAGTCATGAACCCTGGCACAGGACTACCAGTCTTTTAGATCACTAATATGATATGATAAACAAGGGTTAGAAACTTATGTGGCTTGCCTTCATTCTGTCTCTTACACTAACTAGGTTAGCGTCCGAGCTGGAAGCCTTTCACTAATTCTCAGAAGTGTGGCCAATGCTTGTTGTTCAAGCGGACAACCTGTCCTTTTGCCGCGTCACAAAGGTTTTTCTGGGTAAAAAAACCATAGATCACATATCACAGATGGTGTGGTCATATATGATGATATTTGTTCAGATAAACATCTGTGTCTGTCTTGGTGATGTGCATGTATATCAAACTCATAGTACTCATGAAAGTTTGCAGCAAAATGCTTTGAAGTTAAAATTCAGCAGAATGGCAGATTGCAGCATCTGGACATTCAAAACCTCGCCTGGTAAGACTCTTTTATGCGAGGACAGGAATTCATGGAGTTTCAGGGGTCTGTAGGAAGTGACGTGCTTTGTGTTAATTATGTGACATCTCCGATACTCACTGTGAATAAATTATTCCAATTCAATTTGCTTTTGTTTGATTTCTTGAATCAACACTAGGTGTCTCTGATTGTGGCACCAAGCATGGTTGATTTAAAATATTCATGATGAGTGACTAACGACTGGTACCTCTTTTGATGCTGGAAATTGTTGCTTGTTGATATGGTAGATTAGAAGTCCTTTCCTGTTTAGTATGCTGTTTGCTCAATGATTTTTACTTGGCTTTTGAGAGTTTTGGAGTGTAATCATTTATAAACCAAACTGGCTCTCTACGGGCAACTTGGTTGTAGAATATGGGTAATTGTTTGTGCTATTGCCCTTAGTGTATGTCTCAAGCCTAGCGCACATTGACCTTGCGACTGGAAGCAACTGAACGCAACAGATCGGTTAGGACTGGTTATTGCGGCAACAAGTGGCACAATCCAGTCTTCAATCTGGAGCACGCACATCGAACAGGCAACTGAACTGAATGCTACACGGAAATTGTCGATGTCTTCCGACCGGACCACTCGGGATTCGATCAGAAACAAACAAAGGAAATTCATTGCCAGAGACCGCACATCGACAGCGACTGAAGAGAGAACTAGAAGTAACGGTCGGCAACGAGTAGAACATGAGCAACTGGATGGAACTAGCGGCAACGGTCGGCAATAGCGTTGCCGGGACACGCACATCGACCTGTTTGAGCATCTGATCAGTTGCTGCTGTTTCCAGCCAGTCACCCACTGTTGAAGGAAACGCCATTGCCGGTAGTTGCTTCCATCGCAAGGTCGATGTGCGCTAGGCTTTAAGGGAACGAGCTAGAAAACTCTCATGCATGTCATGTGGGGGATGCATGATGGCATGAAAAGTTGCATGGTTTCAAGTAACGGTTTAGTTTTTGTCATGCCCCTTGGTGTGTACATTTTATGACACACTGCCAATGGTAATGGGAGGAAGGGAGGGACCTGCTGGGCTGCATAAAAAATGGCCGCCTGGCCGCCTACATGTAGAGAGCGAAAGGCAAACTATAACCATCGATTATATCACTCATACCTGCTGTTGTAAACCACCACGCTCATATCTAAACAATGGACCAATATTCATGTCAATATGAGGACTATTTAATATTTCATGCCCCATTGTAGTGGGCAAGTTGCGTACAACGTGAATGACATAACTATCGGTGCTGTTCAGTTCTCTGTGTATTATGCGTAAAAAAGCATGTGTCATCCTGACTCCCGTTTAACATCTGCAAATATTGCAGGATAGACCATTGCAGAATTTGCTGAAAACTGGTGTGGTCGACGGAGGTACACAGTTTACATCACCAGTACCGGTAGTTGCATTTTCAAATGCTAATCAATTTGTGCAGCACTGCAATACAAGTTGCGTCTCGTTGTGTGGATGGGGTTTTACCTTCGTAAATGAATTGTACTCTGAGTTCGTCATGTTCAAGATGATAACTGTAATCGACGCAAGCACTCCTGAAAAAATGTTAAGATTTCCTGATTTCAACTCCACCTATTGCCATCTTTTGCTCCATCCCTTCTACTTGATGAATGGCTTTTACTGATTGTCCATGGTCTCTATATGAGCCACACCCAAATCCTAATCGACATGTCAAGGCATGATGTTGTCTGCTGTGTTGGTTCTCCAACCTACCATGAAGTTACATTCAGAACTGCGAGACCACAGCTAGAGGGAATTGCCACTTGTGTTAAATTTACCTAATGACTGCCTACTCTGCATGATTTATGGGTTTGATTTTTTCTCAGGCGTGGTAAGTTGGCTGTGAAATTACAACAAGGTCATTGTAGAATGTGACGTCATGAGTGTCTAGTTTAATAAAGTATTCATAGGGTTTTTAATGTAGTGAATATATACTTCGAAAATGAAGTTTAAAACCAGTCCTTCGCTTCAGTTTGGATGGCTGCAGAAACGATTTCTGACTATTCAAGTCGAGGTTTTTAAACTACTTCTGTATGGATTTTGTAACATGTACAGATTCATGGTATTTTGAAGATTTTCAACCTATAGGCTGTGATTTGACAGTTTAAAATGTTCCACAAGCTGTGATCTCCTATCTGAATTGAAATGTTATATAATTAAATTCAGAGGAGAGAAAAGATCGTGATAGTTATTTCACAAACAACTCACAGTGTGTGAAAAGGTGTTGTTGGAAATACATTTTGAGATGTGAAAGTCGTTGCTGATACTGATAAAACGTGACATCTGTGATGGCCAAGATGGTGGGACAGCATTTGAGATGGCCATTGAACATCATGAATTGAAGGATCGTATTCATTAATTGTATTGGTGTTATATCGATTCCCCACATAATGAATGCATTATTGTTCTCTTTTAATGAGCGGTTACCTGTGAAATCTTTGTACCGCCATCAATTTATTGACATCTTTAGGCGAAAAACCTGTTTCATCAATAGTTGGGTCTATAGACTTATTGATGTTCATCTTTTAACGAGAACTACGGTCATCCATCTTCTCTTGCCTCAGTTTTCAAGTGAGATTTTGAAGCAGTTCAGTCGAACCGCCAAGGTCCGAATGGTGCACTCCATGCCCGTGGGTAGTCGTCGTAATTCTACTCAGACATGAGACATGCATGATCATTCCAGGCTTCATTTGGTTGTCTTTCCTCAGCTCTCAACATGATCACAATGAATGAAAATACACTGCAGGCTGGGGTTTTCCTGCTTCTTGTTGGCCTGCACTCTTCATGCGCCAAAGCACATTTATAATATCTGGCGATGTGTACTTACTACCTTGTGGTCAATTCACTTACCATTGGTGGCGATTGCCTTGGTCTGCCTGACTCCATTATATTTCTGCTTTCATTTCCGTGCTATTTTAGTGCCAGGAAATGACTGATTGCAATTGTACTAAAAAATCCATTACTTTAGGTTGTACATAGGAAGGTTTTCATGTTGTTCTCTTTCGTGATCCCCGATAGAAAGTCAAAGTATGAACTTAGGATATTCTATTTTGCCGAGCAATGCTTCAAGACTGCTACTACATAGTCTGGTGACCATGGTTACTTGCATGAGAACATATCCATAGCCTGACAGCTCTTTCTGTTGTTAGGGAGTCATATAGGCCTGTCAGCAATCCCCTCTTCTTCAATATTTGAAAGGCTATTGGTGAAAATTTGTGAGCATGTGCTTCTTCTCTTATGAACCCCAAATGCTATCGGCTACTATGCCAAAAGTCATGATCAATTCTGGTACACACAGTTAAAAAAACCTTATCATTTCCGTATCGCGAAGTCTTCAGCATGTCGGAACAATGACTGTCTTCAGATACCCGTAGAACAGTCTAGTTGGTTGCTACATCAGAGTCCTCATTGTATCATTGCTTGGTGCGTGGTCGCCATAGCGATAGAGGGGATGCGCCAACCATGTAAACCTGTTGAGGCACAATAGAATCATAGGAGGTGACACGAGGTAACCATACTTTGTCTGTCAAGGATACCCGTACCCTAAAAATATTTCACCCGTGTCTCAATATTTCTCTAGAATTTGGAGTTGATGTGATGATCAGTCAAGTATTACATAAAAAAACAATATATCATCCTTCTCATTTGGTGTTTGATACCTGGTCATCCTTTCTCAACATTAATCTACCCTGTTGTCAACACTTCTGTGGGCCCCAATACAAAAATCTGATCCACTGATCTGTTGTTAGATGATCCGAGACGGTGTCTCGAATGACAGTGTGTCATTTGATAGTCAGGCTGTCGATACTACCTGATTCTGTTTGCACCGACTCTGGTGGAGTTGTTTCACTTCATAATGCTGAATGGCTTGAAAAGATTGCCAAGGTCAGGCAGAGCGAGCAGGTAGCACACATGGTAGCACACATTCGGAAATGTGTGCTATGTGTGTGAAACCTGTGTGTTACCTTATCTCTGCGGCTACCTCATCTCTGTGTGCAGGGCTTAATTTAAGCGGATTCGCATCGCAGTTTGCGAGTGAAAAACGGCACTTTGCGATTGTAGCAAATCAAAGCGGCGCCTTCCAATCCATGCTACTTACCGTGTGGAAATAGTACTTTGACCTAATTGTCGCGCCATCTCTAGGTGCAGAACGAACTAAACAGACATTCTTATATCATAATACATGTGTTGTGTGCATTGCAAGATCCATCGATGTCGACTAATCATTGCGCCATCTCTAGTCTGTAGATCGAACTAAAGGTAGCTGGTTTGCTAATCCCCATCGTAGTTGCTGTCTGCATACATGAAGTCAGCTATTTTAAACACACTACAGACAGGGCTCGGTGATACTCAAAGACACTGCTAAAATCAAATTATAGAATTGCTAATCAAATCATGTGTTTAACAAATTTTGATTCGCAAAGTTGCTAATCAATCAACAATTCTTAGACCAAGCCTTGGTGTGCTACCTCATTTATGTCTGCAACATGGCTCTTGACAATTTCCAATCTCGCTGACATGAATTTGTATGTGTGCTGCCAGCTTTACGTGCACACATTAGTGAGGTGATCTCGCTGACATGAATTTGTATGTGTGCTGCCAGCTTTATGTGCACACGTTAGTGAGGTGATCTCACGGACATGAATTTGTATGTGTGCTGCCTGCCAAGTTTCACTCTGATGTCAGTCCATCATTTTCATCTCGGGTGTGGGCGAAGTCGTTCTCATTTCGAGATGGATTTGTATATATCAAACTGAGGATAATGGTCGTCAGATTTTATTGCCTTCTGTTGCCACACCCAATGCCTGTTGGGGCTCGGCATTGCATTCTGTTCATGGTTATGAAATCTTTGACTGATATGATGCTGATAAACATACCGGTAATAAATGAGTGAAATTGAAAAATGTATCTGAAGATCAGGGATTATGTGATGGGGGGGGGGGGGNTCATTTGGTGTTTGATACCTGGTCATCCTTTCTCAACATTAATCTACCCTGTTGTCAACACTTCTGTGGGCCCCAATACAAAAATCTGATCCACTGATCTGTTGTTAGATGATCCGAGACGGTGTCTCGAATGACAGTGTGTCATTTGATAGTCAGGCTGTCGATACTACCTGATTCTGTTTGCACTGACTCTGGTGGAGTTGTTTCACTTCATAATGCTGAATGGCTTGAAAAGATTGCCAAGGTCAGGCAGAGCGAGCAGGTAGCACACATGGTAGCACACATTTGGAAATGTGTGCTATGTGTGTGAAACCGGTGTGTTACCTTATCTGCGGCTAACTCATCTCTGTGTGCAGGGCTTACATGTAGTTTAAGCGGATACGCATCGCAATTTGCGAATGAAAAACAGCACTTTGCGATTGGTAGCGAATCAAAGCGGCGCCTTCCAATCCATGTTGCTTATCCGTGGTGGAAATAGAACTTTGGCCTAATTGTCGCGCCATCATAGGTGCAGAACGAACTAACAGACATCCTTATATCATAATACATGTGTTGTGTGCATTGCAGGATCCAACGATGTCGACTAATCGTCGCGCCATCTCTAGTCTGTAGATCGAACTAAAGGTAGCTGGTTTGCTTATACCCATCATAGTCGCTGTCTGCATACATGAGTCAACTATTTTAAACACACTACGGATAGGGCTTGGTGATACTCGAAGACACCGCTAATCAAATTATACAATTGCTAATCAAATCATGTGTTTAACAAATTTTGATTTGAAAAAATGCTAATCAATCAAAAATTCTTAGATCAAGCCATGGTGTGCTACCTCATTTATGTCTGCGACATGGCTCTTGACAATTTCCAATCTCGCTGACATGAATTTGTATGTGTGCTGCCTGAGCTTTACGTGCACACGTTAGTGAGGTGATCTCGCTGACATGAATTTGTATGTGTGCTGCTAAGTTTCACTCTGATGTCAGTCCATCATTTTCATCTCGGGTGTGGGCGAAGTCGTTCTCATTTTGAGATGGATTTGTATATATCAAACTGAGGATAATGGTCGTCAGATTTTATTGCCTTCTGTTGCCACACCCAATGCCTGTTAGTGTTGGGGCTCAGCATTGCATTCTGTTCATGGTTATGAAATCTTTGACTGATATGATATGCTGAACATACCGGTAATAAATGAGTGAAATTGAAAAATGTATCTGAAGATCAGGGATAATGTGATGGGGGGGGGGGGGGNAGATGTTGTGCTCTTCTTTAAAAAATGTGGTCAATTCCGATAATTCTTCCACATTCCCACATTCCAAAATTTTGCAGTTTATTTCAAAAATAAAGGGCTAGTGGGCTGTGTGAGCGATATCCACGCTTTGCTGTTTCTGTTCAATCTTTGGAATAACCAATGTCCTATCAGAATCCTCTAGGCCTAGACAATACTTTTGAAGTAAAATGTAAAATCTCGATGTCTGAAAAATAGACTTTGCTGTGTAATATTATTGTTGAGCTGAAAAATGTAAACAATGGAAACTTTTTGTAGCCTCAAAGCATAAAGCCTTTCACTAGTTGACATACGTCAGTTATTCCGATCATGTATTGGATGAGTAAGTATTCCATTATTAATATCCCTATCTGAAATAGAAAATTCTAAATGGTAAAGAAAGTGCTGGGCCTGAGTTCATGGGCTTTGCATGTTTGTTCTATAAAGGATGGTATTTGTACAGAAATGAAATTCGATTCTACTTTCAGATTTTCCATCTGATTATTGGTGATAGCTTTGCCTGCAGTATTCAGTTGTTTGGTATTGTTTAAATTTTTTTCAGGCCCTGTTTTGAAAAACCCTTTTTCGATCAATCTGTGAATCTTTTATAAGGAAGGATTCAATATTATTCAGTTCAGTTTGTCAAGCCTCGGGCTAGAATCAGGATTTTGCGTGAAAAATACACAAGTTTTGGAGACACAAAGTGATGTCTGTTGCTGTTGAAATTTTTTTCAGACATCGGCCAGATTGATGTTGCTACGATTTTAGTTTTAACTGGAGACAGATCCCCAGATTTGTTCTTATTTCTCTTTTAAAACCATGGTCATGATCAATATGAAGTATTTGGTGCTTTTTGCAGCTATTTCACTCCAACACCAAACACCCTTCCTCATACTTTGACAAATGGTCATGACAACTAGCAATTTTAGAGTAATAAATATTGTATTAGGTTTAGTATCAATTGAATCTCTTGTAGAGCAAGGTCCATTCGTGCCACCGCATCAGGTACTTGCATTATATCCTTTTGATATTGTACATGTAGCTGGATTACTCAGGTGTAACGATTTGATTCAACGCTTGTTGGTGTTGGTGTTTGGGCAGTTACCATTGAATAGTGGAAGTGTTGATGGTGGAAGTGTACTCCAGATGACATGTAGTTGGCTGACTGGTGCAGCAGAAACACTGAATTGCCACTTTGATGAAATCAAGGTTTGAGTCCTCGAAATCACACATGGTGGCAGGGGTCAAGCTTCTGTTTCATAGTTGTTCTGTATGAAGAAGCATATGAAGTTGGGAAACTGCACTAAGTCTTTTGGTTTCTCATTTTCTTCTAACTTCAGCTTGTGACAAGGTCTGTGGTCACTTATGGCAGGATTTGCAGTTGCAATACCCAGTTAATTTTGCAGGTAGTAAGTGTACCAAGGGAAAGCCTGTGTTAGCCATTGGAATGGAAGGATATTGGTTTTCCATCGTGCTGTTAAATATTGCAAAATCATGCAACCGTGCGGAAATCAATTGCCTTGCCCTGGCATGCATTGTTATCAGGTACTACAGCTCTTCACCGCTTCACCACCGCTCTGTTCAACCCATCCTCAGGCACATGGTTGCCGTGGTGACATGACAACTATGGAGGCAATCTCTCAATGTGGCGCTCGTTGATTGGTTCGGTAGTTTATAATTCATGCCATACTTAAATTGTTCATGGATTTTGAGGTGGTTTTACTCCACTGTGGGTTAAAAATCTGTTGGATGAGGTGTCTCAACAGAATATGAAATGGAGTCGAGACTAACTATTAAAAGAACTTTAGAGTGGCTGAAGTTTGACTGGTTTCACATCGTCATCGTGAATGTCTAAGCTCTTGCAGAAGAGCTACACTTTTGTGGCGAAAGTTTTCCATATTCATGGCGAGTCGTTGCCAATGTCATTTTCTTAAATTAAAGTCCCTTTATTTGATTGCTATTAACTTCCCTCGTTTGAGCTAAACTGCTTGCATAGAATTTTCTTGTAAATGTACCTGGCATGAAATCGAGTTTTACATGGTCCCCATAACTGATCTCTCTTTGCATAGCCAGTGCAGGAGAGTTTCTCGTTTCATTCAATTCCATGTAAGAATTAGCATTAGTAATCTAGTGCTATGGTAACTCTGGGACGATCAATTCCTATCCTATTTCCTTTGATAATTAGTCCAATACTACCTGTATGTCCACATTTGCTACATCAGGCAATGTGTTAATGTCTACAGATCATTATATTGATGAGTAGTCCAACGTCATTATTTTCTCCTCCCTGTCGCCCGGCTGTCAAATGATTCCATAATTTAGTATCGATATCTTCGGATTGAGTATGGGATAGTTTCACTGTCAACGTTGGGTCGTACTGCAGCGATTGATTTGTCATAGAATGTCAATATGTCGCTGTCACGGTTTCCATCGTGAATTAATGAAAAGTTACGCCACTTAGAAACGTCTGTTGACTTAAAAAAAGTTTGGTTAAGCTGGCTCCAATTTTGGTTACCAGTACTATTCATTATGATGGATCTATAGGCTAGCTTGCTTTTTCACAATGACATGTACTACGTCTTATGGAGAGCACAGGCAGGGATAGGACATCGTGTCAAATGTTTGGCCTTGTCTGGTGTGCATTGCATTCTTGTACCATGTCATCACTCAATCAGGGCAACCGTCAGCTGTTAGAAGTCATCTTCATGAACGTCCATCTGCAGAGATGATATCCGGAGTGAAGATCAATGCACACAAATGATCATAAGGAACCCACATCATGTAGTTATCACAAACCTCAGACAATCATATCATGCAGACTCATTATTTGTAAACCATTAGCAACTGCTCTCCTATTCTTTGCTGTCAATGACTCAATTCATTAGCGGCAGAGATTGTAGTGCCTTCATCTACATTGTGGGTGCAGCGATATCGCATCTAAAATCTTAGTGAGGGATGCCGACGAATTTAAAGATGCCCTTATTGACCCCCAGGTGTTGAGGCAGAGAAATTATCAATCAGGTTAGGGGGTGATCATTTTTCTGCTGGTGACAGACAACTTGGAGTGTTTGTTCCCTGTTGGTGGCATGATCTTGCTTCACTTGTGACCCCTTGATTCGAGGTGTATGGTGGCATTTTTTGGTCGCATCATCTGTGCTGTCTGAGCTGCTGGTATCTCTCATATTTTCCATTAGCAAGGTAATAATTACATCAATTATAAGCACACTGACACCAATACAGTCAAAAATTGAATTATTGTGCATTGATCACCTGCTTTACTTTAGGACTCCTCTCTGCCGGTACGATAATGGCAGAATTACACAGCAGTAGCCCACAGCTTGATTTGACAATAATTACAGCAGGGCACTGGACAAAGTCTTGAATCACTGACATGGTAGTGGTAATCTGTTGCATCTCCCAAGCCATGGGGTGACTTCTCATGTCCTGCCCTGATCATCATTTAGCTTCATGGCCCCCTTTGGTCATTGCTTCCATCATAAACCTTGAAAAAACGTCGCATGTTAGTATGGTTGCTGATGTCTTCCAGCAATGGACCTGGATGATGTAGGAGAGTTTGATTATAATCAGTAAATTGAAACTGTTAAGACATTGTTCTTGCCAAGCACGTCGTGCCAGCGTCCAGTGTTCGAATGCTTATGTAAAATCTCTCAGCCTCACCTGACCAAGATGGAGAAGTTGGTCTGTGAATCCTCATCAGAAGAAAATGTTTTACTTGTTCATTAGCACGTCATCATTAGTGCCCTGTTGGTGTTGTAAATCTGATGGGTCACCATTGTTCATGGTCATTCACAGATCTTTTCATTCTCAGTGGCTAATTCAATAGGATGATATCAAATTCTTTAGAAATGAACTTGGGAATAGTCCTCGCATTGTCTTGCCTTTATAAAAGCATCATTGTTTCTGGCTGCAGGTAATCCAATCTTGACCATAGTGTGACCTGGTTGTGTAACGGACACTCATTTGTTACAGAGGAGGAATGGTCACTGTGGAGTTCTCTTTCATTTCGGGCCGAATCCTTGAATCAGTGGTATCTTCTGCTGCTGTCCTCATGTCAAGTTTTGTGGATGGTCAATAACCATTGTTACAGGCAAAGACATTGATTGGAGTGAAAAGTTTGTGGGGGAATATGGAGAATCAATGAATTACATGTCATGAGTTCGACCTTGGGTCGGTCAGCCTACCAGGGTGTACATATAAGTCAAAGTGTGATACTTATCTTTTGTGTTGAACAAAGGATAAATTGTCACACTTAGACTTAAATAGTTGTATGAATATGGGCCCTGGTCAACATCTCCACCAGCAAGACCCNTCATTTCGGCATTGCTTCCGCATCAAGTCCTATTGGTCGTTTTACCCTTTCCCGAACGTGCAGAAATGCCGCGAACTGTTCAGGAATGATAAAGACAGTGAACGGAACCTTTCAAGAATATGCGGAGAGGTTGCCGAATGAATGCGGATTCACTAAATTTGCATTCCGCGTCTTGTCCGCGCCCTAGTGGACGCTAGGTTTTAGTGGGATGTCTCATGCTGTTCTTTGTACTGTGGGTGTAAGAATCTGTGAAAACTGAAAATTAAGATTGTTTTATTCACAAATACTAATCTTTCTTTGTTCCTCTTAGCTCGTAGGCCAAACAAATAAATATATATTATTTCTGTGCTACCCCTGAATAGAACCTGATCATAATGCTTGGCTAATTCCTGTTGGATTGTGATGGTAACCATGACAACAGCGCTGGAGTAGTGAGGAGCCATTTTCCACAGTTGTGCTTACATCATACATGATTCATGAGCCGCTCGTTCTCATTCGTCCACTGCCAATCTGCATAATGAAACAATATTGAATGGGCCTATTAACACAATTGTGACAAGTCACATGGGATTATTTTAATTCGCGTACCTTTCCTAGTGCAGTCTACCTGCCGTGTGTTCATTGGCTGTCTGTCTATGTTCTCCAGGTATAAAGCTCTACAACAGTCGCTGTTCTGAAGATTGATTCCCACCGCCATACACACGCCCAGCTCCCGTCGCCTTCATTTCATCCAGTATTACATTGAGACTTATCGCACACAATGGCGGATGAGCAGAGTTTTAATAGCTCCAACGGAAACCAGGATGATAACTCACAAGGTAGGTCACGTCTTTTTTTATCATTTGGCTATGGGGGATTATTCATGGTGTCAAGGACGCGCCTGATGAATTCAATGGCCTTGGTGGTGTGACCAGGTTTATGGCAGTAGTTAGTTATCTCACACCTGTCACATTGATGAATATGTGATGGCTCTAGGGACACCTTTATCAAGATATCTTGTACTTTTTTTCAGTCTTTATGTTCTTTATAAATTTTTAGTGTGTTGGGTGTTACAGACTCAACAGACATAATTCAGATTTCATCTTGCGATCAGCATTGGGTTGGTCAGTTCTGTATGTGAATGTACTAGACCCTGTAGGACGAACTGCTATCATCCATAGATCATTAACTGCCATATAAATGGGGTATGAATTTTGAAGAACCATCTGTGTTGTCTGTTTTGTTGGCTCATGTAATATATTCCATCCCCCATTGGAAAGTCTGCTACATTCCATCCATCATTATCCTGCTGTCTATGTATGACTAAGGCTCAGCTGTAGAATTTCATATCTGTATACATTTCTGTGTGGTTGACTTATATTGCTATTGCTTGTCTCTTGCCTCAAGGTTGCCAATGAAAAGGAAAGTGGTTCTCTGAAATTCTGAGAAATCGTTTATATTATGGAATGCTTTGCCTGTGCATGGACAGTGCTCAGAGAATAGAACCTTTCGGGATGGAAGAATGAATGAGAAGAATGTGATTTGAAAATTGTGGTCACTAATATTCAGTCATATTTAGCATGTGAAGTTAGATGGCCAGCTTGACTCGTCCCAAAATGATGTCTTGACCACTTCAGTGCCAAATCCTGAAGAGTGACGCACATTGCTTTTTCTGTCATGCAACTCCTGTCATGTGGCTGATTTCAGATGAAATGATATATAGCTGTACTTCACCTATCCCAAACCCACCAAAACCCCAGGTTTCAGGTTTCTTGCTCATACACCTATTTTTTGCCGTGTCTAATAGACCCGTGTTTGAAAACCCCTGTGTTTATTAGACCTGCCGAGCTCACCGGGGCTAATTCAGACACGTGTGTCACCCGAGCTTTTAGATTGGTGTAAGCGCAATAAACTCGGCAATTACTAGTTATCAAACCCGGCGACAGATGGCGCGGTAAGTGTGTTGCGTATTGCGCATGCACTAGGCCTATAAACAAAAAACCTCGCGAAATTGAGCCACAAGCACGACCTCTCTCGCCGTGTTTAGTAACTAATGAAATGTACTGAAAATAGGTGTATAAGCACGTTGCGGTTTTTTTCAAGCACGGGAAAGACCCGGGTCTCAAAAAACCCACCGATTTGGGATAGGTGGAACTAAGGCTATTGCTAATTGCGTAGTGGCAGTTTTGTGATCACCATTTTAGCGATACTCGGCATTCAAGGAACCCCATGCAATAAACCATTGGCACTGAAATGGTCAATATTACGAGCTGCAGTTTTCCCCACTTCTGGTTTCCTCCTGCATATTTTGTGAAGTACCCAAAGGATGTAGTGCTCAGCTCTCTACTCAAATTTTTTTGGGCAAAAGCATCTGTTTTTCACCTGAAATTAATCTATTCCAACTTCTATTCGCAATGCTTCAATCGACAAAACGGTGCAGTTTGACTAATTTCTTCAGTTAGGAATAAAAACGACTTAACAGATCCCTTCTTTCCACACTCCCTCGTTCATCATGCATCCTGGCTGCCTTGACGTTTCAGCAGTCGAGCTGTTACCATAGCAAAGAGTCAGCAGCATGCTCCCCATTATATCCCTTGTGGCTCATTCTCCACATACGACCAAAGAAACCTCCCTTTGCTTGCTACCCTTCTACTAACTCGACGGCTCACATCGTTGATATTAGCGGAGGTGGTATACAGATACATCTCTGTGTAAAGATGGTTTCTATGGCAACCAGATGCAAAGAAACATGGCTGTTTGCTGGGAAATGTTTCTTTGAAAGATTCCAACTGCTGTTCATTGAGAACATATGGAAGTCTTGATTTCAAAGGAATGGGAAAAATCAACCACTTTCTTAGTAGCTTCTTGCCGTTATGCGGTTGCATGTGAAGTAAACTTTTTCAAGGTTGTTTTATTCCGGTGTCTTCCATCGCATGTATCATTGTTTGTTGCGTGTTGTGAGGTTTCATCTGAGAGAAGTGCTTTCATTTGGTATTTTGACCTACCATGTATGAAATACCTGAAAGTTCAAAGAGGAACTCTGTGTAATTCATCCCCAATACCATCAGAAGACAGGCATTGCTTCATTTGAGTCTCATATCTGTAAGGGCAAGTCGAAGAAACAACACATCATTACAGAAGGCCCAAGGTATTCTACAGAGTGGCCCAGAAAAAGTGTTCCTCAAACAATAGCATTTCTATTGTTTACCTATTATTTGAGGGACATATTTTCTAGGCCATCCTGTAGAATACATTACAGTCTATGAAGATGATCCTTAGCATCGCTTGCTCTTACCTGATTACCACAACTTTATCATCTTGGATGCGCCATTGTGGCTTTCATATCTTGTGCTGGAAGACACAAGTCATAACAATAAATTCTGTCTGGTCGCGATTGCTTCTAACTTGCATCAGTATCTTGGTATCATTGAGAATGCAGGTGGCTGTCTATGTTCATCATGTCCATCAGTTACAATAATGATGGGATGCTTTGTCATGTTGCTTCAGCATGCAGGATTCATATCTGGCCCTTGAGTCCCACTGACGATCACTGTGGAAAACTTTCTGTGGAAGCTACCTACCTCAGTTGTTGATTCTGTCCCCTTCCTCCCTGTCAAGTCTCGCTTGGCCAGACACTACGGGCTCATCCGTCGGTAAGTCACACGCCGTGTCTCTTACCGCCTGGTGGCAGCACGGGTCCTTGCGTTTTTCCTGGAAGTAAGTTTCGTGGAATTTCCACGGCAATTATGAGTGAGAAAGCGTGGTGATTGGCTGGAGCCCAGTGGAGTGCCATCTAGTGGTGTTAACGGCTTTTGAGCCCCAAAAGTGTCAGTGTGTGGAAGACCGGGACGTCGGATACACACTGCGGCCGAGTGTACCCTGTCAACAAATCCCACTCAAAATGATGTCGTACTCCTCTCTAGTACAATGTAGGTACCTCTTGATTTCTTACGTCACGCTCTGATCCAGGGTGGGTATGTTCATGACATAATCATTGAGCCCCTATATTATATAGCATTGATTTATTAGGGTAATGGCAGGAACGACAGCACCACAGAGAGTTGTTAATTAGTGATGTCTGCTCATTAATTGTGAAGGTGCCAGGAGTTGTCTTTCACT
This sequence comes from Notospermus geniculatus, assembly GCA_002633025.1. Lineage (NCBI taxonomy): Eukaryota > Metazoa > Nemertea > Pilidiophora > Heteronemertea > Lineidae > Notospermus > Notospermus geniculatus. The sequence continues at coordinate 300,081 of NMRB01000055.1, forward strand.
CCCTCAGTCTTCCCGATTAACGATGAAGATTTGTTGCCCTTTGACATGCGGCACAAAAATGCAGTCTGTTACTAGTGCACCAACATGGTAAAAATGATCTAGCTGCTGGTATGATGGATCATAATTCTGAAATATGGTCTTCGTGCTGGTATGTGCAGGCCATTATTCAAAGGAAAAATCTTGGGAATATTCTGTTAATCTGTCTGTTGCCCATGGCAGAGAAAGATGAGGTTTAGTGATGGCATGATTGTTGCAGGATGGAAGAGTACTTTAAGAAGGAGCAGCAAAGCTTTGAAGAGAACACACCTTTCACCGAAATGGTCAGTGCTTCACATTGTTACTGCTGCATCTTCTAAAACCTTTCTGGGGTATGCAAGGAACACTTGTTCAGCACATCATTTGATTCCTTCACATCAGAACTTGAGAGTAGGCCTACCAAGTGGAAACTTAGCCGAGCATGCGAACTAAATGTAGCATGGTGACTAGTTCTGCAAGGATTACCATCTTCAACAAGCAAAAAGCTAGCACTCTTCTTATGGCGCAATTATTATACCTCTCACACCTGACAGTCCTGATATTATGGTCCATTTATGCCAGTCGTTTGCTTTTATCGCCATTCCTAGATTCTGTCACCTATCAGTGTGGTAGTAGCTACTGGTCAATAGAATTGTGCTCCTTCCACAGTTTTCTGTGATTCCAATTGGCTCATTTGCCTAAGTGTATTAGACATTATCTACGTAAAACTGGCCACACCGTGCCTGCGTATCTTTGGAACATCTTGGATTGATGGCTGGTTGATTGATCATGAAACCCCTTTGGTGTTGAGAAGCAAGCGATCAATCTGTCCTGTCTTCCAAGATGGATGAGTTAATGACCTTGAATGATGGGGTTCGTTGGTGAAGGTTGAGTCTGCGTTCTGAGTCAGGGTGCTGGCGTACGGTCTCCCGAGACCCTTGCCTAACACTACATGGTTTATTGGCACGGCTTTCCATACTGCTTGGTGTGTGTAGGAGTGATGTCAGTGTCTCATGTATCAAGTCGCGCTGCTTGAAACAACAGGAGGCTAATGTCGAGGGAAGGCATTGTGAAGTGCCGTGACGTACGAAATATTGTAGCTCAAATGTTATATCATGAGGAAAGCAATGTTGTTGGTAAAGTACAAGAGTACTGAAGGATGCCTTGGTCATTTGGTATGCAGCAACATTGTGCACAATGATAGCTGTCTTGAAGTTGAAAAAAATAACATAAAGTAACCTCAGGCTATGATCAGAGTGTCGTCTGTCTATTACCACATTGGGCATCAGCATCTTGGAAGACCCCAACCTCCTCAGCAGATGATGATGGAAAAGGCTCTGTAGTGTAATTGCACACTTTGATGGGAATTGAAAACCATGACTCAGATCAGCATCTTTTCAATTTGGTTGCGAGATTGCTCCAGGGTAATGACACGACTTTCCATCTTGGCGATAAACTAGCATCCTTGTAGTTCACGACAACCTGTTTTAGAATGGAGTTTGCTATTCTTTGGGAGAGTCTGTCGCATAAGCTGCCTGTTGAGATGGTATTGATCTGCTGTTGATTCAGGATGATGTCTTGCACTTTTATCTGGTTACATTTGACGATCAGCCTTGAGGGATATCACCACATCTCATGATGTTTATAGGGGAACTTTTCAAACACATGTAGTTTCGATGTACCACAAAAGCTACCAGACACCAAATATATCGTCATCATACCGGTATCTTTAATTGCCATCAGCAACTGCACATGAGAGAGTTTCATTGTGCTAATTAGCTGTCTACTACTGGCAAGCTAGAGTGAAGAGCAGTCACTTGTGTCATTGCATCGTTGCATAAGGAAACCTACATTGGTGAATTGCCCACTGAGAGCAGACTCACCAGAAAGGAAACTTGCATGGAGCAGTTCCTTTAGCCACAGTGCAGTACTTCCCTTTGAAACTCAGCTTGTAGATAAAGGATTGTGTGATCTGTCTTTGAATGCAACCTCCCTCGCCTAATCAGATGGACTGATGATGACCATGCTTGTCTCATCATGCAGTATTATTGGACACTTCCTGGCACACCTGTAATCAGCCTCGTGATTTATATGCCACCATACATCATTATTAAATCATGTGGTCCCTTGTCTCTTTGACGCTTATTACCTCCTCCAAGTGAGATTAACTTCTCATGACATGAATTTGTGTTGTTTCATAGTGAAAGTGATGTCGGGGCATGAAATTTCAAAAGAGCGATCATAACCGGCTTATCTCTCAATCAGCATAAAATGAAGCCTCATGAATATTCATGTGTGGGTATTTTATCTGCTGAATCTCTCATGTTCATTCATGTCATGTTCTAAATGTAAAATATGACATAAGTTGTGTTCCATTCATTTGAAGCTTGCTTGGCTCTGTCTTGACATCAACCTGTCAATTAATTATGATTCATATTCAATTTAAACTTCATCATCATCATCATATCAATGACCATGATGTCAAGAGGCAATGACCTTCAATCTCATTTCATGAAAATTCTGATTTTGCAGAGCCAACTATTATAGAAATAGAATTGTTCTTGTACAAGTGTTTATAAATTACTATCCTGAAGAAATCCATCTTCTGTCAGCTGGAATTATCTTCTACATCAGCTGACAATGTTTCCGCCGGCTGTATTTATTCGGTTTAATATCATCTCGTATATACTCTGTTCAGGGAGATAACACCAGTGATTTGAGAACATCAGTCATATTCAATGAAAGGATAAAATTCAACTTCTGTTGGTTTGACAATACCTTGTGGGATCATTTGTGGAGATATGTTAGTTTATGAGCTTCCGAGATTGTCCATTGGTTCGCGTTGACTGATTAAGAAGTAATTACCCTTCAGTGATTTCCTGGCGAATTACATGCTGTTCATGGACATGTCTTGGTGCCGTCGTTTCCTCCCTTGATTAGGCGATTACACGCCGTACTGCCAGTGGACATTTGATGCGTGAGCTTATTGAATTATGATGACCATACTTATTACGATGTTGGGAAGCCAGCGTAGCGTATGCAGATTGATTCAGATCCATGCTACGGGTGGTGGTGTGTGAATTTCAGGGTAGAGGACATTTCATACCTGGACGTTTTCTTCCCGTACATTTCATCCCATATGACTTGTCATCCCTGATTTCATCAACTACAACATTTCAACCCTGTACATTTCATCTGCGAGCGATCCCTTATCCTGGCTGTTGTCTCTGACACTCATTCCATTGTGGGGCGTAAATCCCCTTGAATTCCCAATGATGTTCGTTCTTCATTCTCTTTATCTATTTGCCGATGTCAATGCTTGACGGCAAGAATGTCTCGACTCCCCATGTCTTCCTTGTGGTAATGCAATTTTCTTGAACTGCCATTTTGATTTCAATGAGCACTGAGCTTGATCATGTTTAAATCCTCGTTGAGGAATCTAGCTTCATCAGCGTCAGGAAAAGATGTGCTGCTGGATGATTCACTATGCAGTCTGGGTACACTCGAATTTATGGTCTGCGGCTGCTGACAATGATAATTGACAATAATTCTTGAACATTGCGATGTCTTCTGCTTCATCAATCATTACCAATGTCTGTAAATGATGAAGCGTGTGAAGCGCAGTGGTCTGCGAATCCGTGCATCAGCACTGTCTGTGATGTTAAGATTTCCAACTAACATTCACGAAAGCGTCACATTGCCCAAAGTTACAANGCGTAGCGTATGCAGATTGATTCAGATCCAATGCTACGGGTGGGTGGTGTGTGAATTTCAGGGTAGAGGACATTTCATACCTGGACGTTTTCTTCCCGTACATTTCATCCCATAAGACTTGTCATCCCTGATTTCGTCAACTAGAACATTTCAACCCTGTACATTTCATCTGCGAGCGATCCCTTATCCTGGCTGTTGTCTCTGACACTCATTCCATTGTGGGGCATAAATCCCCTTGAATTCCCAATGATCTTCGTTCTTCTCTTTATCTACAACTCTCAATGTCAATGCTTGACGGCAAGAATGTCTCGACTCCCCATATCTTCCTTGTGGTAATGCAATTTTCTTTCTGCCATTTTGATTTCAATGAGCACTGAGCTTGATCATGTTTAAATCCTCGTTGAGGAATCTAGCTTCATCAGCGTCAGGAAAAGATGTGCTGCTGGATGATTCACTATGCAGTCTGGGTACACTCGAATTTATGGTCTGCGGCTGCTGACAATGATAATTGACAATAATTCTTGAACATTGCGATGTCTTCTGCTTCATCAATCATTACCAATGTCTGTAAATGATGAAGCGTGTGAAGCGCAGTGGTCTGCGAATCCGTGCATCAGCACTGTCTGTGATGTTAAGATTTCCAACTAACATTCACGAAAGCGTCACATTGCCCAAAGTTACAATAAGATGAGATGAAATGAGAAGATGTGAATATTGCTTTGGGTCTTTAAGAATCTTTTTATGACCTGAACATCATTTCTGTCCCCATCATAACTTAAAATGATCAGCATTTTTGCCGCTTCCTTGAGTGGAGATCGACCCTTGTCAGGGTGGCTCTCTTCTTGAACAGTCCTGAAATGTAAAAATCTAGTGGGGGTTTTGCTATCATTGCCATCATGATGCTATGCAGTTTCAATATTTCCCGACTTCAGTGAGAGCACCAGCAGAAATTCTCTAGGCCCACTCAGTGCTTGTCAAATTTGTATTCATGGATGCCCTGCTTGTTGGACTGGAATAAAAATTTTGGATTAAATGCTAACTTTACGATTTCTGTAAATATATCATAAGCAATGCTGGCTATTGTCACTTTTCCATCACCACGTGACAGTGACCATGACAACATCGCTCAAAGACCATGATTATGATAATCACGTTATTATTAATATCTAGATGTGATAATCTATATATATTTTGTTTCATTAGTTCCTTTGTCTTTCACGCAATACGTAAATTGTCCCTTCTTTGTTTCCGGTCTTGAGCTGCCGAGTCCAATTTCCTGTGTCTGTCCAATAATGTGATGTGATGTAGGAGGACGTTATCTGGTGACAGGATAGCGTGATTGAACCCTCTATTTAGTGCACAATTGGAGATAACGTGATACAGCAATTGGTGGACTGAGGTGAACTGTCCAAAGAGTTTTCCAAGTTTCGGTATATTTTGGGCAGTTTCCAATTTTGGGTCTGTACCAAGGGATCTTCCAAACTTAATATGGTAATTGTCCATTCAGATGTTTTTGCAGCAATGCAAAACCTTATTTTTGGTATAAACATGCCTAAATTAAATACATTTCAAATGACATTCTGGCACCTTGGTAATGGTATGATATACTTGTAAATTTTGACCTTTTATTTCGGCAGTAATGTTTGCATTTCAGAAATTTGAGGAGTTGACACTCCGTTTATTTTATTTGGTCATTTTGATTGTCAAGTATCTGGAGGTTATTTGAATATTTGTAGGTTATGGTAACCAGTCTTGGGACTTCCAGGGTGAGTAGAATGATGGGACTCTTATGATATGGTACATGTACTTTGACAATAAATAGCCCCCCTTTCCTGTAACCTACCATAAAATACATGAAGTTTTCCATATAAATCGAAATATGCTGGAGTAGTTGGTTGCATGATATCAGTGGCAATGCTTCTTCCCAGCAACAGTTTCTAACACTTAGTCCAGGAAAAATATGATTTGACCTAGAACAAATTGCAACAGAATTTCTTTTTGCTTTATATGGTTTAGTATACCCCTCCAAACATCTCATAAAAAGTCCCTTCAAATCCGACCCCCCGAAGTGCCCATAATTGGTATTTATATGAAATCCTACACAAACTCCTATTACAATGTTTATGGAATTCTATTACAAATTCAAGTGTGCATGTACTGCTAACTTTTTCCTCGTCCGTTTTAGACCCTAAAAATGTATTGCCAATAGATAGAAATATGGCACCTCTTAGTCAGATAGGCATGATTAGAACATCATTAAACTCATATTTGTTGTAAAAACGGCAAATTTGTTTATTTTGGGCAAAATGGACGTAATATGTCATTTCTACAACACAGTGACAACATATAATGTTCAAATCAAGCCTATCTGACTCAGAGGTGCCATATTTCTATCTGTTGGTAATACATTTATAGGGTATAAAACGGACGAGGAAAAAGTTAGCAGTACATGCACCCTTGAATTTGTAATAGAAGTCCCTATACATTTGTAATAGGAGTTAATGTAGGATCTCAAATAAATGCCAATTATGGGCACTTCGGGGGGTCGGATTTGAAGGGACTTTTTATGAGATGTTTGGAGGGGTATACTAAACCATATAAAGCAAAAAGAAATTCTGTTGCAATTTGTTCTAGGTCCCCCCTTATTTTTGATAAATATCCTGGGCTAACTTGGGGATCACAGTAAAAAAGTCAAATTATGATGAAAGGGGTGTTCTTAAAGCTGTTGGAGACAGTGTTCTTAATGGAAATGGATACTTTTACCTACTGAGGGATCTTCCAAACTTGCTCTGTTGTTACTGCTGCCTCTGATGGCAAGTACAATTGACAGACACATCCCAAAGCCCCCATACATCTCTTCAGCCTCCAGGCTGAACCCCTCATGCATCATGAGTGAAGGCTGTAGTAGGGCATCATGCTGAACTTCACAGCTGTAATAATTATTCTAAATTGCTGTTTTTTATCTCAATACATGTACAAACTTCATTTACTGATGTGTTTTATTTTGCTTTCAATTCCTAACCTACTTTGTAGTTAGTTTCCAACTTGTGTTCTGCATGCTTGTCAGCTGTTCCTTTCAGTTTGCTGTTCTGGAACTGAACATTGTAGCCAAAGATTACAAAATGAGCTGAACATTGCAGCCAAAGATTTAAAGAAATGAACTGAACATGTAGCCAAATGTCAGATTGGCTGTGATCCATTTTATGATTGAATGGGAAAAGTATGTAGCCATTGGCAACAGAAATTGCTACTTTTGTGTTCAGTTTGTCATCATTTGTCACAATATTTGTCTCATTATTTGATGAATACTGTTGATAACTGCGGCCAGTTTAGACTATCAGAATCAGTGTTATTCAAGACCTCTCAAACAATGATGTAAAGGCCTTGAAATCGTCCGATATTACAAAAAAATGGATTATGAGAGAGTGCCACGTGTCATACATATCCTACTTGAAGTCCATTGTTTGAAACCAATCCTGCTGAAAACCTTCAGGGTTGTTTGACGCATAAAAACGCTATTTTCACTCACTGCTTTAAAAGCCTTTGAAACCAGAGTGTTGGATATAAAACACCGAGCTCGGCTCCACACCTCCATTGTGTTAAAATAAGACCATCTTGCAAAGGTTGCATGTTACATTATTAATTAGATGTATATTAGTGTGTTTTATTAATAAGCCGGCACAATGGACACCGGGTCTGAGAGGAAATTCAAACAGCAGTGGCAGTATATAGCCCCAGGGCGTAGGTATATATACAATGTGAGTTTTATTTTAGGGGATAATTTGCTGAACAATGGATCACCTGCCCCGAGGCCTGGCCCTGTGATTCAGCAACAAAAAGCTCTTGGTCCTTGTCAATGTTACCCTGTCCCCTTTTCACCCCCTGAGCCATGCTGGTGCACCCTAACCATTAATTTTCCTTTATTGTGACTAGTAGGGCATCAGCTGTTTTCTTCTTCATTTGCTGTGATGGGCGACAGATACTTCCCTCTACAGTAGGTGAGGATAGGGGCTGATGCTATGAAAGGTTTGTACGAAACTGGTGGCCGACTACGGTGCACCTCCAGGAGTGCGTCCCATGGAGGTAACAGCCCTGAGCAAAACATGCAGGTGGTTTATTGAACGTTTTGAAATTTTAATGGACTGTTATACTGTGATGATTCACACTGCAACCATGCCATATCCTATGAAATATTTTGAGTGTGGTGAATTATTAAAATCCTCTTCACTTTTCACAATGCACATCCTATGCACTGTAACTTCTGTATTCATACCTGTCTGCTTCTAATCTTGTGGTGGTAGAATCTGGTAATATTGCAGGTGATATTTTCATGGACTTCCGTCCTGAAGTTATCTCGATGATGTTTTAAACGTATCATGGGTGAGAATTGAGGGGGGACATTCTCAAAACATCATCACTATTGTCTTATGCACCCTCTGGTGTATGCTTGAGGTATGAATGATGCACAGAACTGTTCTTATGGTGCCACTCCGAACAAGAGTTTCCTCGGACAGCATGGCTCACGTTGGGCATTACTTGTCACTGAAAAAAGCAAGTATGTGTAGGCTATACCATGTCTTAAGTTATTCTCTTGCAAGTTCTTGCAAGTTCAACTCCGATCTAAAACTGGATAATTTTTCTGCCGGTCTGCCCTCTTGATGGAGTAGACATCACATAGTTAAGAACTGTGGTAAAGAAATACACTGTGATTGCTATTGATGTGACGTATACAACCTTGAAATTAAACCGAATATGATTGAAAAATCCCGGCCAATAACATGTCAAACGTGTTAAATCAATGTTACCAAGTGGCACCTGCAGTCATATTGATAACCTGAAATATGAAATGAGAAGTTTTTTTAAAAAACCTGGAATGGAAGTGAGGGTAGTCGTTCTCGGGTATCTTGGGTGTGGTCGAATGGGAACGTATCCGTGAGGTATCATCAGCCTGACTTCTCATCAATTACGGGATATTGATTGGGTACAGATTTGAAGAATCAAAAGACTTTTATTTTTATGACGGTTTCACAGCAGTACTTTGTAATTTCATGGCTTTGGGAGAAAACCACTGTAGCATACTATTTGGTGAATTCATGAAAGCAAAACATGAACAAATTTGTTTCAATATTGAGGTGCCTGGATTTTACTTTTGGTATCTTTTTGACACGTCCTATTTTACTGGCTTTGGTTAATTGCTCTGAATTACATGGTGTGGAAATCAAAGCTTTTAAAGGAAATTTGATTCTCTCTGTGAAGTTGGATGAGGGTGGAGGAATTTAAACGTCCAGAATTGTTGGAAAGGCAAAGGTAATGGAACCCTCACAAAATTGCTTTCCCACCTTTTCAGTGGTTGAGTGTCAGCCTTGTGACCGAGTGCTTTCAATTCTGGGTAGAGGCAGCACTTTTTCCCCTCAACTGATTTCAGAGGATCAAATGATGTGGTGAATGACACATTTCTTGAGTTCTCCAGAAAAGTTTCTGGCGAGACTGGGCCAGGGGTGTTAAAATATGAAGTGTATTACAGTGGAAAGCGCTACTGTGTGAAGCCCCACAAAAAAGTCACAAGACTAATGAGCTGATTTCATTTATGCAGCACAGACACGTATAATACTCCTTGTGTGTGTCAGTGTCTTAATATCAATACAACAAGGTGTCTGAGAGGTGGTGAAGTAGCTTGGAGAGGTTGACACTATTATAGATAGACATCATGAGGACTTGATCCCATTTTCCAATTATTCTATTATGACAAGTGAATCCTGATAGATTTAGTCATGCACACAGCGGAACTTTCATTTATTAATTGTGGGGAGGGTTGAATTTAGGCCTATATTCTGACTCCCTGATTCCACCCACCACGTTGACCAATATCTGTGAATTACATTCCTAGCAATGGTTCATCGAAGCTTGCAGGTAGTTGATTTTGGTAGGACCCAATCCCCTTTACATGGTTCTGAGTCTATTTCAAGGTAAGGACGTACCGAGAACCAGTGGCAGCAAATGCTACCACTTTTCTCTGACCAGGGTTGAGCGTGTCGGCTATTCAGCTGTTGAGTGTTGTAGGCCAACACCTTTGTGACCCAAAAGCCAGGGGCGACCGCCACGGAACTACGATAGCACTAACAGGGCCTAACAGAGAAATTCTGTAATGGTAAAAGCCATTGCATACCTCTCTGTTAGGCACTGTTAGCGCTATCGGCGTTTCGTGGCGGCCCGCCCAGGACTATTGCAGCCAACTCTGATGGTATTTGACTTCCAATGCAGTTTGCAGTAACCGGTGTCCTAGTCCTTGCTGTGTACAGTTTCACCTTCTACAGTCATTCTTCATGCATCATGGAGAAAATCTCCATTACATGACACACAAAGGCTTTTCTTCGGTGACTATAAGCTTATTACAGCATAATGAGTGGCGTAGATATTGGAAACTTCAACTATTGATGGCGCTGGAACAATTATCTGAGCTTAAATGAGTTCATTGATTTCCGAGTAGACCAATGGCATGCCACCATGCGGGAGTTGATTATTCCCTGCTACCTGTGCCTCGTGCCTTATGCTGACACGAGGTGAAATTCTCATGGTATTCATTGTTTGACATTGGCCACAAGAGGGGTTTAGTACCCCATTCCTGTGACACTGGAGTAGTGTGTGCTCTGTAAAACCTGTGTGTTTCTGTCCAAGCAGTCGAGGTGTTCTGCAACATGGTGCTTGACTGCATCACATGAGGTTGTGATATCCAGGATTGGCACCATGCAGTTTGACGATATGTCAACCGTGGAGGAACTTCACTCAGGTATTTGTACAGAATTTACTCTTCAGTTTGGTCTTTGTGCGGCCATGATGCCTTGTTGTTAATTTGATCTTCTTACAGGTTGACACTCTTCCACTAAACAGGGTCGGATCTAGGGGCGTACGCCCCCCCCCCCTATTTTTGGCAGAGCAATGATTTTTTTCAGCAAGAAAAATTTAATCACATAAATATTCGAGTATTTTGCTCTCAGGTGCCAGGAAAATGCATCTAACAGCACTTAATTTGTCAAAAAAAACGACCCCCATTGGGGTTCGCGCTTTTGGTGATCACCACCTCCGTCGATCTTTCTCTGCCCTTTCTGTCATGGGTCCGATCCTTCTGAAGTTCATTCATTAGTGAAGAAAGCAGTATACATGTGTACACCTAAACTGAAATTGATCTAACTTTAATCCCTGATAAGATTTCGTTTTGTAAAGGTTATGGGTAGCCATAGCTTTGTGTAGACCTGATTCTGTCACTTCTGATCCCAAGCCCCCAATTGTAACTGGTTGAACCTTCAAATTATAGCTTTACCCTCTCATCTTTCCCATTCCACTATTTACTACTTTTCCGACTTCCGTATTCATTTTCTACCAGCACAATGTTTGTGTTCCTGTACATGTCAGCACAGATTAACCCTGACATGCCAGCCCCTCTGCTCATCAATTCTTTAACACAGTTGGCAAAATTAAATTTTCACAAGCCTTCACTCCCAGGAGGGCAATTGAAGGTATGGTGAGTCTGGTGGAGTGGAACGTTCTGCATTTCCGGATGAACCATGCTGTGATTGATATACCGGTACTTTGTTCATCGAACTGAGCATTGAACTGTGTGGTGTATTTTGTAAAACCCTTGAATGAAATCGACATTGGAATCAAGAGGCAGGAGCATCAAAATACTCACTCGCCTTGAACATTCTGACATTCTCACTGCAAGTGTAACAGCACCATTGCTCATGATGAGGTGGATGTGCCATCTGCCAAAATTCATTCTTTAACTCTTAACTGATTCATTAAATTGCCTTTGGTCCAGGAAATAGATAGTGAAGACATATGTGACCCGTCACAGCAAAGTCAGGTGCATGTCGCTCCCAGCTTGGTAGGTTGAGACCAAATGTTTGTCAGTTTCCATGTCTATTGTGAAATCTGAAAGAGTCTATTTCTTTCATTCTCTCCCGGTATCATCTTAGTTCGTTGAGGCTCACCTTCTGAGCAACATGCGCGTAGTTTTGCTGTGACGGGTCACATATATCATCCAGACTATTCCCATTTCGCTTTCTAACACAAACTCAGTTGTTAACCCTAACCCTTGAGCTGACCATCGGAGGGCAAATTGGAAGACACCATATTGTCCATTTAATACTCTCACAAGTTGTACAGAGGCCAGTGACCAATGGACAGTTTCCTTCTCCGATGGTGATATAGCAAACATGGCCTCGCAGCATGTGATTTATTGCCAATGAAAAGTAAGCTTTGATTTTTCAAAGCAATAGTTATCGCTTCATGTGAGCAAGGACTGTTGCTGGAGGGCAAGGTGTGGTACACAATACTCGATCAGTTCTCTCATCTCTCACATGGTAGATATCAAGTGTAGTAGTACTTTACTCTTTGACTTGATCATGTTACCTGAACCGCTCTTGGCTAGGGGTGGCACACGCAGTAGTATATAATCATGCGAGCACTTTTTTGCTTCATTTGTCAGGAATACATGGCTAGTGGCAACATCGGTTGGGTGGGTGTGTATAAAGTGCAAGCTTTGTTTGCTCTGATCATTTTCTAAGTTCAACTCGGACGTCATTGGTGGTTGCCAAGTATAAAGACTTGATTCAGTTGTCTGGCTCCCATTTGCTAGTGATGGACCAGTTTGGGAGTATGAATATTCAGATTGGCTCTTCAAGAAGGACTACCATGAATTTGTGGATGTATGATCATTCATGGAAGTATCAGAGACTCAAGGATGTTATGTGTTGTGTCTCACCAGAATTAAAGGCATTATTGCCTGCTGCTTATAGCGCTTGGGGACATAGTGACATCGAAGCAGTTGGTGAATTAAAGGTATCATTGCCTGGTGCTTGCGCTTGGGACATAGTGACATCGAAGCAGTTGGTGTCTTGATTCATCTTTCTTATGATAGAAAGAATGGATGTGGTTGCCTTTTCGAGCCATTCTGGAGAGGAATTCACAACATTCTTCGAATGTGGTAATGTATTCAAACTACAATTATTTTATCAATTTAGTTGATTATCAATTTAGTTGATTATCAAGTCTCAAATTCCTCTCTAGGAATGTAAGAGAAAAATAATATATTTGTCACAAAGCAAACTGAGAAGCTTCCACTGAATTATTAAACGGTGAACGAATGTGCGAAAATTGGATATTGGAAACAAATATTTATCCCTTCTGTTGATCGTATTGTCTCCTATTTGGCATTATCTACAACCCTTTATCCTTTTATTCTTAGAAGGCTGCTTGACAGGGTGTCATTTACTGTTGGCTTCTAGTCCTATTATAGTCCACCTGATCTCTCTATACAATACGCAAAAAATCATAAAATGATCTTCAGCAGAGCTTATTTTCTATTTGGATGTGTATGATATAAAAATTTTCATGCTTCAGGGGAAAATATATATTGTGCACCTACATCGATTTTTGTCGAGAGCCTAACTCCATATTCCCGGAGGTGAATGCACTTCTTTAAAGTTCTATGGCGTTTAAATCATACCATATTAGTAAATCTGCTACACTCTGTATGAAACTCGTAGCATACATGGAACATATGGTTAGGTATTGTTTAGCATGTTACCTAGCAATTAGGGCCAGAAATGGTCTCTTGTGGTTGCATTGTTAGCTCAACCATTAGCAAATATCATGGAGCTGATGGCTCTTCTAGTCATGGTGCAGCCACCCTCTGTTCAATATCCATCATTTTGAAGGAATCTCCTTCAGGTGCAGGGTAAAGTGCTTTGTCTTCTATCTGGTACTTCAGTTCTCGGCAAAATTCTTCCATATTCAAGGACCCGTATTCTAGAAGCCTCCTTAACTCTAAGGTCCACTTTAAGCTTTTGTATTCTGCTCTGCAAACAATAGCTAAAGGTAAATCTTAAAGGCAGCTTCTACTTGTAGAATACGGCCCAAACGGTAGTGGGCCAAAATCTGTCCTATTCATCACAGTATTGGCATTCAGTGGCATATGCTGAGGTGTCAATGACTCAAGTGCCGCTAATGCGCTGTCAGCTTTAGCTGCTTGACTGTGTATCCTATTGTGTGAAATGGTGATAATTATTTGCTTTCATGGTGTTGAACATC